>SOZL01000445.1:0-14779 GCA_009733165.1 Naja naja | reverse complement strand
ATTGTGCCCAGAGAGATAAATATCTGCCTCTACTCAGGATCGAACTCATAGCCTCCTGATTGTGAGGTGAGAGTTCCCTTCTAGATCACTCCACCACTCCAGGAGACCCTATAATATTTCGGACAAATCACTTTTTGGAAACTTCCAGTGATGGAAGACCAGGCTTCTGGAGGGAACTCATTCCACTGATTCATTGTTCTCACTGTCAGGAAATTTCTCCTTAGTTCTAGGTGGCTTCTCCTGTTGCTTTGTCCTGTTCTCAGCTGCTTTGGAGAATGGGTCGATCCACTCTTCTCTGTGTACAGGTAAAGCAGGTTCCTCACACACACGTGCTAGTCATTTCTGCTCTGGCAGGGGGCATGTCCCACAGTTAAAGAGCCAGCTTGTCCAAGACATCTCTCTGTGGTCATGTGGTGGCATGTAAATGCGGAAGGCGATGGAACGCTGTTCCCTTCCCCACCAAAGTGGCTCTATTTTTCTACTTGCATTTTTACTTGCTTTCAAACTGCTGGGTTGGCAGCTGGGACAAGTAACGGAGCTCACTGCGGACGGGTGCTAGGGATTCGAACCACCAAACTGCCAACCTTTCTGCATCTTGGCCACTGAGCCACCACGCCCCTTTCTCTATCAGAGCACCTCAAATTTTGCAGGCTATGTCAATTATTCTCTTTCTGTCTCGATATATATCTACTGTATATCTATTTATTTTTCTATACAGGCACTTTTTATGTGTTTTCGAACTGCTAGGTTGGCTGAAGCTGGGACAAGTAACGGATCACTGCGACGCCGGCGCCGATTCAAACCGGCCATGACCTTTCTGATTGACAAGCTCGGCATCTTAGCCACTGAGCCACCGCATCCCCTTCTTCTCTGTGGCAATCCCTCAACTATTGGAACACTGTCATCATGTCATTCCTAGCTGTTCTCTTTGTTAGACTGGGCATATCCAGTTTCTGCAACCATTCCTCATGTGTTTTATCCCCTAATCATCTTTGTTGCTCTTCTTGCACTCTTTTCCAGAGTCTCGACATCTTTTTGTATTGTGGTGAATTACAAACTCAAAGATGACATTAACTTCTGACAAGCAAGAGCCAATGGGAAGCCAGATTCACTTAACAACTGTGGCAAGAAAGGTTGTAAATGGGGCAAAAGTCACTTAATGAATATCTCACTTAGCAAAATAAATTTTGCCTCACTTTTAGGCCATAAGCGAGCCACCTGTACCTTACAGACGATGGAATCAGCAAATGCCACCTTACCTTGGTTGCAGAGGCCCGAAACCTGGGAGGCAATCGCGACTGGCCTGTGACGATGGCAGGGAAGTGTGCTGTGAAGACACTGGGGACAAATCTGGTTGCAGAAGCCCGTGAGAACCCAGGGGGCAAACTAGAGAGGAAAAGCACAGAAAGGAGAAAAAGGAATCAACAAACCTGTGGATCAAGCTTAAAATACAAGATATTAATCTCCATCCATTCCTATGCACTTTTTACAATTTCATGGGATATAAGAAAGACTATAGAGGAAGTCCTTACTTAGCAAGTGGCTCATTTAGGGACTGACTGCTCAGTTATAACGGTGTTGTGGTTTGCCGGGCAGCCTGTGCAGATGACGGTGGAATCGGACAGTGGGGAAGAACAGGGACCAGTCCGGGAGTCTGGAGAGGACTTGGACGAAGGTCCTGCATCTGATGCAGAGATGGGGCCAGGACCATCTGGGAGTTATGTGCTGCTTTCGGAGCCTCCAGAGTCTGGCAGCAAGGCAGAGGATCAAGGGGAGCCTGTTCCCAGTGCGCACATGCACAGAGCTGCCAGAAGGCAAGAGCAGTTAAGACAAAAGGGGCAACTCGGAAGTAAGGCTTGGAGGTGATTGTCCCTCCCATAAGGTTTAAAGGAGGTGCAAAGGTAGAGAAACCTTTGCAGGAAGCAAAGTTGTTTGCTCTGTTCGGATTAAACCTTGAAGCTCTGTGTGGACTTTGACTTTGTACTGCTGGGTTTTTCAGTTCATTTGGCACTTTAATTGTTGGCAGCAACTCAAAGGAAAGAAAGGTGGGTGCTTATCTCGAGGGACTGCTTGAGACTCATTACAGGCTGGGAATGCAGATAATTCCTAGTGTTGAAATAAAACAAGAGTAATTTGGACTAAGCATGTGCTTAATTACGGTCTCAGGAAAACTTGGTCAGAATAACGGGGATGAAAAGTAACTTTATGAGCAATCCTTGCACTGACAACTTTTGCAGGTTTTGGAAGCTGAAATCAGATGAGAAATACAGTCACAATTTCATTAGCAACCGCTTCTCTGAACAATTAAGTTGCCTGTTCTAATTGTGGTCTCTAAATGAGGACGTATATTATAAAAATTCAGAAATGTTTGTTCTTAGAGCTACTTTGGGAGATTGATTAATCATAGGAACTGAAGTAAAAACCAAGAAGGGGGTCATAACTATGCCCACATCGTTTGCACATGTGTGTGACATTGATGGACACATAAATCAGGCAGAGTTTCAATTGCATGATGGCAATCACAACCCTGACTTTTTGGACTCTCCTGGGGATGCTCCTGAACACAAGATAGACTAGGAAATGGAGAAGAAAATGTGAAATAATCCTAATGCTGTTAACAGGAATATCCAAAATTGTATTTAACATTGATAGAATATTGGGTTTTTTTTCTTTCTCTGATTCAATACTGTATGGCACCTAAATAACAGAATATTATGAACCTTAGCAATACCTTACAAACATCATTGCACTGAAATAACATTATATAAAAAGGATTGAGCCAGTTCTATTTTAACACCCTATGCATAGATTATGATCTCTTCAAATGTCACTCGTTTAATCACGATTCTGTATAATATTCGTGTCTGATTTATTAGCCCCATTATATTTTTAGCGGTACTTCAGCACCGCATTTTGTGATGTTGTGATGTTTTAAGCAGCAGAGACACTCCTTGGGTTAAAATGGCAATTGCCGTCGCTAAGCGATGTGGTGCTAAAGCTCAAAGTTACATGACTGCAGCGCTTGGCCAAAACAATCTGGGCAGTTCTTGGTTGCCATTGTGGACTTCAGGACCACACAGGTAGTTAAATGGGAAGAGGTGCAATGGTGGGCTGCAAATTTTTTGAACAACCGGTTCTCTGGCTGGGTAGGTGTGGCTGGTTGGTCATGTGACCTGGTGGATGATGTCACTTGTCACCCAGCCCCACCTCCCAGCCACTCGACTCAAAGGCATAGGTAGGATTCAGCTGGTTGGGGCTAATCCCACCACTGGCTGCCCCACCAATTTTTGCCTGTTTTGGGGGCGCATTTTCAGGTCATTTGGGGCCATTTTCAGGCCATTTCCAGGCCATTTTTATCCCAAAAATGGCCCGAAATTTGGCCCAAAAATGGCAGAAAAATGGGACTAAAACCGACCTGAAAACAGCCTGAAAAATGTCCAAAAAAACAGGCCAAAAAATGGGCGGGGGCCTTTGAGGCGAGTGGCTGGGAGGCAGGGCTGGGTGACGAGTGACATCACCCACCAAGTCACATGACCAACCTGCCATTTTCAGGCCATTTTTGAAAATGGCCCAAAAATAGGCTGAAAAACGAGCCGGGGCAGGGGTAGCCAGTGGTGGGATTGCTGGCTCACTGGACAGCGCAGAATCTTAACTACTGGTTCACGCAAACCAATGCGAACTGGCAGCAGCCCACCTAGGAAGAGGTTGGAGTCTCAGATAAGGGGTGCCCAGGGTGGGGGTGGGGAGATGCTTGGGGACAGCCAGCATAGCAGCTTGTGAATTGGAGAAGCCATTGGATGACTCCCATTGGCTCCATGGCCAGTTGCCCGTGGCAACTGGTTCTGCATCCTCCTGGCCATGCCCCCTCTCTGCCCCCCCATCCATACCCATGTGGTTGTGTTACCTGGTCACACTCACCCAGCTGCCCCGAGCTGACTGCACTTAATCCTCTGTGTCAACTTGGCCACACCCACCCAGAAATGCCCACCTCGGACAGCCCACCCAGTCACGCTCATCTGGCTGCAGCAAGTCGTCATAGACCCAGCCTGGAGAGAGCTTGAGAGGCCCAGTGCTGTCTGTGTGTGAGGACAGTGGGTGGAGTAAAGGCCTGAAAGACAGGACTACTTGACACAATAGGAATGTAAGAAGAACTTACCAGCATGACTTAAGAGCTGCAACGACAGTGGTTAGAGTGCAGTACTGCAGGCTACTTCTGTCTGCTGACTGCCAGTTGCCTGCAATTTGGCAGTTCAAATCTCACCAGGCTCAAGGTTGACTCAGCCTTCTGTCCTTCCCAGGTGGGTAAAATGAGGACCCAGATTGTTAGGGGGATAATAGGCTGACTCTACAAACTGCTTAGAGAGGGCTGTAAAACACTGTGAAGCTGATAAGTCTAAGTTATTGCTTTCCCTTTCCCTTCCTTCCTTCCTTCCTTCCTTCCTTCCTTCCTTCCTTCCTTCCTTCCTTCCTTCCTTCCTCCTCCCTCCCTCCCTCCCTCCTCCCTCCTCCCTTCCTTCCTTCCTTCCTTCCTTCCTTCCTTCCTTCCTTCCTTCCTGGTTTGAAATGGTTAGAATGCAGTATTGCAGGCTTACTCTGCCCACTGTCTAGAGTTCAATCCTGACCGGCTCAAGGTTGACTCAGCCTTTCTATCCTTCTGAGGTGGGTAAAATGAGGACCCAGATTGTTGGGGGCAACAGGCTGACTCTTAAACCGCTTAGAGAGGGCTGTAAAGCACTGGGAAGCGATAGGTCTAAGGACTACTGTAGTGCCACCTTAATTGGCAATATGGATTAGAATAGAATAGAATAGTACAGAATCAGAAATAAAAATAGAACAGAATAGAATCAGAAATAAGAATAGAATAGAACAGAACAGAATAGAATCAGAAATAAAATAGAATAGAATAGAATCAGAAATAAGAATAGAACAGAACAGAATAGAATCAGAAATAAAAATAGAATAGAATAGAATCAGAAATAAGAATAGAATAGAACAGAATAGAATCAGAAAAATAAAGATAGAATAGAACCAGAAAAAGAATAGAATAGAATAGAATAGTACAGAATCAGAAATACAAATAGGATAGAATAGAATCAGAAATAAAAATAGAATAGGATCAGAAATAAGTATAGAACAGAATAGAATCCAAAATAAAAATAAAAATAGAATCTAATCAGAAATAAGAACAGAATAGGATAGAATACAGAACAGAACAGAAAACATAATAGAATAGAATGGAATGGAATATACAAAATAGAACAGAACAGAAAAATTAGAGAGTATAACAGAACAGAATAGAATACAGAACAGAGAAGAGAAGAGAAGTCATCTTTGAATTTCTTTCCTCTCTCTGGAGTGCCGTTTGAAACCCTGGGACTTCACTGTGGCAAAAAATGCCCCCCCCCACGCTTCCCTGATCCTTTCTGGCTTGGTCTTGTTGCAGCATCACAGAAACCCTGCCAGCCGCAGGAAGCCAAGGACCTGCGATGGAAGCCCTGCGGGGTCATTAAGGGAGCCGGGCCCCCCGAGGTCAAGGCAGTAGCAGCTTTAAATAGAAAAAGAACAGCAGCCAATTACTTTGGAAGGGAGAGCAGCTGCCTTGTGGCAGGAACAGCTTGAGGAGCAGAAGAGAACTTCTGCTCAACAACCAGAGTTATTTGTAATGATGAAGATCCTGGCGTGGGAAAGAGACCTCCGGGACACGATGATTAAACTCCGAGTGGGTCTCCCAGCCACTTTGGGCGATTTCCACCTGTAGGGAGGGTCTGTTATCAAATTATTCATAAGGATTAGAAGGTTCTTTTCGCAGATGTCCGCCTGCAGAGGGGGACCGGTGAGGAAATAGCGATTAAGCCAATTATTTTTTCCTCTCCCCCTTTACAACTTACACGCTGCTCCATTTCTGCAGACGCTGAACAGCTTACCTTACAAATATCAGAAGATGAGACATTAAGGTCAAGGATAGCTAGTCCTCAGCTTATGACCATTTCAAAGGCCCTGTGGGTTAACTGCTTTGGGGTTCTGGGCCATGTGGGTCGCCCCCTTTCCCTCCAGGGCTGTCTTGGGCAACAAATAAGGATGAGAAATAGCAATAGCAACAGCACTTAGACTTATATACCGCTTCTCAGTGCTTTACAGCCCTCTCTAAGTGGTTTACAGAGTCAGCATATGGCCCCAACAATCTAGGTTCTCATTTTACCAACTTTGAAGGATGGAAGGCTGACTCAGCCTTGAGCCTGTCATGATCGAACTGCTGGCAGTTGGCAGAGTTAGTCTGCAATACTGCATTTTAACTAATGTACCACCATAGAGTAGAATAGAATAGAATAACACTAGCACTAGTATTTAGATTTATATACTGCTTCACAGTGCTTTACAGCCCACTCTTAAGTGGTTTGCAGAGTCAGCCTCTTGACCCCAACAATCTGGGTCCTCATTTTACCACCTTGGAAGGACGGAAGGCTGAGTCAACCTAGAATAGTATAGAATGGAATGGAATGGAATAGAATAGAATAGAATAGAATAGAATAGCTCTTAGACTTATATCCCAGTTTTTATTTATCCTCATTTTATTACTGACCTAAGAAGGATGGAAGGCTGAGTCAACCTTGAGCCGGTCAGGATTGAAACTCTAGACTGTGGGCAGAGTAAGCCTGCAATACTGCATTCTAACCATTTCAAACCAGGAAGGAAGGAAGGAAGGAAGGAAGGAAGGAAGGAAGGAAGGAAGGAAGGAAGGAAGGAAGGAAGGAAGGAAGGAAAAAGAAAAGAGCGATAGCACTTAGACTTATACACCACTTCACAGTGCTTTACAGCCCTCTCTAAGCGGTTTACAGTGTCAGCCTCTTGCCCGCAACAATCTGGGTCCTCATTTTACCGACCTTGGAAGGATGGAAGGCTGAGTCAACGATGAGCCAGTGAAAATCGAACTCCTGGCAGTAGGCAGAGTCAACCTGCAATACTGCATTCTAACAGGAAGGAAGGAAGGAAGGAAGGAAGGAAGGAAGGAAGGAAGGAAGGAAGGAAGGAAGGAAGGAAGGAGCACTTATATACTGCTTCACAGTGCTTTTATAGCCCTCTCTAAGCAGTTTACAGAGTCAGCAATCTGGATCCTCATTTTACCAACCTTGGAAGGATGGAAGGCTGAGTCAACCTTGAGCTGATGAGAATCGAACTAAAGAATTGCAGAAGGGAAGGGTAATCTAGCAGAAGGGGACCAACCAGTTTTGGGCCTACAGCGAGGTTCTCTAAAAAGGTTAGTAGTATGAACCCCCATTAGTTGATATCACTATCCATTATTTTTGTTGTTGTTATTACTTGTAGTGGTATTAGTACAGTAGTACAGATAGTCCTTGGCTTGCAACAGTTTATTTAGTGACCATCCGAAGTTGCAATGCACTGAACAAAAAGTGACATGACCACTCATTATGATGATCATTATTCTCTAAAGCACCAAAAGGCAGAAAAATGGTTGGATCCTCATTTTACTGACTTCAGAAGGATGGAAGGCCAAGTCAACCTGGAGCCTGGTGGGATTTGAATTGCCAAATTGCAAGCAGTTGGCAGTCAGCAGGAGTAGCCTGCAGTACTGCACTCTAACTGCTGCGCTACCACGGCTCATAGGAGGGAATTCCATATGGGAGTTAAAATCCACAAGTCTTAAAGTTGAAATTTGGACATCTCTACTGTAGAGATGTCTAAATGGCCAAAACAGTCAAGATACCAGCGATGATGGTCACAATTAACACTCACAGGTTTTTGGACCCTATCTTACACATTGGCTGAAAATTAACATAAAATACAATAAAACTGCTGATATGCTTACTATCCACATATGAACTGTCCTTTTCCTACCATCCAGAGGTGGCATTCAGCAGGTTCTGACCAGTTCCGGAGAACCGGTAGTGGAAATTTTGAGTAGTTCAGAGAACCGGCCAATCCCATCTCTG
The DNA here is from genome assembly GCA_009733165.1 of Naja naja. NCBI lineage: Eukaryota > Metazoa > Chordata > Lepidosauria > Squamata > Elapidae > Naja > Naja naja. Next base: position 6,830 of record SOZL01000445.1, on the reverse strand, counting down.
ACTGGCCCGCTTAACCCCATCTCTTCTCTGCCTCCCATTGAGTCCCAGCTGATTGGCTGGGTCTTCTTTGGTTGCCCTGCAGAGGAGAACGGAGCTGGAAAGCAGGCTAGTGGGTTGGGAAGGGAATGGGGATTTTGCAGGAGTGGAGTGAGAATGGAGATTTTACAGTATCCTTCCACTGCCACACCCACCAAGCCATGCCCACCAAGCCACACCCACAGAACCAGTAGTAAAATTTTTTGAATCCCACCACTACCCACACGCAAAATTCAATCTGTCAGCAAGTTCAGGAGGGATTCAGGAATAGCAACCTGGATCAAAAGGAGGAACTGCCACATGGGATTTATAAGGCAAAGCATGAGGTTCTTACTTCTCTGGCACATGGGCCCTCGATAGCCTGGAGCGCACTCACAGATTCCATCTTCTGGAGAGCAGGAACCTCCATTTTCACAGTTGCAAGCAATGGAGCAGTTGGGTCCCCAACGGCCAGGCGAGCACACACTGTCGCAATGGATGCCTGGGGGGAAAGCAAAGATGTGGATGAGTTGTGCAGAAAGGAGGAGTCACTTGTGCGTTGGTGGAAAGGAGGTTTGCACTCCCCTTTATTTTTATTTATATTTATTTATATTTGAACTTGTATGTCAGCCCCATCTCCAAGACTCGGCTCACAGCTAAAAACACAGAACAATAAATATTTAAAAAGACATTAAACTAACAAGCCCAAATATGAAACATAACAATACAATAAAATATATTAAAAACCCATCCCTCCTCCCAAAGGAGGGTCACAGCCCGGTTTGGTCAAACAACCAAGTTTTTAATTCGGCGGAAGGTAATGGAGATCAGGGGCCAGACGGAGCTCCAGAGGCAGTTGATTCCAGAGGTCGGGGGCAACAGAGAAGGCTCGTCGTCGGGGAAGTACCAACCGCATTGGACCGCCGATGGAACCCCGAGGAGTCTTGCCTATGAGCCGACAGGGGCCGGAGCTAGCTATTGGAAGAAGACGCTCCCTCAGATATTGGGGACCCATGCCGTAGGACTTTGAATGTTAAAACTAAAACCTTGAATCTCACCCGAGCAATCGGCAACCAATGCAGGCCACGCAGGAGGGGGTAACATGGGAGAACCGGTAACTCCCATCACCACCACCGCGCATTCTGCACCAACTGCATCTCGGATGGTATGCAAGGGCAGTCCTAGATAGAGAGCGTTGCAGTAGTCGAAGTCTCGAGGTGACAAGGGCATGAGTAACCGCGTGAGGGCGTCTCGATCCAGAAAAGGGCGAAGTTGTCGAACAAGACGGAGCTGGGCAAAGGCCCCCTGGCGACGGCCCCCACCTGCTCCTCCAACCGAGCCGACATCCAGGAGGACCCCCAGATTCCGTGCCCTATCCACAGGGGGTAACACCTCCCCTATGGCCAAGGATAAACAATCCTGGCTGGGCCGAGACGCCACACGCAAAGCCACTCAGTCTTGGCCGGGTTGAGTCGGAGCATGTTCCTACTCATCCAGGTCCGCACATCCAAGCACCGGGACATCAGGGAAAGGGCATCGCTGATCTGGCCAGGGGTGGAAAAGTACAGCTGAGTGTCATCAGCGCATTGATGGAATTTCACCCCAAAGCCACGGATGATCTCACCCAGCGGTTTCATGTAGATATTAAATAAGAGAGGGAAGGACCGACGCGGGCCCCACAAGAGAGAGCCCGGGTCGACCAACCCCTCCCACTAACACCGATTGCGATCGCCGAGAGGTAGGAGGAGAACCACTGAAGAACAGTGCCCCCACTCCCAACCCCGAGGCGACGCAAAAGGATACCATGGTCGATGGTATTGAAAGCCGAGAGGTCCAATAGGACCAGGACAGAGGAAAAACCCCTGTCCCGGCCCTCCAAAGATCATCCATCAGCGACCAATGCCGCTCCGTGCTGTAACCGGGTCGGAAGCCCGATTGGTACGGATCCAGGTAGTCCGCTTCATCCAGGAAAAGCGGAACCTGCTGAGCCACCACACTCTCAACAACCTCGCCAAAAGCAAGGTTGGAGACCGACGAAAGTTGTCTAACACGGTCGGGTCCAAGGCAGGCTTCTTCAGGAGGGCCTCACCACCGCCTCCTTCAAGGCGGAGGGAAAGACACCCTCCCTCAATGAAGCTGACAACTGCCCGAGCCAACGCAGGTGGCCTCCCTGGCGCATAAGTCAGCCAGGAGGGACACGGGTCCAACAAACATGTGGTGGAACTCAGTCGCGCGATAATCCTGTCCACTTCATCCTCGAGACAGGATCAAACTCATCCCAGATAACAATGGCCAGACTACCCACAACTCGCTCCTCCGACCACTGCAAATCAGAGGACAACCCGTCCCGAATGCGGCGATCTTATCCGCCAGATATTGACCAAACTCCTCAGCCCTGCCCGCAGTGGGTCCGCCCCCTCAAGTCGAAGGAGGGAACGGGTAACCCAAACAGGGGCTGGGCGTTATCTGCGGACGCTATGAGAGTGGAGAGATAAGACCTTCTCGCCTCCCATAGCTACCAGGTAAGTCCTAATGTAGGCTCTTAGCTGGGCACGATCGATTGAGAACGGGTAGACCTCCACCTGCTCTCTAAACCCCACGACGCGCGTTTCATCTCCGGAGCTCCTCAGTATACCAGGGAGCAAACCGGGATCCACGACGTAAGGGGACGATGGGGACAACCCTGTCGAGGGCCTCCGACGCAGCCCGTTGCCAGGCCACTGCCAGATCCTCGGCAGAGTCGTGAGCAAGGGAAGAGGGAAAAACCCCCAGTTCTGCCTGGAACCTTTCAGGGTCCATCAGGTGCCTGGGGCGGAACCACCTAAGTGGCTCCTCCTCCCAGCAGTGGGGGGCGGCCTGTTGGAAGACCAGCCGTAGGAGATAGTGATCAGACCATGGAACGGGCAAGGCTGTCAAAGTAGCCTGCCCTCTGTCACTCTGCCACCGCTCAGAGACAAAAACTAGGTCAAGAGTATTCCCCCCCTCATGAGTCGGGCCTTGAATCAACTGGGTCAGGCCCATAGCCTCCATAGAAGCCATGAACTCCTGGGCCAAACCCGATGCTCCCCCCAGGGAAGGCACTCTTGGGGCACTCTTGGGTTTCAAATGCAGAGAGCTGTGTCTTCAGCATATAGGACATGTCCCAGAAAGTCTGTTGGGTTTGAAGGAAAAGCCAAGCAAGTTCATTTTGGGATCTGATGTGAAGTTAGTCTCTTCCTTAATCTTTAAGCCTTCCTTTGTTTTTGTTTTTTTAAAGAAATAAGCTATCAGCCTTTTGTTTTTGGTTATTTTGATGTTTACTGCAGTATTCCTCAGCCTAGCAACTTTAAGATGCATGGCCTTAAACTCCCAGAATTCCCTTGCTAGAATGCTGACTGAGGAATTCTGGGAGCTGAAGCCGACAGATATTTGCGGGGTTGCCACAAAGATGATGGGGGTCAATCTATTCTCCAAAGCACCTGAAGGCAGGTCAAGAAGCATCAAATGGAAACTAAACAAGGGGAGAAGCAATCTAGAACTAAGGAGGTATTTCCTAATAGTGAGAACAATTTATTAGTGGAACAGCTTGTCTTCAGAAGTTATGGGTGCTCCACTGGAGGCCTTTAAGAAGAGATTGGACAACCATCTGTCTGAAATAGTATTAAGGAGGAGGTTGGACTAGATGACCTTCACGGCTCTTTCCAACTCTGTTCTTCTATGTTCAAAGATGCTTGCTGGGGAATTCTGGGAGTTGAAGTCTAGACATTTGTGATGGAATGTAGTGAAGAGGTGAATCCCAGATGAGAGGAGGCGCATTACAGAGGAGTAAGAGGCAACTCAGTCCAGGATACCATGTGTGAGAGGAAGAGGGTGAAGACAGCCCCTCCCTATTAGTAATCAGAGTGTATGACAGATGTGGATCATAGAGTCTTTAGTCTGGCAAGATTCTGTCTATAGTTGTGGAACAATAAAGAACTCAGCTTGGAAGTTTCACCATGTGTCGTTCTTGGTTTTTCCAGACTAAAGCACTCTACTCCCTGCATCTACCATATACTCTGAGAACTATTAGGGAGGGCCTGTCTTCACCCACTTTCTCTCACACATGATATCAAAGTTGCCTCTTACTCTTCTGTAATACGCCCTCTCCCATCTGGGAATCCACCTCCTCACTGTGTTCCATCCCATCATGTTGGCTGGGGAATTCTGGAAATTGAAGGCCACACATATTAAAGTTGCTGGCTGCACAATTGATCCCCCAGGCTTTTCTGGGTATCACATACACAACACATGTGAAATAGAGAGAGGTTTAAATCATGTGTTAATAGCTACCATCTTCAAGGCTTTGACAATGCCGATACCCCTGAAGGACAGCAGGTCTACACTATGATATCATGATCAATGGGTGGACAAGAAGAGAGAAGAAAATCAATATTTACTCGAGGTTAATTATTTTGGGTAAGAAAACAAGAGAACCCATTTTGTATTTCAAACTCCCAGGGAACCTAATATCCTTGCAGGGCTATGACAATGTCAATCTGTACATGACCCACATTGCATTATTCAGTCATTCCATGGTGAGGACTGCTGTGTGTGTGATGCAATTTCCTCCTTCAGCCTGCAGATGCTCCTGAAACTCCACCGGTTGAATTCCACAAGAGTGAACTGAGGTGGGAGAAACTTGCTCTCTACATTATTAGATTGACAGCTTCAGATCTGGATAGGTCTCACCTGAGATTTAATCCCACCCACCACCTGTTCTTCTACAAATGTCACAGTTCCGCTTGATCATGTCCTGAATTCTCCATCCAAATTTCATTTCAATTAGCAGTAAGGTGCTTGTCCATTATGGTTAAAGATGCAATTATATATTTTATAGGTTTTTGTTTTTTAATATCTCACCACAGAATAGGGGAGACATGTGTTAGGGATGTACCAACCTCTTTGTAACCTTCATCTCATTCAGCCATTCCCAAACACTCAAGATTGCAAAGCTCTTGAAGGCCAAATATGACGGCCAAGTCCTTTTACTGGAAGTTGGATGACCTGGATCTGAGAGGTCCTTGATGCTTCTTAGTACTTGGCTGTTTCCTTGTGGATGTTTCATTACCCATTTAGGCAACATCATCAGTGTCAGAAGGTTTGCACACTCCCTTCTAGGACCAATGAAGTTACCATGTTGGGTACTGAAACATCTGCAAGAAACCAACCAAGCTGAAAGAGCACCACAGTTCAAGCCTGAGCTACAAATATTCTCCTCTATTGGTATTTGATTTTGATCTCAGGAGCTTTCGATAAGGTCGCAGAAATCTCAGCCTTTTCCCTTATTTTGCAGCTTATTCAAGTTTTTTTGTGTGGTAAATTCTAAGCTCCGGTGAGTTTGAAGTTCATCTTAGCCACCCTTACAGTCATTCCACATAACCTCTTCTGAACACAAGTGCACATATTTTGCTTGCCCTCAACTTCACTTTTTATCTCCCTGGCTTGTTTTGGGATAAGCTGATCACGATCCAAATCTCTGACTTAAAGAACAGGGGCTGAGTTTACAATTGCTACCAACCTGCCTTCCATTGAGGACACTGCACGAGTCAAAAAGAGGGCTGTGAAAATATTTACAGACCCCTCACATCCTGGATATAAACTGTTTCAACTCCTTTCCTCAAAACAGCGGTATAGAGCCTTGCACACCAGAACAACTAGACACAAGGACAATTTTTTCCTGAACGCCATCACTCTGTTAAACAAATAATTCCCTCAGCATTGTCCAACTATTTAATAACACTGTATTGCTATTCTTCTCATTCTTCCTATTACCTATCTCTTCCCACTTATGACTATAACCATGTTGCTTGTATCTTTACAATTTATATTGTTTTATTTGTTTCCTAATATGGTTTGTTTGCTTATTAGTAACTTATGACTATCACTAAGAGTTGTATCTTATGATTCTTGATGAATGTATTTTATTTTTCTTATGTACACTGAGAGCTTATGGACCAAATACCTTGTGTGTCCAATCACACTTGGCCAATAAAGAATTCTATTCTATTCTATTCTATTCTATTCTATTTTATCCTATCCTATCCTATCCTATTCCTTATTCTATTCTATTCTATTCTATTCTATTCTATTCTTCCATTCCTCATTCCAATGTTCTATCCTATCCTATCCTATCTATCTATCCTATCCTATCCTATCCTATTCCTTATTCTATTCTATTCTATTCTATTCTATTCTACTATTCTTCCATTCCTCATTCCAATATTCTATTCTATTCTATTCTTCCATTCCTCATTCCAATATTCTATTCTATTCTATTCTATTCTATTCTATTCTATTCTATTCTATTCTATTCTATTCTATTCTATTCTAAGTCCAATTTCATGCTGAAATTTGCTAGATCTCTCCTACCATTTTCCATGATGTTAATTCTTTGATTTTTAATTTTCTATCGTATTTATTTTACAGTGGTACTCTGAGACCTCCTTATGGGTGGGCAACTTACAAACACCTAAATAAATTTCCTTAGATAATTACACCAGACCTTTTAAACACTTTTACTTAACAGAAATTCACCTCTCCTCAAGAAGATACAGTCTCTATGTTCAGAAATAGATAGACAGATAAATGATAGACAGACAGATAGAAAGACATTCTGCAAACATGCAAATTCAGGTTGCAAAGGGCTACAATTTGGCATTTTTTCTAATGCCACTCAAATCTCACGCAGATGCCCTATCAGCTGCTATTTATTCAATTAGTGACATTTAAATAAAGTCCTCTGCCCTTTTATCATCCTCTTATGAATGGAAATGTTCTCGGAGGATCTCTGCAAGTTA
>SOZL01000444.1:0-32914 GCA_009733165.1 Naja naja | reverse complement strand
CTGTATTTTCACATAGCATTTACTAAAGACATTATAAATTTTATGTCTAGAAATAGCCAAACTGAAATTCTCATGTTAGATTCATTAAGGGAAAGCATTAATGCATATTTGCACTAAACAAGAATGGAAGTATTTTATGGTACGTAATATGCACAGAAATTCAAACTCAGATGTCTCAATTCTAAAAGATACATAGTAATCATTTAATTATTCCATCAAAACAATAATGAAGGAAAGATACATGTAATGTTTCGACGTTTGGCACCTGGAAGTTGAATAGCTAGTTCCTCATCCAGATGGCTAAATAATATAGCCAACAAATAATGCTGACAACTTCTGGTGAATTGTATGAAAAAGAAAAGATTGAATCTTTGACTGTAAATGTTCTACAACATAATGGTGCTAGTAGAATTTTTTATAATCATTTCTGGGATGGAAAACAGAAAGCCAACAATTTCCACTGATTTCCAAAAACCAAATAAATAAATAAACAAACACAAACAAAGCAGCTTCTGGTACTCTCCACACTTTTCATGTGCTCATTATAAAGCAAAATGTTTAAAATACTTAGATTCTCCTTCAATTTCTTTGCCTTAAGGTAAGTCTTTCTACATTATTTTCCCCTCACAATAAAATTTTTCCAAGCCTCACAGAAAATAGTCAAAGACCTCTAAAAGCATGTAAAAATGTAAGTTCATGCAAGATATTGACTAGGCCTGCTGAATCTTAATGTTGCCTTGGATAAATTAGTTGAGTTGAGTTGAGTTTATTGTCACTACCTCATTACAACAAAATCAAACACCATCTTCAGTGCACAGCATGACCATGACCATGAAAATAAACATAAATACATCCTTCACCCTCCACACATTGAACTGAAAACCCCGACACCACACCAATACTGCACTATACTGCAGAATTCAAAGAGCTACTGCCCTGGGATAGAAGCTGTTTTCAGCCTATTTGTCCTTGTTTTATTATTCTGTACCGTCTGCCAGATGAATAGTTCAAAAAAGGTTCCCAGAATGAGATGGATCTTTGAGAATGTTTTGAACTTTCTTAAGGCAGGAGCTATAAAGCTCTTCCAAAGAGGGAGAGGGCAATGATCTTCTGGGCAATGACATTAACCCTCTGGAGTGCTTTCCTATCTACCACTGTGCAATTGGCAAACCATATAGAGGTGCAGTAAGTTAAAATACTCTCTATGGTGCAGCGTAGAAGGTCACCAGCAGTTTTCCATTCAGTTGTTGTTTTCTGAGAAGTCTCAGGTAGTATAATCTCTGCTGGGCTCTTTTGACTAGTGCTGCAATGTGAGCGTCCCAGGTCAGGTCCTCTTTCAAATTCAAACGGTCATCTCAAATGTATCTTAAAATCTCATTTATTTGAGTACAACTATGGAAAATCTGGGGTACAGAAAGGAAAGAGGCTGCTTTGAAGGAAGCATGTTCAATGATCATTATCATTTCACTAGAAATACCAAAGAAACTTCCACAGGGTTACACATTCTGAAAACCACTGCTATTTCCAAAGTTTCCAAATTTGGCTATGTGAAACAATTTACTTTTCTCCCAAGCAGCCAGAAGAGTAACATATATTATACTGGTCATTGGTTTGTGTGTGTGTGTGTGTTTGTGTGTGTGTGTGTGTATGTGTGTGTGTGTGCGTGCGTGCATGCGTCTAGAGACATGCATACATACTGTACATACGTACACATGTTGAGAAAATCTGTCGCCTGATTGTGACATACTGTTTAGCATAGCCAGGTGTGCCATTTACACCTGGAAATTATTTATAGATGTTGGAACAGCTGGCTGCCAAGCAGGTGATTAAGTTTATTGTAGAATTTGTATTATGATCTTTTAACTTGACATGGGTTATCCTGAAAATTGCAAATTGGTCAGTTAAAGTTAATAGATTTTATTACTTTTCAAGCATTGATGAATCTATTTAGAGTTATCTTATCTAAATGCCAATTATAGTTTATTATTGAAGCTAGGGATCTGAACTAATTAAGTAGTTATGTGCATATTATCTTAGCATATTACTTAGATAAAAATCCTTGCATAGCTATACTCTTGAACTGACCGCAATTTTGGATACACAAGTAATAAATAAAAAGCTGGTATACATTACTTTTGCGAGTTCTCATGGAACAAAAATACATTTGGAAAATTGTATCTTAAAACACTTTCTCTAAGCAATCAAGAAAGAGGCTACTTTGATTCTATAAATAATATTTATATTGATACATGTTTTAATAGACATATTATAGTACATAAACAGAAACATGGAAGATCATCAAAGCAAAAAACAAAAATAAAAATAAGGAAATATATGCATGTTTCAAGATAGTCATCACCAACCTATTTCCATAATCAATCTTTGCTGTGACTTTCTTCTTTAGCTCTTTGAGCTCATCTTGGGAAGTGTTCCAGACAGTATTTGCGATCGCCATTCAATAAGATCATATATCATATGTCTTACATTACGAAACATTTCTCTGTGGTCTTGCTGTGTGATAAGAATACATGTTAGTTCTCTCATTGATTGTACTCCTTTCTTCATGTAGAAATATACAAATGTTAACAATATAAAACAGAAGTAAAAGATGAGTATGGAAGCAGGTTTCTATAACTTCAGTGTGAAATTTATTATTTAACCTTGTAGGTCATTACTTCTTATCCCAAACCATTTATATTCCCTCAGATGGGGAATTATTACATGTGATCAACCACAAATAACTCATCTGTAATCCAAGAATCAGTAGTTGAGTAAATATTAAAACTATTCTTTTGCTAGAAACCTATAAATGAACATTTTGAATTAAGTCTTCAGGAGAAGATAGATTTAGTTCAAGTATTACATTCTATCATGAGAAGGAATTTTAAGTGAGCTACTTAAAAAGCTGTGACTTTTTTATTCTACATTCTTCATTTATTTTTATAAACTTTTAACTTGTTTTTCTTCTGCAAGGGATGACATCTTAACAAGATATTTGACATACAGGCTTGCAATAGTCTTCATGAAATTAGAAACGAGAAAATTATTATCTTAGTCTGATCAAAAAATCCTCAACTGGACCAGCTAATTTACATGCACATGAAGTTGCAGAATTAACTGCATTAAAATGAAAATCAGCAGTATGGATTTAAATAGCATAAAAATATAGTTATCGGACAGTGGTGTATTATTTGGTCCAAAGGGACCAATTCTTACCAAGGACATTCATCCCTCACAATAGAATCAGACAGAATAAGCATTCACTGACAGTTGGAATTCTGTTACAATTAGCTGGGCTGTCTGATGTAAGACCTAATATTCGTTGAATGTCAGTCTAAGCAAATCTAGGTTATATAATTAATTATTAATAGTAGAATGCCTTCCAAATCATATATAGATGATACACATCACAACATAAAACTAAGCAGCGGTAAGAAAAGAAAAAAGCAAGTTAACTGATTCATTCTCTTCACCTCAACTGGAAAGGGAAAATAATGTTTGGTTAAAAAAATCTTTTGATGCAAGATCCAGCAATAAAATTATTACACATATAAGGTGTGATATATATGGAAATCCAGAAATGAAGACTGCCTTGGCTATATCTGGATGCCTTTATCCTCTGGGTATTTTAGACATTAACACAAGTTACAGAATTAAATTCACACATTAACCTCAGGTCTTTTTAATCTACTATAATTCCCTCTCTATTTCTCTATATTCTGTATTGATCAGAATGCCCTCAAATATTGTGTCCTGTTCTAGATACTACACTTTAGGAAGGACATTGATATATATAGGTATGTCCAGAAGAGACCAACCAAAGTAATAAAGTTTGGCAGGGGAAAAAAGAGAAATGACTGAAAGCTTTGAATATGCTAGCACGGGAAAAAAAAGACTATGGGGATTCATAATACCTATATTCAAGTATTTGTAAATCTGTCACGTAAAAGGCAAGGCTAAATTGTTCAGAGTTGTTCCAGAAGATGAAACAAAGAATTTAAACTCCATGGAAGTAGATTTCAACTGGACATCAAGAAAAAATGGTTAAGGGTAAGAACTGTTTAATAATGAACCAGGATGACCCAGAAGACAGTGGCTTCTCCTACTCTGTCCAGTAATTCAATTCTTCAAGTAAATTAAACTTCCTTATCTAGAGACAATCCACAGATAGTTTTTACCTAGTACAGCTGTGGGACAGTAGTCAGTTTTGAATAGTTGTGATTTACAGGCCCGCAGTACAGATTGTCTTTTAATAGGGAATGAAGAGTTTCTACTTGGGAAAGTTAATATGCAAAGCATATTCCTTTTCTTCAGCAATTATTTCAAATCACTGGCATGTACTTAATTGGTTTCTTTAGCTTGGCTGGTTTATAGATTAAGCTCCTTGGTTATCCTACAAAGAGGCATTCTAAATAAACCTACAATACTTACAATATAAAGCTGTCGCCATATTGTGGACCATTCCGTAGCGTAGTGGTAACCTCCTGAATAAGTGGTAGTTCACTTGGTATAACAGTTTCATGTTGTCTAAGAATATGGGAATACCAAGAGTGGGGGGGGGGCAAACAGAAAATAATGTATTAATTATCAATATATTAAATGTATTTAAAATACTATCATTTATAGTATTCTGGATTATTTTTGCTTAACAATTCATAAACATGGCTTGCAAAAATATGTTTCTAATGTTTAAAATCTTAGTAAGTAAGATATATTTTTGGTATTATTCACTATAATATAAATATTAAAACTGTATGAAATAGGGCTTTAAAAAAACATTAGCATTGCAGTAAGTTAAATCTCCAAAAAATAAAGGCTTCTAAGTTGTTTTAATTCCATATGAATAAAAATCTCAAAGTTGTTGTCCCACAGGGAAAACTGAAATAAACTTTTTGCTCCCTCATTTTTCTCCAAAACTACTCAATTAGTTTGGTGGTATTCTACGCTGAGGATTCTGTATGACGTAACCTAAAGAAAAATTATCCCATGTTGTTATTGTTGTTACTATTATTTTAATGAAAGACAATTATTAAAAAAAACACTGACAAAAGTAATGAAAATATAATTCCAAGTGCATTCTTTCTACTCTTTATACAAACCACCACTGAATTCCAATAAAAAAATGATATCTTGTGGATTCACTTTTTCACAGCCTACAAACAACAACAACACATTTTCTTCCTAATGCATAAGTACAATGTACACTTCTTAATTTGGTAGCATTTAACAAATTAAAGTAACACAGCCTGTCTATTTAACACCTTACAATCTGTAAAACTACAAGACAATCAGACAAGTGAGACCACTTTTTATCAGTTTTCATGCTTAGGATCATTTGCCCAATATTGTCTCTAATTGTAAGCAAGACACTGATTAAGTGGCCCAGGCATATCAACAAATGGAACCCAAAATCAACGTAACTCCTTCTGAGCAAATGCTTAAATAATTGCTGCTATTGCTGTCATTCCCTTCTGCTTTCAATTAGTCTTATCCAACAGTTGCAGGTAGGAACCCATCTCATTCTGCATATTCCTTCTAAACATTTTAGCATTGTAAAGGACTTGGCTCAGTCCCAAATGCTGAACAAAATCCTTTGTAGTTTTAAAGGTAAAGGAACTTATTTTGCAAGATTCTATCACTTTACCTCTGCAAATTTTCACTTAAATAATGCATTACTAGAGCTGTATACAGTTAGTATATTACACATATATGAGAAATATAACATTAATTGAAGAAGTTTTGCAATCAGTCAAGGCAGGCACCATTACATTAATCAATTTTATAATTTGGATATATAAAGACTATAAAAATAAATCAGACTAGCTCTTTTATCAAATCATCTTCCTAACTTTTTAAATATATACACACATTGTTAGCTGGCCACTACAGTCCTTTATCAAATGTCATTTAACTATAAATGAATTTTGTTATCAATTTAATAATAAATAATAAATTCTTCTCTGTGGAAACTCCATGCTTATTTCTGACAACCTCTGAAGACTCTACAGCCTCTGGGCTGCGTCCTGACAACACTTCAGTTTGCTGTTTAGAGGCTTTGTTTAATGGATCTCAGGTTATAAATTTCCAAGGGATTTGCAACTGCCTGAAACTCTGTGTGTAAATGTCCTGCCTGCCACTGAGGTAATTACACAAATTAAGTTAAAGCCTTTGAACTGTTCTCCTTTGTGCATGTCTGTGTTTGTATATCAGACTTGGGACACAACATTCTCTTTGCCATTCTCTATCAGAAAAATAGAGGAAAGGGCCAGGGTTGAATATTTTCTCTTTTCTCATATAGAGCCCTACTGCCATTTTCTAAAACTCTCAGGTATTTCATTTGTCTTTTTATTTTAGAATAGAATAGAATACTTTATTTGGCCAAGTGTGATTAGACACACAAGGAATTTGTCTCTGGTGCAGAAGTTCTCAACATACGCAAAGAAAAGAGTAATAATAACTATATAATATCAAAAAGAGCAGGTAGTAGAGAAGATGAAAAGGATAATAATATTACAGCCATACAACATAGCTAAATATACTTCGACATAAAACAATAGTGTGAGGATTAAGTGTTCAGGAGAGTGATAGCAAAGGGAAAAAACTATCCTGTGTCTTGATGTTTCAGCATGCAGTGCCCTATAGTGGCATCCTGAGGAAAAGAGTTGAAACAGTTTATATCCATGATGTGACGGGTCAGTAGATATTTTCTCAGCCCAACATCTGACCCATGCAATATACAGGTCTTCAATGGAAGGCAGGCTGATTGCAATGTTTTTTTCTGCAGTTCTAACTATCTGTTGGAGTCTGTACCTGTCCTGTTTAGTTGCTGTACCAATGACTGTTGTATCATCTGCAAACATCAGTTTTACCAGAGGGATCCTTAGAGATGCAGTCATCGGTGCAGAGAGGGAAGAGCAATAGAAAGAGTACACAGCCCTGAGAGAAGCCTATGCTAATTGACTTTATTTTATTTTATTTAGTGGTTAAGTCATCACACTAGAAAACAGGAGACCATGTGTTCAAGTCCCGACTTAGGCATGAAAGCCAGCTGGGCGACTTTGAGCCAGTCATTCTCTCTCAGCCCAACCCACCTCACAAGGTTGTTGTTGTAGGGACAACAGAAGGAGGCCGCCTTGAATTATTTGTAAAAACAATAAATTCAGGAAATGAATGAATGAATGAATGAATGAATACATAAATTCTTGTTATGATGGTTCTTTAGAATTCTTCCATATTCCATTGTCTAAATCAGGCCAGGAAAGCACTTAAGGCCCATGGGCCTGCTAAGCCCCTTGTGCATAAATACATTAATTCACTGCCCCAAATATAGTTGTGGCAGGAAAAGATTTCCCTCCGTCCAGAAAGACATGCCACCAAACCATTTCCAAACCCTCCAGGTGTCACCAATGCAACTTCCAGTCCTCCTGCTCTACTAGCCACCAAAACATTGATTAGTGCACCAAACATTCCTTTGTGTCCCATGATAATTTATCAATGTGTCCCTTTCCCCACTACAAGTTGTGTAGTCATGGTGTAAACCAATACAGTTTGAAGCAAATATTATATTTAATCAGAAGAAATCATTCTGCTTGGAAAACTTGTTTCTGTTTCCCAAAACTGCCCGTGTAAATAAATAAACTAAAGACAATTTCATAAACATTGGCATGTGTTGTACATAGATTTTCAGGAAATATCAACTAGGGAAATTAAACTTTAAAGTATCTTAATATTTTATAACAAAACATAAGAGAAAAATGCAAATCAAACTGTTGATGTCTCTCATTATTCTTCTTGTTATTTGGGTTATAATATTATAATATTCATAATTAGAAAATAAATTTCAGACTTCATTTTTCTGCACACTCATATTTACATTCAAAATGTATTAAAAATCATAAAATTGATATTTTCATGCATTATTATTAAGCCCCAACTTACCCTTTTCCTTCAACTATTGCTTCTTTAAGTTGTATATAGGAAGCAGGAAAATTCCCTTTAAATAAGAAAATAAATTTATTACTATTTATTTACCATATGCCCAGTAGAGTTTTTAATTATAATCTTTTTCTAGTGAATCATTGTAGAATATAAATACTACCAGAACCATTGGCCTAAATAATAAAAAATATAACCTGAAATATCTATGAAAAGTATTCAATAAGATTTTCTTTTTAAAAACCAACAACCTTACTGAGACTTTGGTCATAATTGTAAAGAATGTTTCATTGATAATAATTTCAGAAGTTTAGCTCAAAAAATTGCAGTAGTCCTAAACAATGAGCCCAAACAAACCCTCCATCAACTTTCTTCTGCTATGCATGTAGGGAAAGAGTTTGGAATTTTTATTTCCACTTTAGGTTACCTACTGTTGAACTGTTGCAGTCTAACACTGAATAAAAGCTTATATTGTATCACATTGACAAGCCTTCATTCCATAAACCCTCCTTAATCTTATAAACAATAAGTTATTTTCTAATATATTTTAATAATTATCTAAGACGGAAGCCATTTCAATTAAACATGTTCATTCACATTGAAACCCAGAATTCCAAATTATTTTTAAAGCAAAACATAGACACAAATAAAGGCTAGTAATCAATCTTGTTTGTTTTTGAAGAGAGAGGTAAAATATAATGGATCTGTCTATTACTTTACAAGAACTAAATACAGCAAATTCATGTTATTTATTTGTTTGAAAAAAAGTAATATTAAACTAGCATTAGCCAATTAAAAGTTGAATTTCATCAACTGTCTGCTATAATCTAAGTTTCCAACTATACTAAAGCATTTTGGAGATTACTACCGTGTTTCCCCGAAAATAAGACCTACCCCGAAAGTAAGACCTAGCACTATTTTCTAAACCTGCCCTAATATAAGACCTACCCCGAAAATAAGACCTAGTATGTTTTTTGGAGCCAAAAATATATAAGACAGTGTCTTATTTTCGGGGAAACACGGTATAAATGCCTATGCTTTTTAAAAAAATGTGATGTCATTAATACAGAAACAAAATACTTACTTTTTTTGATTTTTTCCTCAAAGTATAACCTCTGTACCAACCTAAAAAAAAAGTCTTAATAAGTTTTATTACTAATTGGAAAATAAGAATGCCCATATATATTATCATTCATAATTGTGATTTATCTTCATAATATAAGAACACTTTATTAATAGTTACTAATTTCCTGATTTCTGATTCCTTACCAAAAAATTATAATTTGACAAGTATCTGAGAAAATTCCTTTCTTATAATTTAAATTATTCAACATATTTTATTCAATATAATCATAGAAAGGTTAAATCTCACCTCTCCAAGGACAATAATCCCCATTGTCCAGCATTTGCCTACAACCTAGTAGAAAACTAAAGATGGCAGTATATGCAATGGATTAATATATCATGTGACATGTCCCTAAAACTTAAACACGATATAATTTCAAGGTTTCTCATTAATTCAGATAAGAAACATTAAGCCAAGCAAGTCCAACCCACAGACCATGGGCCACATACACCCCTGGGCAGTTAGTAATCAGCATCATAAAATTATAAACTTTTAACATTATTATATGATTTATATACATTAACTATATTATATATTTTATATGCAGCTCAACACAATTCCTCTTCACTCCATGTAGCCCAAGCAAGCCAAAAGATTAGACACCTCTGCATTAAGTCTTATACCCCTTGAAGAAATAATGTTCTCACTATTTTCTTAGACTACAAGTTCCACAGCAATTTCCCCCAATCCAGATTGCTTCATATAGTGAAGGCTACACGTCCTTTTAATTCCAACAGGAAGAAATCCAGATTAAGATGATTGTCCTACATTTTTTTACATGTGCATTCTCAATCAGAAAAAGAACTGGATCACCATGATCAGTATCTATTCAGAATATTATATGGTTTGTTTTTACACTGCTTCAGTAAACTTCCACACCTTGAGCATCAACATCTATAGAAAAGGTCTACTCATTTATCATTAGGTAGACATTTTCATTAAAGCAAAGCATAAAAGTTTGTGCAAATGCAGCTTTGTGCGTTTGCATGCCAGTTGTGCGATCAGTTCCCAACAGGCCATGGACTGGCACTGGGCCATGAACCGGGTCTGGACCCCTAGTTTATAGCAAGTTATTTAAAATCTACACAAGTTGTATACTGAAATATTTTGCTCAAAAATAAATGTGTTACCCAATTTAGATTCTACTTCTACTTTCCTCATATCTTTCTGCATGGATAAGGCCTTTCCCACTCCCAATTTTAATTCTACAGTGGTACCTGAAATATTTTTCAGATTGCCTTCACTGACTATATATTGTAGTATAATTTCAGTTTATTAAAACTTTTTTTTCACATTTGGGGAAACAACATGCCATACTCTAGAAATAAAGTGGTAATGTCTCATTTACTGTGTCCCAATCTGCAACACATCTGCAAGTGATCAGCATCATGTGTTTTTATTGCTAACAAGCCCATTCTAGTTTAGGATGAGTTTTTAATTAAAATAAAATCTCACAAACAATAAACATTCAGAATCATGGTGCTATGTCAGACAAATTGGGAGATCTTTCACACAAAATATATCCATTCAGCACAGACTTGTCAAGAAACTTTGCACTGTAAACTACTATATATGCCAGACTCAGGCTCAGGGAGTTCAAACAAATGAGGGTTTACTGTACTTGGAGCCCATTCTGTAATCATGGCTATAATTTTTGAAATTTGCTTGCTGTTTCATTTCCATATTCTCCCTCTATCTCTGATTTTATCCTTTTATCTTTTTCCTCCCAATATTTCTCTTCTCTCTTCTTTCCTTTATTCATTTTTAATTGGTTGATTCTTGATAGGAGTTCCACATTTAATATACTGTTTTTAGTTTTCTTTTTCTGACATGACTCAGGCTCAGGACTCAGATTCTGATTCTAAATTTGAAGAAGCTACTCAAGCTAAACCTGTGGAATGTCAGTCTCAGGAGATACCAAGCCAATCACATAAGGCTGATTGATACAGGCACCACTCGGACAACTTGAGCAGTCAGGTGAGGATTATGTACTGTCTTCCAGCCTGCCACCCAGCCAGCAAATAGGGAGAAGATACTTTTCATAAGACTATTTGTCAAGCAAGGGAGTAATTCTCTGAAACACCTTGCTCAGCCCATTTAAGAAGCATATTTTATTTATTTATTTATTTAATTGGATTTATATGCGCCCATCTCGAGGGGACTCAGGCGCTTACACTAATATATAAACAATAAATACATCTTTATCAAATTCAATCCAATTATAAAATCAATTAAAATACCCTTAAATTAAAATTCCCAACCCTGCTCAGTCCAGGCCAGCCTGCACAAACAGCAAGTCTTGAGATCTGATATATGTTCTTTTTCTGAAAATAATCTGATCTCTAGCTCTTGTGTGACATGTTTGTAAATTCTGTTCATGTAATTCTGACTTTTGTAGGTTGACAAACAATGACTTCCATCTGTCAGAAATGATATAGGGTCTCCTGCTTGGGTCTTAGATGACCTACAAGGTCCCTTCCAACTCCAACTCTATTAATCTGTTAATTGTATTGACTGAGCTCTCAGAACCTTGGACTTAATCTAGACTATTCTCCTGTGCATTAAAAGCAATTTTTAAGCAAGCTACTGTCAGAAATTCTATTCTGGTTTGCATGTTCTTGCTATCACTTGACCTGTAGCAGATGTTCAGGCTGAGCCTGAGGGAGGGGTCCAATGCATCATCAGTCATGAGTCCCTTCATGCCCACAAGAGGTCTAAGTCCAGTTCACCTTGAATTCCTTATTTGCTATCAAATTGCTTTAACCTTTAGTAGTTCAGATTCTTGTAGAGAGCTTAAGCTTGCAATAAATCTTTACACCCATTTGAACTATCTGGATCTCCTGATTTCTCTGATGCTTGACATGACCTTAAGTAAACTGTGAACCACCATAGCAATTGTGTTTGAGTGAATAATTGAAAACAGAAGCAATACACTCTTCTTCCTTTTATTGCCATTCACTAAGCTTGGGTACATTACTATTGCAGGTGGAAGGCAAACAGAGAAGACAGAACTTTGTTCTGTAATCTATGGGTTATCTTAAATATCAATACACCAACTGATTTACTTTGGAGTACTCTAGCAAGAGGGTTGCTATTAAAATAGAATGAAGAAGCTACCCTTCTCTTGAAAATATATTCACTTGTTGAAATATTAAGTAATAGGGTCAAAATTACTAATATAAATTGCATATATATATATTTATATTAGCAAACTATATTTGCTAATAAAATGTATTATATTCATACGAGATTATGATATTGCCAGAATATTATCTTAATCCTATAACAATCCCCTTCTTCCTCACAGAAAAGCTCCTACTGCTATCAGTCTTACTAAAGGATAACATCGTGGTCATCAGAATTAACTGAAAGTACAGCTGAGGAAGAATAGATTTTCTCACAGTCCTAGACTGTTGCGGGGGAAGCTGAATGCAAAATTAAGCTCAAATCAGTATCACCCCAAAAAACTGAGCCATAGTCTCTATTATATGTAGCTATATAAATTAATCAATTCCAAAAGCTCAGGTGTGCATTATAAATCACAATGGGAACAGTATATATGAATCAACTCTATCCAACTACTGACTGAAGCAAGTAACTAAATGACTTACCTTTATTAAAAGATAAATAATTTATTATGGCAAATAACCACTTTAATACATATTACAACCAATATCAATTTCAATTTTGCATACATATGGTTTTTTTTATGAAGGACAACATGATTTAACCACAGTCTTGTAATGTAACTTCCATACTAGGATTATGATTCCATTTTTCCAAGTGTTTAAATCCATATATAAATGACTGACATACAACCAGTTACATCTCATCAAGCTGAATTACTAAAATAATTCATTCTTTCATCATTAAAATATGTATAGGCTTCACAGAACCATGTAATTCATAATTTCACTAAACATCATTTAAAATAATTCTTAATGTATTCAACTGGGATAAACCTTTAGCATGAGCATTTTCTCAAGTGCCAAGATCTTCAAAAGCATAACTAACCAAACTTAATGGCCATAATTTTCCTGCTTTAAACATATTTAAATATTTCTATAATATTTAGCTATCAGTTAGTATTTAGTTATGCAGGAAGCAAAACATCCCAAAAATATTTAAAAAGAGATTTCTTAATTATCAGTTGGTAAATCAGCTGACATGAATAAAAACCTGCATTCATGCATTGTCCTTTTTAGATAGGAAAATATTATTGTAAGTTTATCATCTTGATTAAAGATCATATAGTAACACTGTTTTACCAATATTTTATTAACTAATCAATTAAAAATAAAATATTACATAATTAAAAACATTAATGTTAGCTAGAATTATTAAATAAGATTAAGATTCTCCAAAATATCAAATCAGTAGATCCATTCTATCCAATTATTCTATCATATTTTATCAACTATCAACCCCCCGACAAATAATATTCAAACATAGACACTTAGATCAGATAATACACAGTTCAGTTTTAACAAAAGCTACATTATTTATCTAGATTAAATGAAGATTTCTAGTACTTGCTCCAGAATTTTTTTTCTGAGATGCATAAATGGCTGTTTCCTAAATAAACTTTTAAACTTGATAACATTTATTACTTGAATTCAAAATTCTTATGTAGTAATAAATATCATTACATTTGAAATGTGTAAATTTTCAACTGTGTCTTTTTACTGCTATATGACACCCAGAGTTACCGTGTGTTAGTTGGATGGCCATTTAAATTTGTTTAATGAATAGTAAGTTTTTTTAGAAAACACTCATTTCTTTTTCTTGACTAATGCATTTGTCATTTATTTTGTGAAGATGTTTTACACTTCGAAGTTTTTATGCTAAAACATAAATCAAGAAATGAATTGCAAGTGTTTTATCAGATTGGAAAATTTAACTTTAAAGCTCAACCTAACTTGAGAAGTGAATAATTCTGCAAATAATGCAAAATACATATAGTCATCCCAAAGCCAAAGTCCAAAAGAGTAATATTTTTTCAGAAAAGAGAATATACTACTTTAATGTTGTAGACAATACTCAGAAAATTAAATCCTCAACCAGACTTTAAGAATAGCAAAGCACTTAGACTTATCTACCACATCACAGTGCTTTACAGCCCTCTCTAAGTGGTTTTGAAGCATATAGCCCCCAACAATCTGGGTTTGGAAGGATGGAAGGCTGAGTTAACCCTGAGCTGGTAAGGATGGAACTCCTGCTTGCAGAGAGAGTGAGCCTACAATACTGCATTCTAACCACTGCCCACCACAGTTCATAATAGCGAATAACTTCTTTGCTTTAGAGAAGTTCAGACTTTGCACAGTGCTATCTTAAAACAATTGATATTTGACAGCATCTGTAAACCAAAAACTGTTCTCCACTTTAACAAGTCTGATTTGAGCTTAATTCTGCATTCAGCTTTTTTCAGATTTAATACACAGTCTACTTGTCTTCCTTAACATAGAGAGGAAAGGAATTCTGAATGTGACCTCTAAACCCAAAGAGTTCATTCACACAGTTTATTCAAAAAGCTAAACAGATCAGGTTAATCAGGATACAAACTGAATAGAATACATCAAGAAATACTGGGCCTATAAGCTAGAATGAGAAGTTGAAAAATATAAGGCAATGGCAAAACACTGCCACACTTTTTCAAAAAAAAATACATGACATGTCCACAAAGTCATGAGTTGAGTTAAAACACAAAATATTTTTTCTTTTATTGTACTTTAGAAATAGTATAAATAATTAAGTTAAAACAGGGTTGCATAGGTCCACTTATGCTTATAAGATTGACCCAGCCTTCCATCGTTCAGGTGAGTAAAATGAGGACCCAGATTGTTGGGGGCAATATGCTGACTCTGTAAACCACTTAGAGGGCTGTAAAGCACTATGAATCAGTATATAAGTCTTGAGCTATTGCTATAAGACCATTAGAATGACATAGAATCCATGAATCTAAAACATCATTCAGAACCTAATTTATGCTGCCACACAGTTAGCATACAACTATCTTCATTATCCAGCAATGAAACAATGAAGCTTGACTTTTAGAAAAAAAACATATAGAAAATGAAAGTAGGAATACATACCATTTGCCACCAAAAAGACACATTACTGTATATATTATAAGTAAGCAGTCTTTCCTAGCTTACACAGTACTGTATCAATGGAAACTTCTTCCATTTATGTCTAAATGTTAGAGGAACAGGAGTAAAGGAACAGCAAGCAAATGTATATATTGATGAGAAAGAAAATAATTCTAGCAAGAGCTTACTGGAAGGGGTAGTGCGGGTAGTAGGGGAGAATTGATAACATTGTTAAAGAGTACAGCATTGTATTTGCAGATGCAAGAAGACTGAAAACATAAATGCATTCAAGGGTAGGCAAGCACAGCGGGATGCAAAAGAAAGAATGAAGAGATTGTCTCCTATCTTTACTGTACTGAAAATTCCTGGGTACAAATCAGTGGTGGGATTCAAATTTTTTACTACCGGTTCTGTGGGCTGGCTTGGTGGGCATGGCAGGGGAAGGATACTGTAAAATCTCCAGTCAGAGGTGGGATTTGCCGGTTCTCCGAACTACTCAAAATTTCCACTACTGTTTCTCTAGAACTGGTCAGAACCTGCAGAATACCACCCCTGGTACAAATCCCTATTCATGAATGGAGATTTTAACTTTAACAAATCACTTTCACCCTAACTGATTTCACAGAGCTGCTAAGAAAACAAAATGGAGAGGTCTCTGTATACATTTCATTAATTAAACATCTCACAATAGTAAGCATTCCTGCTGCTTTAATTTATGATGAAGAAAATGCAAAAAGGGTTATTTCTGAAATAGCTGATTACCATGTAAAAGCATTGCTAGTTTTTTTTTTTACAAAGTATAAGTAATTTAGAAGATAAGCATCTTTTATATTTTCAGCATTTAAGATTAACCTCTTTTAAAAGATGGATTTTATTTATTATCTGTAAGGGTACCAAGAACATCTATCACCTTTCTAACTCCTTAACAGATACTACCAGAGATCTATACAAATTAAGATACACAAACATTAATCTTGGGGTGTGTTTTTTTTTTCAGAAAAAGAAAAAAAGACATTTGCATCTTACAAAGATTATTCATCAATTATAACATGTCTATTTAATATGTAGTGACTGTTAATTTAGTGCTCATTTAAATGTTTCAATATTTCATTACGTCTCAAAATAGAACTGGTTTTCCAAAATAAGCAAGGCACGCTAAACCAAAATGCTAATAATAATGACTATGAGAATAATGATTAGGAAAGAAACATTTGTTCCACTTGCCTTCATGTGTTTCTAGTATGTGCATGGTGTCTCCTATTTGTAGTGACAGCTCATCTGGACCCCGGGCATCATAATTATAGAATGCTAAAAGGGAAAAGAAGAAAAAAGGTCATTATTTAAGCATTTTCAAAAATGCCAGAAAGAAAAACACCAAATGAGCAAAAACTTTGCACACACAATTTATAGCCATTACTGTGTTGACATGATTGAAAGCACTCTAAACAAATCAAAGTCCCTCCAACATTTATTTATTGAATTTATACTCTGCCCATTGCACTACCTAAGCAACTTTGTAAAACAAAGTTTAAAAAAGGCAAAGGATACCAAGTTGTATATGTCCATCTTGGGTAATGCTGTGGTTGCACTGCCGTGGGCACAATCAGTGGATAGTGTGGGATAGGCCCATGGCCACCATGGTAGTCATGAACTTTCTAGCTGTTTCCAAGATCCACCTTAGATACGGCAAATTAAAGTCCCCCAAGATTTCAAGCTGGGGAACTCCATAACCAACCCAGAGCTGGCCTCCAGCAGCAGCATAGCTTTAAAAACAGGATTTCACACCAGCAATTTGTGGAGTAGCACTACTGAAGATCAACAGAGATTCCCAGTGACTGCTGCATTGTCCCTCCTGCCCTGAAGTCTTGGCTGGTGTCATACACAAAATCCAGCTGGGCAGATTGCAAAGAGATATATTGAGAGTATATCAAGATTAACTTTCTGTATAGATGAGTTCAGCCTAATATATTAATAGTGACTCCTATATATGTTTATACAAAAGTAAGTTATATTAAGTATCAGATAAATAGATATGTGAGATTGAATTTGGGTTGGTCACCCGGATCAGAGATTTACTCCTGGGGCATGTATATTTCCCTTTGTTCTTGAAACAGATATGTATTTCCACTAGAAAGTATCAATTGTGCTAGTACTTTCACTGAAAACAATGTATGAAAAATATGTAATAGAAATTAATCTAGTAACTATAAAATGGACCTTGGTAATCTGGAACAGCTCTGCCTCTACACTTTCCTTCATTTGAGGCTCATTCAATGATATTTGATTTGGATTACTTTAAATTATTACCACTTTCAAGAAAAAGGCCACTTTCAAAGAACTCATGGTAGTAGCATTATATAGAGGGCTCTTTTTTCTTTACCTGGTTTCATCTTTTAAAAAATTGGGGGAAGAAGCCTTTAGATTTGGAAATGTTACTAATATGTCTCATCAGAATGCTAAATCCTTGTCACTTAATTCCAAATAAGAGCCTGATAATCTTGAGCGCTGCCCAAATTATGGATCAGCATGATCAAATTGAAATTAAATCCAGGCAACAATGGACAGTGGATCAATATAAAGCAAGGCTAGAGGATTGCAGTTTAGCTTGTTCTCAACTGAGACCATACATCATGGTATCGTGGGATTTATATGGAAATTACTGTTTCTCAGGGCAGATGTTCATAAGGCCAATATAAAACAAACAAAATGTGAAAAAATATGATATTTATGTAGTTACTTACCAAGCACATCTAAATTATATTGAAGTAACCAAAAGATCTTTACAATGCCCAAGGCATGTCAAAACTTTGGCACTCTTAATGTTTGGAAATTGAAAGTTGAAAAATTTGACATGCCCTAGGTCAGGGCTGTCAAACTCATGCCTGCCCCCAGGCTGGATGCATCACGACTGGCCACGCCCATGCCTGGTTTAGCAAAAGTCCTGATATGTCACGTGACTCCGCTGTGATGATGCAAGTTTGACACCCCTGTCCTAGGTCAATAATCAACAGTCACCTAGCTTTATGACTGAGTGTAGAAGCAGAAACTAATAATTAGAACAGGAACAATTTGTCTATGACTGTAGGATTTTCTAAAATTATAGAAGTGCTAAGAAAAAGCCAAACGTTATACAAATTGGTACAATATAAATAAATAACTCCTATTATCTGATCGCATATCCATAACAAAATGGCAGTACATTGCTTGAATGTGACTTGTAGACCTCAACATAAAATATTAGTTTCATAAATGAGTCACTATAAACAGACATATTTGCCTGAGATTATCTAGATTATTTCTACACAGCAATTAAATGCTTAACAGTTCTGCTTTTTGTACAAAGCAACTATGTGAAACATCAAAATCTGTAATATTTGAAATAAACATAACAATATTTTGAGCTGAAAACAAACATGTATATCCTGAAACTTGGGGGGGTGGGGGCTTTGTACATTTTTAAAAGTTGCCTCTTACAATTGATTTTGTTTTGTATGCATATAAATTTTTAAATTTTTGCTTGTAAACTGCTTTTGCTTTTTATTTCTGTTTATTCACCTGAGTGACTCACAGTTCACATCCCAAAATTGCATGTGATTAATCTGCATTCCACTGATGATGCTGTCCTTCTTTTCTGAATAATTGCCCAATCAAACATAAGAAAAAAATGACAAAGTGTATTTTTCACATGTCACCTATTAGGGAAAAGTCTTTTCTGACTGTAAGCTCAATAAAGATTGGCAGCATTGTACATGCATATATCCTGCTATCAAGTAACCAAAGTTGGGGGCCTGAAGGCTAAAACATATGAAGAACGGTTGCAAGAACTGGGCATGGCTAGTCCAGGGAAGAGAAGGACCAGAGGTGACATGATAGCAGTGTTCCAATATTTGACAGGCTGTCACCTAGAAATAAGGAGACATTTTCTGACAGGAGAATAATCAACCAATGGAATAGCTTTCCTTCAGAAGTTGTGGGTACTTCATTACTGGAAGCAGTCAAGAAGAGACTGGACAGCCATTTGTCAGAAATGGTATATGGTCTCCTGCTTGAGCAGGGTGTTGGACTTCATGACCTACAAGGCCACTTCCAACTCTATTATTCTGTATTCTATTCTGTACTTCTGGATGCCAGTTTTGGTTATAAAAGAACTACAGAATGTACAGTGTAGGGAAGATAACTCACTAGAGATGAATTACAGTAACTTAATTAAATTCCTTTATTTGGAACCAGTTTCAGTCAGTGTAGGTTTAAGGGTAGAGCTAGAGCCTGCTCCCTAGACCTCTGCTTTGTGGACTGCTCTCGTTTGCTCTCTTTCCTCTCTATTCAACATCTACACAAAACTGTTGAGTGAGGTCATCCAATAGCAAGTGATTCAGAATCATCACTATGCTAATGATAACCAATTAATCCTTTCAACTCCAGGCCAGGCAAGTAAGACTATCGAAGTCCAACCCCCATACCTGCAAGTTGTATCAACAATATTCTACTGTAATCTGTACCTAGACCAGGTAGTCGGTACAGGTAGTTCCCAACTTACCACAATTTGTTCAAGGATTGTTCAAGGTTACAGCAGTGTTGGGTGAAGGAACTTATGGCCAATCCCCAAAGATGACCCTATCATCACGCAACACTAGAATGTTCTTCCAAATTATCTAGGGTGATTTGTTTCACCAAATTAATTGCCTACCTCATCATCAAGTCCTTCTCTAAATTGGTCAGAGACAATGCTTTCCATCCCATATTTCTGGCAAATATTTAAAAACCAACATGTATGCCAACATTCTATGCTAATCATGCTTACATTCGCAGGTTTCATGGTTGATGGTCATGTGTCTTATATGGTTATCGAAGAACTTCTAAAATTCTGACTAAAATTTTGATAATTATCCAGTACTGGTTCAATATTCTCAATAATAGGTAGGGCCCATTTAGCTCCAACCTTCTCTTTCTACCTTGGCTGGAAGAAATTTTTGTATGGAAGGCTACCTCTATATACTGTAGTGATCACATATACCAATCAACTGGCTTCTGAAATGAGACACAACCATTATCAAGCCATAATTCTCTCTAATATAAACACATTTGGGTATTTTTAAATAAACAGGTTATCTAAGAAAAATGAGAATAAACAAAGCATAAAAGTCTGTTTCTTGGAAAAACAACTTCAAAGGTATATACAAAACAAAATATTCAGAAAATAAAACCTTCTATGGATACTTTTTGACAGCATTCATCTTCATTTTCTTAATGGCTTAAAAAAAAGCTACATCAGCATTTTCTCCAGTCTCTTCAATTCCTCTCTCTTATCTTCTCACAAAATCATGAAAAGTGTGGCCTGCCAACACAGCTTTAAATTAACATTTGAAATGATGCTTTCTCCCTTTAAAAATAAAACAAAAGTTCTGTCTTCTTAGATCATTTTTAGAGAAGCACAAAATTGCTACAGATGTATTTTCAACTGAGTCACTTCCTCATTACATGCACATTGTAACAGAACTATCTTAATAGAATTTCATTCTATACATGCCTTCTCTGGAGCAAGCCATTACTTGATTCAGAGTATTCTGAATTAAAAGTAATTATTCCAAATACAAGTTTACCTCAAAGCAAGTCCTATTAAATTCCTTGGGGTCAACCTTTGATAAGATTTCACATTAATGTATCAGCAAACCTCCATGAAAGCATCACATTAATGCCCTTCTTACTATTATAAAAATATAATCTGCTCATAACACAATAAATCTTACTAAATATTTTTTTCAAAATATAATATTTAAAAGGCATCACAAAAACCGAAGACCTACTATACAATTCAGTACACTGAAACAAACAAAAATACAACACAGAGGACTATCTAGCCTACCCTTGCTCAACTTGGTCCCTTTTTTGTTGTGTTGAATCATGTCCCACAACTCTCAATTATCCTGGCTTTTGGTTAGAGATTATGAAAGATGATGTCCAGCACATTTAGAAGGTGCTAGACTTCAGAAAGCTAATTTCGCTAACAGGAAATATCAGAGAGATACACTATTTTATACAGTAATTCTAGAAAATGATAATACCGTACAATTTTTAAGGATGTACATTATTGAATAACATATCGCTGATCAAAAAACTTCGCTGCTGCCAATCCATAGGGATTATATTAAAGCACTGCAGAATGTTTCAATTTCAATTATGTGTCCAAGTATTGCATACTTTCCTAAATTATAATACATAAGAAGTACTATACACTATACTGTCCACAGTATTTAGAAGTTGGCAGAAATGTTCCATTTTTAACCTAGACACTGCCATTTCTAACTCTAATATTATTATTTCCAACAAAATGCATTCGGGCTGGAAATTACAGAAGCTGTAATAATGTAATAACTTCAGAAAATACCATGTTGGAGACAGTGCTGCCTTACCATACAGCAGGGGTGTCAAACTCGTGGCCGCAGGCGGATGCCTCATCGCTGACTATGCCCGTTTTAGCAAACAAGGAAAAAGTCGAGATATGTCACATGATGATGTGATGCTGCGGGTTTGACACCCCTGCATATAGGATAGCAGGACGTACTTCTAACAAGAGTTCTTCTACTTCCACAATCATGCACCAATCTCTCAATTCTGGTTCAGTCCACAAGCCTATGAGAAAACTGCTAATCAGTCTATGACAATTTGACACTGACACTCATTACAACACAGTGTCTATACAACAATCTACTCCTTAAATACAATAAGCTAAGTAGGCATCTAACAGGAACTGTCATTCACATTCCACACTGACCTCTGATGAATTAGAAGCATTGATCCAGAGTATTTTGTGATAGGATTTTAATTAAATTTCTTTTTTTAAACCAGCTTGTTGGAGAGATAGCCTGAAGCATGCATCTCTGCATAGCTTTCTTTAAGCAATCCCCAAAGAGACAATAATGTTAAAATCCAATTCCTTTTGGGGAACAAAAAATGACTACTACAACAAGTGTTCTTAGTGTGTGTGTGTGTGTGTGTGTGTATCCATCATGCTAAGCTAAACAAAATTATGATAAGAACAGAAAAAGGATGAAATGTAGTGAGCAAAGAAATTAATGTCAGAAGTTAAAATGAAATTTAACTAAGCCCGGTTTACACCAACACTATTTTTTTATATCTTTCTGTATTTTTTTATCCTTGAAAGTTGTACCTAATTCCACCCTGTCGATATAGAAAAACCATCTGAGAAAGAAATACCAGATTTTGCATATTAAGAAAAATGGCTGAGAAGCACTAAGTGGAATTCTGAACAATGCCTTTTACACCAGCATCAGTCCTAACGTGCATAAATGATTCACTACATTTTTCCTTCATACACAACACCTTGATCTCTGACACAATTTTTAAAATCCATGCTGTAAATTACATCATACAAGGTAATAATTTACTGAGACTCACTTGGATTCTTCAGTGAAGCAACTTGCCTCCAGAAGTTGTGGGTGCTCCAACACTGGAGGTTTTTAAGAAGAGACTGGACAACCATTTCTCTGAAATGGTAAAGGGGTTTCCTGCTTGACCAGGGAATTAGACTAGAAGATCTTCAAGGACCCTTCCAACTCTGTTATTCTATTTATTGTCTTGAAAAGTATTTTAGAAGTATAAATTGAAGTGCTTTCTCTTTCATTAAATCTTTACAAGTATATTGGTAGAAGCAAAATATTTTATCTGCATCCATTGTTTCATGCCTTCTACAGTTCAAACAATATCTTCAAATTCCTTGACAGTGAACTCTTTCACCTGCACATTACTGTTTTCTTCTGATGGACTCTTCCTTTTCTCCATTTTACACACCTAAATTTTAACAGTATTTAAAACCCCAATGGCACCTGCACATATGCTACTCTCAACTGCACTCTTGCTAGCTCACATTAGTGAATTTTGGTTTGCATTAAACAAACCTGGTATCAATTTACAATTCACACTAAATCAAACATCTTTATAATTTGTAAAGTATCCAATTATAAGGTAACATTGGAATCTCTCTTAGAATATACATGAATTCAATGTATTATTCATTTTGATAACATTAACCTTGCTCTAAAAACTTAATTGGAGATTTAGATATTATACCTATACATTTAGACATGTTTAATTCAATATACTATTATATGTTTAGAAGAAAAAAATATAAAGCCAAGTACTTTATGAGTCTCTAATATTTTATAATAATCTACAAATATAGTAGATTCTCAAAGGCAGGTTCAGATGTATTATATTTGTTCCAATAACATAATCCAAATATAAGCCATATTGTTTGTATGACTATATGTTTCTAGTAACATTACATAATTATCAAGGATTGTTCTCATTGACATATAAGAACAATTTACAATTTATGTGTCAATTCAACCTAAATATCTTGACACTGTTTAATAGAAAACAGGTTCAATAAACAAACTGAAAATTAAAGGAGAGAAGGTTTTTCCTTGAAAATGTTTTGCTTCTTATCCAAGAAGCTTCTTAGCTAGCACTATAGTTAGTATTTTATATTCATATTAAGCAAAAAGATATTGGTGTATAGCTTGCACATCTTGTAGGATTTTTCTCAGATTTTAACATTACGGTAATATAAGTTTCATAATAAAGGAAATATATACAGATTAAATGAGAGACAATAGATTTTCAATAAATCAGTAAAGTACCAATAAATCAGTATAAATGCCGTACCATTCAACTGGTAGTTCATTTGATCTGGGGGCTTTCCCTAATTTTGTTTTTAGATTGCAGCATCTTTGTTCTTTCTTGAAATATCACTGGTAGTGTCAATTAATTTTTATCTTCTTGTGAAATATCTTCCATTTCAATATATTCCAAGACATTGATAAGTTGCTCTGAAGTTACAGAAGTACAGGTGCTCCTCGACTTATAACAGTTCACTTAGTGGCCACTCAAAGTTACAATGGCACTGGAAAAAGTGACATGACCATTTTTCATGCTTATGACCATTGTTGCATCTCCATAGTCATGTGATCTACATCTGGATGCTTGATAATTAACTCACATTTATGATGGTTGCAGTGTCCTGGGATCATGCAATCATCTTTTGCAACCTTCTGACAAGCAAATCAATGGGGAAGCCAGGTTCACTTAACAACTGTGTTACTAATTTAACAACTGCAATGATTAATTTAACAAATGTGGCAAGTCGTAAAATGGAGCAAAACTCACTTAACAAATTTCTCACTTAGCAACAGAAATTTTGGGTTCAATTTTGCTTGTAACTTGAGGACTACCTGTACAAAGGTCATTTAAGTAAGTATCAGAATCTTAAAGGTAATAATTAATACATTTCAATAAATAATAGGGCATCATTAATCTGAAATCCAAAAGAAAATTTTGTTGTTTCTGTTGTTTCAATAATTTTCCACACTGAATGACATTAACAACAGTAGGTATAAAACACAAGTGATAAGATTAGGACATGAAATGAATACATCTTGCTTATTTCAGTCACCCACAGCAAAACTAGTACTTGTACTTTTGTGATCACTAGAGTTTGTTCACCCATTGTCAATTATTCAAAAATTAAATTGCAAATGGATATGCCAAAATCAAGCCTAATGTTATATGAGTTGCAGTTGCACAATAAAATACATTTGTAAAATTGACAGGGCACCATTTGTGACATCAGAGTATTTAAAATATCAATGAAAACCAGAATAGTATATTGTTGTTCCTGATAAATTCAGAGTGTATTTTCAGGGCCACTAAATTGAGTAAGAAATTCATGTTCTTGTCACTCATTGTCACAGGTGAGTATAAGAAATGCTTTAAAAATGATGTTAAGAGGAAAGAAACTATTCACAATTCTCTACTAACACAGATATAAGAGAGAAAGAGGAGATAACAATATAAACATGGTACCCTGACCACAAATTACATTTTATAAGCTCTTCTCTCCAATGATTAATGCAACTGAATTCACTTTATTGGGTTTCTATCTCAACTGCCTCAAATGCATAACAGTTCCAGCAGTTCTTCACAATGCTAATTAATATAAAGTGACATTTTATAGATGCAGGAATTAAACAGGGGAAATATGGAATTTACTAGCTTCATTATATATCCAGTGCCTGGCTCTCATTGCTGTTTATTATTCATACTCTTCCAATTTTCAAACCTGTTCTCCATATTGTTGTATATATAGCTACACACAGACAGACACACCCCTACAAAAGACCATTTCACTAGAACTACATGACACATTAGCAGGAAAAGATAGCAATGACCTTCTAATTGCTCCAAGCATTTGTTTATTCCAACAATACATCTGTTTAAAACATTTTTTAACAAGTACATCTTTCATTAACCATAATTTCAAGCATTTTATTTGCACATTCAATAAGCTAAGCCACACCAAAAAAACTTCATTAATAAAGCAATTAGTAAAATATTCAATACTACTATATAGAACTGTGGCAAAAGGAACAATGGACTTGTTTTGTGGAGGGGAAACCAAAAATAGAATAGCTATATATCCTTTCAGATGCTCAAAATCACAAAGCTTCTAACAATTAGTACAAATAAAAAAAGCCTCCCTAGCAATCCCTCTGGCTCTCCCTTTCACTTAAGCCAACTGTTGGAGAGAAACTTTCTGCTAGCAGCTGCAGTTTGTGCCACTAATGTTTTCTCAAGCATTTGAAAAATAAGAAGTCACGTTGCTTTCCTGCCGAATAGCATTTAACCCTCAGAATTGTCACCAGATACTTAAATAAGTGGCATTGTCAGTAAACCTTGAAAAAGAAACTATTGTTGTTGATGAAGGAGGTGGAGGAAGAGGAAAGGTATTTACTCGAAACCAATAATAGATTTGCTTTCTCAACAGGAAAGTATCAGTTTTAGTAACCACTTCTAACAAGGAGCTACTACATTTCACATTCAATGTTTCTGAGCATCCTTGCAATCCACTTTTCTTTCACATGCAATGTCCTCTAATTTTGCCCTTCATACAATTCCTGTTTTAGGCACCACTGACAAGCAAAATATACTAGTAATTCTAGTCAGGCAGACCGAATGCATCTTTCATGATCTTAGTCTCCACAAATCAAATACACGTCCAGCCAAAATTAATGTCTCCAAGAGACCATTCTTGGAGACTTCAAGAGACTCTATTCATTTCAAACCAAGAAATCTGAACACATAAATCCTGAAAAGCTGAATCTGTCAAGAATGTGCACCTACTGGCTAAAATTTACAATGCACATCCTTAAGTTCTGATGTAATAGAACGAATTTTCTTGAAACAACATTTATCTCAGATATTATATTCCATGCCAGTTTCAGACATTATACCATATGCTTTCAAGCAAACCCTTAGCACCATATGCTTTTCCAGATATCCTCTATAGATTTCTACAGTGAAAACTATTACTTGTTATTTAAAGTCACAAGAGATATGGAACAAATCCAGACTTGCAATCTGTCAATACTGTAAACTCTGATAATTGTTGGATTTTCCTTTCTCTGTCAGCTATACATCATTCAATAGCTGTATGTCAACAAGCTATCAAAGGAAAATGCTTCTAATTCCTATCTTCATCTAAGAGGCTTAGGACCATTACAGCAGTAATGTCATTCAAATCAGGCAGAGCAAGCATAATAAATTAACATTAGTTAGTTAGTTGCCACCCATCATATATCCAACGACTCTACTAATAAATAAACTACTATTAAGAGGCGTGGTGATGCAGTGGTTAGAATGCAGCATTGCAGGCTAATTCTGCTGACTGCCAGCAGTTCAATTCTGACCAGCTCAAGGTTGACTGAGCCTTCCATCCTTCCCAGGTTGGTAAAATGAGGACCCAGATTGTTGGGGGCAATATGCTGACTCTGTAAACCACTTAGAGAGGGTTATAAAGCTCTGTGAAGTGGTATATAAGTCTAAGTGCTATTGTTACTAATATTGGGGGTATGTAAATCATATGAAAATGCTAAAGTGGAAGAAAACGTTTGCCTTTTAGAATTATCAACAGTAAGGAAATCAGAAGTCAAGAAATATGCCATATGCTAGCTGTATTGGTATGTGAGAATGACCTTTGGACATGAAGGAAGAACCACAGCCAGGGGAATGGTCCAAAAAGAGGCAGCTTAT
Source organism: Naja naja (assembly GCA_009733165.1). Lineage (NCBI taxonomy): Eukaryota > Metazoa > Chordata > Lepidosauria > Squamata > Elapidae > Naja > Naja naja. The sequence continues at coordinate 5,656 of SOZL01000444.1, read as the reverse complement.
CCCACAAAAGCATAGAGGGTAAAAAAAAACATCGCCCTAGTTGGGCTGTAAGACAACAGGGGAGAAATGTACTTTCAGACTTGTAAGATTTTGTTAATGTAACCTTACAATAAAGTAAGATTAGTTCGGGGAGGGGAAGCTGGTGGTACATGCGATCTTACTTTTCTAAGATTGCCATCGATATCTCAGCTGCTGGTCGGTCCTGTTGGACCTAAACCGTCCCATAGAGACAGTGATCGATAAGGGCATGTCCTGCTGATCCCTTAGTTGCCACCCATCATATATCCAACGACTCTACTAATAAATAAACTACTATTAAGAGGCGTGGTGATGCAGTGGTTAGAATGCAGTCCCTGGTTGATCCAGGAAAAGCCCTTTTTGCCAGTGGCGGAGAGGCAGCCATTCAAGCTGCTGAAGCTGGGACAGCTCCGGAATGGAAGAGATTGAAAGAAAGTGAGTCAGTTTGGTGAGATGAAATTTTACTTACTATTTCTTGAAGAAAACACCCTGAAAGACTTAAAGTGGAATTAAAAGTGAAAAGAGTTTAAGCAGCGAGATTAAAAGTTTTTCTTTTTCTTTTCCCTTTTTATTGGAATTTTGAACTTGGTAAAGCTTCTTAATTTTAAACTGGACTTGTCCTTTTTAAATTTTCTATTTCTGTTTTTATTTCTTTTTTTAACAATCCTCTTGAAAGTTTGTTTTTGATTAAGACTCTTATTTCTGATTTGAGATTTATTTTTTGTAAAAGAAAAGATTTTACTTTTTTATGTTCCTGGCTTTGGATGTATGAGGGGAAGTAAAGTGAAGGAAAATAAGTAGCACTGCCGCCTAGAGGCTTGAATACATTGTTTTCTTTTTCTTTTACTTGTTTATGTATTCGTGTTATACTCAAGGACTCTGAGCTTTGCACTGAAAAGATAGTGGGATGAGCATGGCAGTTTGTTTACACAGGTGCTCATCTGTGAAACTATAGATAGCTGGAGTCTGGAGTTGAAGTAGAAAGAAAAAGATTGGAGTGACCTTGAAAACACTGAACTGGAAACTTTGAGCTGATTTATCAAAGAGCCTTGGATATTTAGTGGCAGAGGCTTGCTTTACATTAGAATTGTTTGTTACTTTTTGCCTTCTTTTCTACTTCCCCTCTAGTTGGGCTTTTTTTATTTGGATTTTGATTTTTCAAACCAGGAACTAGAATGTAAATTTCTTACTTTTGCTTTTTTGTTTCTTTTTATTAAGAAGAATACATAGACTATTTTTTTCTTTCTCTTTTTTTCTTTTTGATTTTTATTTTTTCTTCCTTATCCTCTTTTTTTAAAAGAAAAAACCTTTTTATCCCTTTTTCCATATCTTCTCTTGCTTTTTTTATTTTTATTTTTTTATATCTTATTGCAACTAATTGGATTAAGGTATACAAGTGCCTGAAGATTTTTTTTCCCTTTTTCTTTTTGGAGTGGCAACTGTTTGCCCTCGTTCTTTTCTTTCTCCCTTTTTTCTTTTTTCTTTCTCTTTCTTACAGATAAGCATTACAAGATGAGTAGAAAGATAACAGCCTTCGATACCAACCTCCTCACCATCCAGAGGACAACGATCTATACAGACAATGTTACAACAGGAGAAAGAGAAGGAAGTGACATTGCAGATGATCATGCAAGGAATTCAGAAGATTGAGCAAAAAATTGAAAAGACAGATGAGAAAGTGGAAAATATTCAACAGATGATGATGAAATATGAAGACAGATTCAAAAAAATGAAGATATACAAAGAGATAAGAAAATTGGAGATATTGATACGATTGAGTGATGTCGAAGGGCAGGATTGAACCATTGGGATGGAAAATCGATAAATCAGAATTTTATTTGAGATTTCAAAATGTGGAAGAAGGAAAAGGTGAAAATCTTGCTGAAATAATGACAGAAATACTGGCAGAAGCGTTAGAGATAACCAAAGAGAAATGATGGATGGGATGGATGAAGTGTTCCGTGTCTATACAAGATATGCAATGAGAAACAAGTTATCAAGAGAAGTACATATTAAATTTACTAAGAAGATAATCAAAACACAGATACTACAGGTGGCAAGAGAGAAAATATTAAAGTACAAAGGCAAAGAAATTGTGGTGCTGAAACAAGTACCAAGAAGAGTAAGAGATGAGAAGAGAATATACATTTTGACTAAAGAGTTACTTAAAAGAGGAATAAACTATAGATGGTTGATGCCAGAAGGCCTCTTGTTCACTTGGCAGGAACAAAGACACAGAATTAACACAGTTGGAAAAGCGGAGTTATTCCACTTAGAATATTTTAGAGGAAAGGAGGAAGAAGAAAGAAGAGTCACTAATTGAATTTCAAGGAGTGTATAGCAGTAATTGAAAAAGTAAAAGAAGAAGGTGCAGTAGGTAGTGTACCCAGAGAGTAATGAGAACTAAGATCCACTAGAGCAATAAAACCCTCTTATAAAGCTTAACATGGATGAAAGGAAATTGATCACGATTAACATAAATAGACTTAATTTGGCTGCTAAAAGAAGAAAAGTATTTCATAAATTAGAGAAATTAAAATTTGATATAATTTGTTTACAAGAAGTACATATTAAAAAACAACATGAATATATATTGAAACAAAAAAATTAGGGAAATTATTCACGTTGCTGACACAATAAAAAAGAGGCTTGGTCTTATATATTAGAGATACAATTGTGGCAGAATTAATTTATACAGATGACGACAGAAGGATTTTGATGGTGGAAATAATGGACAATAATGTCAAAACACTTTTAATTGCAATTTATGCTCCAAATGATAATCAAGAAGAATTCTATAGGTTACATATGAAAATAATTGAATTGGACTATGTTAATATTTGTATGATGGGAGATCTTAATGGAATAATTAACGATCAGTTGGACTATAAAACACAGAAATCAACAAAAGCTAGAAAGATATTACCAAAATCTTTCTTTCGAATGATAGAATTAAACTTAAAAGATGCATGGAGAGAGAAATGTGGAAAGTAAGCAATATACTTTTTACTCAAACAGACATGCATCATGGTCTAGAATTGATATATGGATGTCAGCAGAACTACTTACTAACATATGAGAAATTGAAATAGAAACAAGCACTTGGGCAGACCACAATCAATGACAGTTATTTGGAAAGGATATAAGAGGAGATCTAGATGGACTTTAAATAATCGATACTAAAGGAAAAGACTTCAAACAGAAAATAGAAAAATTGGTTTTCTTTTTTAAAGAAAATAGAAAAGGATACTTCTTTACAGAATCTCTGGGACACGATGAAGGCCTACACAAGAGGTTTGATAATTGACTATACAAGGAAAAGAAATATAAAACAGAAAAGACTTTTAAAACTTTGGAGGATGACTATAAAAGACTGGAAAAAGAGTTACAGAAGTTCCCCAAAAAAGACATTAAGAATAAAATGGATATAATTAAACATAAAATGGGAATAATGGAAAAGAGGAACTAGCACAAAAATTAAAAATGCTAAACAGAATTACTTTGAAGATGCAAACAAACCAGGCAGATGGCTAGCCTATAAACTGAGAAAGGAAAGAGAATCAAGAAGGATTAATCAATTAATAAATGAAGAAGGACATGTTTGCTATGGAAATGAGGAAAAAAAATTATACAAGATTACTATGGAAAACTGTATTTTCAAGAGAATATTCAAGAAGAAAAAGTTAAGCAATACTTACAGAAAGCGAATTTACCTCAGATACCTAAAGATATTGAAATAATGCTAGAAGGGAACATAACGATGATGGAACTAACAGAAGCCTTAAAAAACAGAATGTTGGAAAAGCACCAGGTCCAGATGGATTGCCAGTGGAATTTTACAAGACTTTCCAGGAAATACTGAATCTCCATTTGTTAGAAGTTATGAATGAAGTTATGTTAAAGAAAAGAATACCCAAAACATGGTCAGAAGCATATATTACACTTATACAAGGAGGATACAGACCTGCAACAAGTTAAAATTATAGACCTATATCCCTATTAAATTCAGATTATAAAATCTTTGCCTCAATTTGGCAGAAAGACTGAAAAGATACTTAAATAACTTTATACATGTTGACCAAAATGGATTTCTGCCAAAGAAACAAATTAAAGACAATGTGAGAATAATTCTGGACACTTTGGAATATTATGAGGCACATCCGAAAAGCAAATGGCTTTGATGTTTCTAGATACAAAAAGCCTTTGACAATGTGAGTTGGCGATTTATGTTATGGCAATTGGAACAAATGGGCTTTGGTAAAAAAAATTTACTCAAGCCATTGGATATATTATGAACAAACTGCAAAGATTATGGTAAATGGAGAATTAACAGAATCCATAGATATAAGAAAAGGGACAAGACAAGGTTGTCCACTCTCACTTCTGCTGTTTGTGTTAACTTTGGAAGTGTTGAATAGGAATATTAGAGAAGATAAAAAATAAAAGGAATGAAAATTAAAAAGGAAGAGTATAAATTGCAAGCTTTTGCAGATGATCTGGCATTTATATTAGAGATCCATTGGAAACAGCACCTAAATTAATAGAAAAGATAGAAGAATATGGAAAAGTAGCAGGTTTGAAAATAAATAGATAAAACAAAGATATTAATAAAATATGTTAGCAAGATGAAAGAAAGAGTTGGAAGAAGTTTCAGAAATACAGGTCACAAATAAGGTTAAGTATTTAGGAGCACACTGAAGGATAATTATATTAAACTCAAACAGCAGATTGCGACAGATTTGGCAAAATGGGAAAATTTACAAATATCATTGATTAGGAGAATATCTACAATTAAAATGAATGTATTGCCTAGAATTCTGTATTTATTCCAGACAATTCCAGTCCGACTAGGGAAAGAGTTTTTGAAGACTTAAACAGAATCGTTGTTGAAATATATTTGGCAGGGAAAGAAAGCAAGAATAAAACTTAAGCTGTTACAAGATGCAAGAATAAGAAGGGTTTGCCTTGCCCAATTGGAGCTATATTACCAGGCGACAAGTTTGATGTGGGTAAAGGAATGGATAACATTAAGAAATACTAGAGTATTGACTTTAGAAGGACATGACTTGCTGCTAGGATGGCATGCTTTCCTTTGTATAAGGAACTAAAACACAGGGTATTTCAGAAGACATTATATTTGAGAGGCACTGTTTTGAACTGGGAGAAGACAAAAGGACAATATTACTTTAAAATTCCATTATGGATATCTACTATTGAAGCTTTTTCATATCCAGTAATATATAAAAGGAACAAACAGTTAGATATGGTGAGATATTGAATGAACTTAAATCTATGCAAGCATTGGAAGAACAAGGTGTAAAAATGAATTGGTTTTCATATTTGCAAATACAATCTAGATTTGATAAAGATTTTAAAACAGAAGGTATTTATGATAAGTTGACTGATTTAGATAAAATTTTGATGGGTACTGATGAAAAAGTAATTAAAAAACTTTATGGACTTTTATTAGAATTTAAATTGGAAGAAGAACAAGTTAAAGAAGCGATGATTGCTTGGGAAAAATTTTGGATATGGGATTGACTTAGAAAAGTGGCAAAATTGTGGTCTCAAAATTATAAAATGACAATGTCAACTGCATATAAAGAAATTTGTATAAGATGTTTTACAGGTGGCATCA
>SOZL01000443.1:0-24674 GCA_009733165.1 Naja naja | reverse complement strand
TTGGGGCCTGTCATATAATAGACTGGAGATTGGAAACCATGCCAAAGAATATGGCAACCATAGGAAAGGTATGGTTCTAGGGTCCCATGAGAAGGAAAAGAAGAAATCGGGAGTATGCATTCCCTGTGGGAGTATGTGGGACAGGGAGATGTTCTGGGAGAAGATGGTCTTTCAAGTAATTTGGTCCTGTGCCATGTGGGGCTTTTAAGATGATAATCAGTATCTTGAATTGCACCTAGAAGCCTATTGGAAGTCAGTGCATCTCATGGTGAAACAGTGTTACATGGGGATAGTGAGATGTGTCCATACTACCTGTGCCACTGCACTCTGGACCATGTGATGCTTCCTGATGTTCTTTGGTGGCAACCCCATGTAGCCTAAGAAGCCCAACAATTTTACCGCTCCTGTGATTTTTATGTAAACTGTTTATACATACCTAACTATAAAACAGTGTTTCCATTTTTAATGTTACCAGCTAACAAACCACAGTTATTTTTTTCACCTTTTAGCTTGGTTTTATGATTGTAGTATTGTTTCTGTTTGAACAAAACAGTTACTTTTATAGATTTTACTGAAGGACCAGAAACAAATCTACTAAAATAAATACATAGCCACAGACTTTAGTTGCAGGATGCAATGGGAAATATTTATTCTCAGAGGGATAGCCAGCATCTTGACCTACCTCCCTAGCCTTGTAAAAAAAAAGTTTGTACTGCACAGATCAGTCTTCCCTGGCATTGCATATATTTTTGGTATCTTGGCTTTTTTAATGCATATGCACAAAATAGCTATAATTTAAAGAGTACACATCTATTTAAGCAGGAATGGGAATATATTCAAATGTCTAGAATAAGAAATGTTAAAAGCTTATTAGAGTAGATAAAATTTTAATTAAATATGTATGCATATACTGTATGTTTGTAATTTAGATGGAATACATGTTTCAGTTTATGCCAGCTGGTTTTACATTTTTACATATAAATGAAATGAAGATTTATCTAATTTCCTACACCTTTAACTCTGGCGTTGTTACACTGGAAAAAGGATACAGTTGTCTTTACAGTATCTCCCTACTGTTGAGAATGGGAACATATTGACAACTGCATAAGTAAAACATATAAAATACGATGAGCTATGAGCTCAAACTAAAGATGTATGGTTTGCTTAGGCTGGATCTTAGCAGTGTTAGAGTAAGTCATGTCATATCTGGTCAATTCTGGTCAAAATTCATTTGACCAGAAAAAAAAAATCATTTCTAAAGGGAACTTGAAGGTTGATAGTAAATACAGCTTGTTATTTGAATTTTCTCATATGAGACATTGCTAAGAAGACAGAGATATAAATCAGTGGAGCAGTTAGAAAAAGCACTCTTATAAGTGACAGTGATTTTAAAACTGACAAAAGATATTCTAAAGAATTGAAAAAGTGAGTTTGGGAATATGCGCTTTAAACTCACAATTCTGCAAAGGCACTATGATCCATAATTCTCTCCAGTAGGAATAAGTTATTCAATGTAAATGAAAACTAACAACATCATTCTGGGTATAAGATGCAGTTGTGTGTGATGAGGTTATGCCCACAGTGGCTGTAAAATAATATAAAGAGGAGTCTCCTAAGTTCTGTGATACCACTAATCAAAATGAAATAAACACCCCTCCTTTTTTTTTGGTAGGTAGTAGCTGCTTTTATTTTATTTTGATATTGTTTCTTTAGTTATCTCATTGGACATAGCTTTGGCACATGCTGAAGCTGGACTTCAAAATTTATGCTTTTCTGTTTTCTTGATCATACCTGATACTTTATTTATTTATTTATTTATTTATTTATTTATTTATTTATTAATTAATACTTGTCCCAAAGGTCCTTTTTTCAGGAGACAACTGGACATTCTTGTTTTTTTCTTTTGAAGACTTCCCTTCTCATCCAAGAATCTTCTTCAGCTCTGACAGGATAGTGGTAAATGTCTGCCAGGAATATAAATCCTTCCATTCCCCACCATTCAGTCAGAGCTGTAGAAGCTTCTTGGATGAGAAGCGAAACATCTTCAAAAGAAACAAGGAAGTCCAGTTGCCTCCTGAAAAAACCCACCTTTGGGACAACCATGACCTGGATGACTGAGCATCTCTACAGACTTACACCTGACACTTGTGCACAGAGTCTCCATTTCCTTTTACAGCCTTGCCAGTCAGCTTTGTGAAGGATTCAGAACACCTAGGATTTGGTTTTGGAGTATTTATTTATTTATTGGATTTCTAAGCCGCCCCATCTCCCTAAGGACTCAGGCATAAAGTAAAACGATACAAATATACAATTAAAAAGAAATTAAATCTAGTAGAAACCCAAAATGTAGTTAAAACACTAAAAACAATCCTTAAAACTCCCCATATAGCCCACCCTCAGTCCAGGTCAGCGAGTTGGAATAACCATGTTTTAGGCGGAAGGAGTGGAGGTCAGGGGCCACCCGGAGCTCCAGGGAGTAGTCTAAAACCCCAGCAAAAATTGGTGTTATTGGAAATGGTACTCCTCCATTCATAACTGCTTTTGAGTTTGATACCCCAGGCTGACTACAGATTACTTTCCTGTTGAGGTGGGGAGAAAAAAACACCAGGAACTGACCACACAGCCTTATTCTTTAATTGCTGCAGTGAGATGGAATTGTTCTTCCTGTTTAACTTGTGATGCGAAGTGAGTTCCCTTGTTTGAGCTGATTAAGAAACCACTTCCTTTGCAAATCTTTAGTCTCCTTATTAATCATAAGGATTTCATTTCTTTCTGTTTTCAGATTGGTCACCTGCTGGCAGAAAATATTGAGCTAGAAGTTTTTTATCTCTCTTCCCATCTCCTTAACAAGTCCTACCGCAGGACCGTGCGGGCGCTCGTGTTCTCTTTGAAGCACAATCCTGAAACTCGCACACAAGTGCAAAGTGGGGTTTTGTCAGTGAAGATGCTTGTCCAAAGCCACAAAAAGTGATTCATATACCTCTTGAAGATTTTTAGAGGGTGTACAATGGCATACATACTCTAAAACATGGGACTTATTTTTTGGGGTGGACTGGGTATGTTTTGGATCAATAGTAATGTGGAAACATATATATTTAAGAAAGTTTGTTGCTGGCCCAGTCATCATTTGAAGCAAGTGGTAGTGTGCAAGATTGGGTAAGGTCCTTCTTTGAACTTATAACAACCTAGAAAGAAATCTTTTTTAGACAGTAGAGATTATTGCAACTTTTGTAGTATGCCAGAAACGTATAAGAACTGAAATAAAATGTACAAAATGAAAAGTGATCACAGTAGTTAATAACCCAAACACATCTGCTATTCTTCACAACTGCATCAATTTTTAGCAAGGTACTCCAATATATGGGGACCATCTCCAGGAAAGTCCATACTGTATATCTCTGTGCTCCCTCTCCCTTAATCTCATCAGGGATGGGAATCTTGATTAACCCGTCTTGGGAGTTTGACAAATTCTGGTCAGGAGAGACAATCCTGCAAATACAGAGATGCCAAGCCATGTGGGGCTCCACACATCTCAAATTGGATCCAGAAACCCACCGGTGCATCAACATTGGTGTCATCCTGTTGATCCTCTCTGCACTCTGCACTTAATAGCAATAGCATGTAAACTTACATACCGCTTCACAGTGCTTTCCAGCCCTCTCTAAGCAGTTTACAGAGTCAGCATATTGCCCCCAACAATCTGGGTCCTCATTTTATCAACCTTGAAAGGATGGAAGACTTTGTCAACCAGTCAGGATCGAGGGAATCGAACTCTTGGCAATGTGAGCAGAGTTAGCCTGCAGTACTGCATTCTAACCACTTCACCACCACAGCTCATACAGCCAGCTTAAGCCCAGCTTCCAGACAGCACAGGTAGTTCTTGACTTACAACAGTTCATTTAGTGACTCTTCGGAGTTACAACGGCATCCCCATGGTCACATGATTTACATTCGGATGCTTGACCACTGCTTCATATTGTGATGATTGCAGTGTCCCGGAGTCATGGGATCACCTTTTGCAACCTTCTGGCAAGCAAAGTCAATGGGGAAGCCAGATTTACTTAATAACCAAGTTACTAATTTAACAACTGCAGTGATTCACTTAGCAAACGTAAGAAAAGTCATAAAATGGGGCAAAACTCACTTAGCAAATTTCTCACTTAGCAACATAAATTCTGGGCTCAATTGTGCTCATAAGTCGAGGACTACCAGTACTCTAAACCGACATGATTGCATCGTTGCATCTCTCTTTTACTTTTTAGACAATTCCACCCTTGGTAGCCTAATGGAAATAATCCCTTCACTTCTTTAAGATTTTTTTAAACCTTGCTAAGTAAATTAGCCTCTGGAACAACTTCATCTCAATCTATGTGATAAGCTCAAAAGAAAGAGAGCCCCTTGATAACTAGCCTGCCACCAGTTGGCTATGGAACGTCTCATTTCAAGTCTGTTCATTTCACAGAGAAGTGATTAAATCATTGATTCTCTTCAGTTCCAGTCTTTGATGTATGGCACATAATTGAAGTGCAGTCCTTTTTCCTTGTGGTGATACCATATGCCACTTGGTGATAATTTACCTAGCTTGACAATGACTGGGGGGTTATTTGGAGCTGCTTTTTCCATGCCACTGCTCATGAAAGAGGATTCTTGTATTGTTCTACAAGAATTGCTCTCTGTTAGCAATTATGAAGGCAAAAATGGACAGCACACCAATCTATACACACAAATATTATTTCAGCCTAACCACATGCTCAATGGAATTGATCCACTTCAGATCAATGGGATATCCTGCAATGCTAGGCACTCTTATCTGGGAGAAGATTTACTTCTGATTTGGCATGTATACAATTGCACTTCTTCTCTGTAAACTTGGTAAACCAACATAAATATTAGTCAATTCACGCTTGTGCACTTATGTTCACAAATAGTTATTATGACCTTATAGCTCCATAAACTAGGTCTTCTGTGAATACAATACAGGGTTTGCGCAATTGCAATAGAGGGGCATGTATTTTTTTAAATAATGATGTATTAAAAGCCTATTGTTAAATTACATTAATTTCTTGCTCCTACAGTTAACAAAGCCCATAGATAGCTATTTCAGTCAGTGTCAATAAAGCCTAGAAAACAGCAGCAACATGAGGGAGCTGCATTTTCCTAACATCCTTTTTAAAAAGCTGTACTTTTTGCTTCCAAATTAATCATAAAGAAAAGATCACTCACATTGTTGTCCCTTAGAAACTTGAATGGAGAACGAGTGTTTCAACTAACCTGTTATTGAAAATCGTTTTTAATTGTTTTCATTGTATTAGCGATACAATTAAGATCAAAGTATTTACAGCATTTGTTCAGTCTGGAATATATCTAAGACCACAATTTTATTATGATGTTGCCAACTGCCAACATCCCATGAGCAGCTTGTGATGGAAATAAAATAATAAGGGCAAAAAATCTTCAAACTAACATTTTAAACTAAAAGCATCAACTTGTTTTTTTTTTTACAAAAGGGTGGATTTTTAAGACTCTCCAAATATTAACAAGATAGTTGGTTCTCTTAATGTGAGACCAACATTCTAGAAAGCAGAAGTTAGAAGGGCATCAATCCCAAAGTGAATGTCATCAAGATCCCAGTAGATCTTTGGTGCCTTGGTGTGTTCTATGGGCTGGCCTGTGTGAAGCCCTAAAGCAGGGGTGTCAAACGCAAGGCTCTGGGCCAGTTCCGGCCCATGGGGTGCTTAGATCTGGCCCACAGGGCTGCCCTAGAAACAGTATAGGACCAGCTGCCAGTGCCTCTGCCAGTGAAAATGGAGCTTGGGAAGGTCGTCTGTGGCTCAGGCTCTGTTTTTTGCTGCGATGGCCTCCTGCTGCCCTCTGCCAGGAAAACAGCTTGAGGGGGTCACACATAGCCCCCCCAAGCTCCGTTTTCACTGACAGGGAGACAGGAGGCTGTCGTGGCTGAAAATAAAGCTTGGGAGCCCATTTTCTCTGTCAAAGTGCTTGGGCCACCACAGATGCCCCTGACACAAGTGACATCAAGCCCACCCTGGCCACACCCACCCTTGCCCCCGAGGAGAGGTGGTATTCAGCAGATTTTGACCAGTTCTGGAGAACCAGCAAATAGCAGAAATTTTGAGTAGTTTGGAGAACCGGCAAATGCCACCTCTGACTGGCCCCACCCGCATCTATTCTCTGCCTCCCAAGTCCCAGCTGATTGGCTGGGTCTTCTTTTGTTGCCCTGTACAGGAGAATGGAGCTGGAAAGCAGGTTAGTGGGGTGGGGAGGGAATGGGATTTTGCAGTAACCTTCCCCAGGAGCGGGGAGGGAATAGAGATTTTGCAGTATCCTTCCCCAGCCATGCCCACCAAGCCACTCCTACCGAACCGGTAGTAAAATTTTTGAATCCCACCACTGCCCCCGAGGTCAACACAACCCTGATGCAGTCCTCAATGGAGTTTGATATCCCTGCCCTAAAGGGTTGATTCAGTTTAATCAAGGCTCCACTGAGGGAGCTCTACAAAACAAATTCAAGAGTTTTAAAATGTGGCTGCTCTCACCTACATCACAATGACTGCTGGATCCCTAGCTTCTGATGGTCATCTGGCTAGTTTGGTGTAGGAGCCCCCACTTATCCATGTCACGACACTATCTTGCTCTACCGAGTGAAGCTGTTTTCCCAATCTTTTTTTTTTTAATTCGCACTTATATGCCACCCTTCTCCGGAGACTCAGGGCAGCTTACAATCTTTGGAGCACAACCCAATGTGCTCAGCAATAGCCTTCATTCTATTGTATATGCCTGCTTATTACTAGGGCTTCCCCCCCCCCCAAGTGGCATTTTTACAAAGTCAGCTTATTGTCCCCTAGAATCCTGGTCCTCAATTTACCTACCCTGGGAGGATGGAAGGCTGAGTCAACCTTGAGCCTGGTGGGATTCGAGCCTGCACTAATTGCAGGCAGCTGGAGCTAAGTGCTAGGTGTTTAACAACCTGCACCACCAAGGCTCTTTTTCACACATTTTGCTATGTTTCCAGACAAGCTTCAGCAGATGTAAATGAGAGCTACATCCAAGCAGTCTCTCCAATTATCTGTAGTTCTTCCATTGCAGATTAACGACATTTTTTCCCATTAAAACATTGTTTTTCCTACTTCAATTTTGATCTGAATTGCATGTATATTTGATTTCAAAAAACCTTTTTATACTTTCAAAGGAGTCGTATGAAGATCCTCTGTATTAATCATATTTTATTCTGGTCTTTGATGGAACTGAAAAACACTTTTTAAAGAAAATCCTATTATTTAGGTACACAAACTCCGTGCACAGGATGTCCTTCCTAGGACCTCAGTATACATTTGCTTAGGTAATTAGGCAGAAGAACATGATATGACTCTAAGCAATAAAACGGTAAGTAACTTTCACTAATGGCTTTTAAGTTCAAAGGTTATTTTTTTATACTAGGATAAAAGCAAACAGGAGAAGAAGAATTAAAATACAGTGTCACTAGAACTGTTTGTCCTAGCTATTCAACAGTAGGGCTAAAGGGGACATCAATGCTGTAAAAGTTACGGTATGCCAATTCAACTAAACAAATGAGATCCAATCATGAGAGATTCTTAATTTGCACCCTTACCTCTTTCAGGTTTTACTAGGATTTCTGGGGGCAAGATTCCTTAAGATACTAGTGCTAGGTCATTTAGGTTCTAGGTAAATCCATTTTCCCCATCTCTTTATATTTTTTCTCCTCTAATCATTAAGGTTTGCTTGTAGGTAATATAACCGAGAAGAATATTGATAATCTTTCTTCTAGTAATTCCAGGTGGCCTTCTAGCATTGCCAATAATTTCTGTTCCTTTATGAGTCTCTTCAAGGAGTCCATATGATATATGTATGTTGATGCGTACTATCCACACACCCCTTCTCTCCAAATGTTTTTACATCAGTATTTTTGTTGTCCTGTGTGTATATCTTTTTGTATTACCGATAGTACATTGTAGCTTTACTTCCAAATGAAATATGGTTAGGCCCCAGTGTGTTCCTACTACTTAAGGTCAATGATTTAGAATGTGAACTAAGAATTGTTTTTCCCAAACTTAGCCTTTAACTTTTTTTTCCCTTATCAATGTCCCAAACTGCCTAGAAAAGTAAATAATTCTTATACATATTTATTTATTTATTTATTTATTTATTTATTTATTTATTTCTTAGACTTGTATGCCTCCCTCTCTCCCTAAGGACTCAGGGCGGCTCACAGAATAAAAATACAATACAATAAATTAATTAAAAAAGGATTAAACAATACAAGCCTAATTAAAACAAGAACAATTAAAACTATTAAAATTTTTAAAAGACAGAAACCCCTCCCCCTTCTTGGTTCAGTCCAGGCCAGCCTGCTGAAATAGCCAAGTCTTTAAGTCGCGGCGGAAGGAGCAGAGATCCGGAGCCAAACGAAGGTCCAGGGGGAGTTGATTCCACAGGGTGGGTGCCCCCACAGAGAAGGCCCTACCCCTGGGCACCGCCAGCCGACAGTGTCTAGCCAATGGTATCCCAAGGAGGCCCTGTCTGTGGGAGCGTACAGGGCGATCAGAGTGTGATGCCGGCAGGAGAGGCGTTCCAAGTACCCCAGACCCAGCCATGTAGGACTTTATATGTTGTTACTAAGACCTTGAATCTCACCTGGAAGGCAACTGGCAACCAATGCAGGTCGCGCAGGAGGGGTGTAACATGGGAATATTGGGGCACTCCCATCACAACCCACGCAGACGCATTCTTGAACCAATTTTGCAACTCCTGTATATGAAGGGGTCTGTTTGATGCATGGTTTTCAATTATTGCTTCTTCAAAGACAAGAATGAATTGGATGATCATTATGTTTGCCTCTTTTTTTCTCAAATTAAAAATAATTTTTGTGCAGGTTCCAGAATGCCTGTGCCTCTGCCAGTTTGCCAAAAATTTTGAAATTATGTTTAATTTTAACTTGAATAAAAAACTTGGAAACCTAGAACCAGGTCCTACACATACTTAGTCAAAACTCAATCCCATTTTGTGCACTGGGGTAATTTTCTGTGTTAAGAAGATTGAGATACTGTGGGAAAAGAGGTAAATTTATTTTACAGAAAACAGCAGTTTTGCAAATAAATGCACAGTACAGCAGGTCATGAGTGGTGGTGTAGAGATATCTTGGCTATCTTGTACCTTTCTCAGGATTGATCATTTCCCTCATTTTATCTATGTAAATATGTTTACAGGCATTTCACTTCTCATTCTTGTTGCTCAGTTTGGTTATAATTAAGAAGTAAAAATGTCACAAAAAACTGTTTTTCCTTAATAGATTACTGAAACAGAATGGGGTAATTGCTCTAGTCATGACAAGGCCCAACATTTTCATTGATTAATTGTATCATCTGCACCTCTATAACTGTCAGGTTTGGTTCTGCAACCCAACAGGACAGACACAGACTTCAGAGGATAATTAGGACTGCAGAAAAAACAATTACTACCCACCTGCCTTCAATCGAGGACTCTGCACGAGTCAAATAGAGGGCTGTGAAAATATTTACAGACCCCTCACATCCTGGACATAAACTGTTTCAACTCCTTCCCTCAAAATGACGCTATAGAGCACTGCACACCAGAACAACTAGACACAAGGACAGTTTTTCCCCAAATGCCATCACTCTGCTAAACAAATAATTCCCTCAACACTGTCCAACTATTTACAAAGTCTGCACTACTATTACTATTAACCTTCTCATCACTCTTTATTGCCCATCCCCTCTCACTTGTGACTGTATGACTGTAACTTTGTCGCTTGTATCCTTACGATCTATATTGACTGTTTTCTAGTATGATTTGATTGCTTATTGTACCCTATGACTATCATTGTACCTTATGATTCTTGACTCTTGATGAATGTATCTTTTCTTTTATGTATACAGAGAGCATTTGCACCAAGACAAATTCCTTGTGTGTCCAATCACACTTGGCCAATAAAGAATTCTATTCTATTCTATTCTATTCTATTCTATTCTATTCTATTCTATTCTACCCAACTGGGCAAAAAAAATCTCTTTGGAGAGAGAAAAAAGCATGCCTCAGCGATTAAAGGGTTTTTTTAGAGTAGTTTGCCTTAGAAATGGACATTCTCATCCCCATTCAAGTGGATATAGTCACACGTGCATGACTAATGTTGGATCAAGATTTGTCACTAAAAATTCAGTCTCTGCTACTGGGGTACTGAATCTTTTCCGCCTAGTGTTTCAAAGGAAACAGCATGCAGTGCCTATGGATGCCACAAGATGGTGCTGTATACAATCAAACCTTCCATTGCGGCTACAGGGTGAAGCAAAGATGGCTGGAGACAAACTTTTACTAGAACTAACGAATGTGACCCTTCTGAGAATGAATCACAATGGCTTATTGTAAAACATGGAAAGCAATCCTTTGAGCCATAAATCAAATGACCTAAAAATAATCTGAACTCTTGGGGCAAATTTAATTTCACTATCTGGCCAGGTTAATCTTTCTCAACTTGATCTTCCAAGTTCAAAATTCCCAGCCAATTTACTTGGAGAATGAAAGGTTGGGGAATTACATATTTCAATTTTTATAAATCTATTTTCCTCGCATGTTTCTGAACTCTGTTTGCTTAAACTGTTGGTACTTTTTGCCTTTGTGCTGTTTCTTTTAGAGTCAGGCATGCTCAGGTGGGTGATGGCTTTGATAGTGGGTGATGGCCTAAGGCTTTGTTCACATGGAGTACTAAGTTATACCTTGGGTTGTTTAATTTTTGATTAGCACGGTGTATAAATCTAGCCACTGTGGTTTAACAACCATACCTTTCCTTCAGTGGTGGGATTGGTGGGCCTTAAGGTTTGGGACCTTGACACCAGTGGTGGGATTCAAAAAATTTTACTACTGGTTCTGTGGGCATGGCTTGGTGGGTGTTGTAGAGGAAGGATACTGCAAAATCTCCATTCCCTCCCCACCCCACTAACCTGCTTTCCAGCTCCATTCTCCTGTGAAGGGCAACCAAAGAAGACCCAGCCGATCAGCTGGGACTCAGGAGGCAGAGAATAGATGGGGGCAGGGCCAGTCAGAGGTATTATATAAACCCAACTCTTGTGGCTTAATCAGATACCATTTTTAAATAACCGTTTAGTACCATGTGTGAACTCACTTGTAAGAGTTAACATCTGGGAAAGGGTTTTGTTGTTTTTTGTTTTGTTTCAGGAATTATTCAGAGCTTCCCAGAGACTTTTCATATGCCATACCTGGAATACTGGAGGAATCTTAGTCTTAGTTTCAGTCTGTGGCCCTGCTTTCCCCAATTTGATGTCCTGCAGAACTGTACTGTATGAATTAATATTCATGTCATTCCTAGCTGACCAAGGCAATTGAGAATAATTATTATTTGAAGCATATGATCCAGTCAAGGCAATTTCAAATCTTTTTGTACTTTTTTTAATGTGCGATTCTCTTCATAAACATTGTGTACGGCGTTTATGAGCTCATATCATTCTTCATACCAGTTGAGTATTACATCTGAAATGACAGTTGATAGTTTCTCTCTCTCACACACACACACACACACACACACACATATATGTAGGTCTTGGTGTATTCGGGTCTTGTCCCGTGTAAGATTGAGAGTATCTTGGCAACGTTTTGACAAAATCTCACCCGTCATCTTCAGGCTGGTGTCTTCAGCTTCATTCTTCTGGGAGAAGTGTGTGATAGTGGCTGTTTTTCCCTTTTAAACTGCCAGAGTTGGCTGTGTTGTTGATGTGACATTCCGGGCCTTGGTTTGGCTCCGAGTCCCATAACATGAATAAACGGGATGATACTTCCCACCTACCAGACATCTGGAAACTAGCCCTAATCAACAAACGAGTCCCAGCCACGAAAACCAACACCGGACCCAAAATAACACATGATGCCACCACCAATCTCCTTCACCAGACTCAAACCCAAGCCCACACCACAGATGAAAGGCAACCACCATCCAGAAACCAGACCATGGCTGCAACACCAGCTGCTACACCCCCTCCGACCCCAAACTAAGCAAACTGACACACACTATAAACACATAGCCAGACCTCAAACTCGAGCCAAACCAAGGCCCGGAATGTCACATCACAGCCTTCCACCCAGGATACTACATCACAGAACTCAGGAGATTACAACACAAAACATCAGGAGGTTGCAACACAGACAACGACCCAGGAGATTACAGCACCCAAGGAGGTCACAACAATAGAACTCAGAAGGTCATCACACAGCCCATTACCCAGGTCGTTACAACACAAAAGGCTGAGAGACACACAGCCAGCACCTCAGCCACACAGGGTCTCAGGAAAAAGCCATCCAATCTGCATACATCAACTCCATCAACCAATCAAGAAGTAACAACACAGCCAACTCTGGAGTTTAAAAGGGAAAAACAGCCACTATCACACACTTCTCCCAGAAGAACGAAGCTAAAGACACCAGCCTGAAGATGACGGATGAGATTTCGTCAAAACGTCGCCAAGGTATTCTCAATCTTACACAGGACAAGACCCGAATACACCAAGACCTACATATGCCCAGCCACATACATTGGACAAACCAACAGGAGAATAAATGCATGCATCATGAGAACACAAGCATGATCAGAAGAAGAAAAACTTCCTCCCTTTTCCAGCACCTTAAAGCCACAGGACATGAAATTGATTTTGAGGGATCCAAACTTATCTCCAATATTGAACACTTCAACAGAGAATAATTAGGGAAGCCATCAAAATAGAGAAACCACCATAACATGAATAAACGGGATGATACTTCCTGCCTACCAGATCTGAAACTAGCCTAATCAACAAAGCAGTCCCAGCCACAAAACCAACGGACCCAAAATAACACATGATGCCACCACCAATCTCCTTCACCAGACTCAAACCCAAGCCCACACAGATGAAAGGCAACCACCATCCAGAAACCAGACCATGGCTGCAACACCAGCTGCTACACCCCCCCCCGACCCCCAAACTAAGCAAACTGACACATGCTATAAACACACAGCCAGACCTCAAACTCGGAGCCAGACCAAGGCCCAGAATGTCACATCACAGCCTTCCACCCAGGATACTACATCACAGAACTCAGGAGATTACAACACAAAACATCAGGAGGTTGCAACACAGACAACGACCCAGGAGATTACAGCACCACACCCAGGAGGTCACAACAATAGAACTCAGAAGGTCATCACACAGCCCATTACCCAGGTCGTTACAACACAAAAGGCTGAGAGACACACAGCCAGCACCTCAGCCACACAGGGTCTCAGGAAAAAGCCATCCAATCTGCATACATCAACTCCATCAACCAATCAAGAAGTAACAACACAGCCAACTCTGGAGTTTAAAAGGAAAAACAGCCACTATCACACACTTCTCCCAGAAGCGAGCTAAAGACACCAGCCTGAAGATGACGGATGAGATTTCGATAAAGCGCCAAGGTATTCTCAATCTTACACAGGACAAGACCCGAATACACCAAGACCTACATATGCCCAGCCACATACATTGGACAAACCAACAGGAGAATAAATGCATGCATCCAGAGAACACAAGAACGCAGTCAGAAAAGAAGAAAAACTTCCTCCCTTTCAGCACCTTAAAGCCACAGGACATGAAATTGATTTTGAGGGATCCAAACTTATCTCCAATATTGAACACTTCAACAAGAGAATAATTAGGGAAGCCATCAAAATAGAGAAACACCCATAACATGAATAAACGGGATACTTCCTGCCTACCAGACATCTGGAAACTAGCCCTAATCAACAAACGAGTCCCAGCCACGAAAACCAACACCGGACCCAAAATAACACATGATGCCACCACCAATCTCCTTCACCAGACTCAAACCCAAGCCCACGCCACAGATGAAAGGCAACCACCATCCAGAAACCAGACCATGGCTGCAACACCAGCTGCTACACCTCCGACCCCCCAACTAAACAAACTGACACATGCTATAAACACACAGCCAGACCTCAAACTGGGAGACCAGACCAGACCCAGGCCCATCATGTCACATCACAGCCTTCCACCCAGGATACTACATCACAGAACTCAGGAGATTACAACACAAAACATCAGGAGTTGCAACACACAGACCCAGGCACAGCACCCAGGTCACATCAGAACAATACACTCAGCCATCACGCCCAGTGGTACCCAGGTCGTCAACACAAAGGCTGAGACACACAGCCAGCACCTCAGCCACACAGTCTCAGGAAAAAGCCATCCAATCTGCATACATCAACTCCATCAACCAATCAAGAAGTAACAACACAGCCAACTCTGGAGTTTAAAAGGAAAAACAATCCACCAGAATCACTTCTCCCAGAAGAACAACACACTGAAAGACACCAAGCCTGAAGATGACGGATGAGATTTCATCAACGTTGCCAAGGTATTCTCAATCTTACACGGGACAAACCGAATACCAAGACCCACATATTTTTACCCGGAAATCTCTGAATATATATATATATATATATATATATATATATATATATATATATATATATATATGTAGGTCTTGGTGTATTCGGGGTCTTGTCCCAACCACAGAAGATGACGGATGAGATTTAGTCAAACGTTGCCAAGGTATTCTCAATCTTACAGGGACAAGACCAATACAAGACCTACATACCTACACATTGAAAATCTCTGAAAACATATATATATATATATATATATATATATATATATATATATATATATATATATATAGTCTTTTATATAAAGGTTTTTCAAAAAGCAACTGGACTTTATTTTTCCTTAAAGACATTTCATTCCTCATTCAAGAAGCTTCTTCGGTTCTCAGAGTCCAGTTGCCTTTTGAAAAAGCACTTTTGGGGCAACCATGACCTGGATGACTGAGAATGTCCACAGACATGTTCTAATAAATCAACATGGTTTGGCTAGATAGAAGATGAGAATTGGGGCCCCAGAAAGAATCAGGGACCAGTGAAGAGTGAGAAACTCTTCTCATCCTTCTTTCCCTGTAGCCAGCTTTCCCTTAGCCTTTGAGTCTTAGAACACAGTGCTTACATATTTTCAGCATTTCTCAGAATTGATCTACTGTCTTGAGAAAAATCCTTCAACTGTACTAATGGAAAGCCAATTAAGAGTGTGAGAACATGCTGCCCTCACACCTACAAAGCCTCCAAAACTACATGGAGAGCTACCTGAATCACTCCATGGATGATAAACTGATTATGAGTCAACAAAATGATAGTGAAGCACAAAAGGTCAATTCTATTTCAGGCAACATTAACACAATGCCCAGTTTTGGGAAGGAACAGTGCTGGGTTTTGTTTTGTTTTTTTTACTAAGTTCCAGCCTGATTAAGTGTCCCATTCAGTTCTGGTCATCAACAATTCAACTATGTGTTTGGTGGGACAGTAGATGAATGTTCTCAAAGGGATTGAACAGAAGGGGGTTCAAGACCAAACTTAGTCTGGAAGCTTGGCTGGATTTTGATTTCCAAAAAGAGTTGCCAAGACTGCCTTATATATATTACAAATGTACCTGATATGTAATTCCTGATTTGTTAAAAAAAAAAAAGATGGTTGGTTATTCTAAACGAATGCAATTTATGCATGCTTAGAGATGCTTTGCTGCACCACAGCTGTGTTTGAATGACCCATTGAAGTAGTTTACCACAATTTAGTCTAGAGGATTGTGCGAAGTCAGACTTCGTTGTTCAAAACTTAGGAAATGGGGTTAATAGAATAAACTATGGTTTACTTAACTATGGGTAAATATGGCATGCAAACATCCTATTAGTTCAGGGATCTCCAAACATGGCTGGGCCATGCTGGCTGGGAATTCAGGGTGTTGGAAGTCCACAAGTCTTAAAGTTGCCAAGTTTGGAAATCCCTGTATTGGTTGATAAAAGACCGCTATATCTTTTTCATCAGTGAAATGGCTGGAGTAGCATCTTCCTTCAAGTCTTTACACAGTTCTAAACTTCACTGGGAGAACTTCGATCAGTAAACTTCTCTCAATATAAACTTGTTATGAACGGTAATACAGGAGGGATAATGTGGTCAAAAGGTAATAGCTAAGCATTTATGGTAAGCTATCTTAGGGCTAAGGGTGTGTTGGACCAGTAAATGACTCGCCTTCAGTTTCTCAGCATCCTTTTTACTATATTTTAATCACAAAAATAATTTATATTCTATACTTTCTAGGTCAGCAAACCTCAAGACAAAAATTCACATCGTTCAATCCCAAGTGAAGAGAATCAGTTTAGTGTAGTGTTTAAGCATCAGACAAGAAACCAGGAGACCAAATTGTAGTCCTGCCTTAGGCATGAAGCCAACTGGGTGATCTTGGGCCAATCACTTTCTTTCAGGCCTAGGAAGCAGCCAATAGCAACTCACTTCTGAAATTTTGCCATTTGAATGGCAGGGATTCATATAGGCAGTCCCCAGGACTCAGTTTTGACTTGTAGGCTATACACATGAACAAACCTAAGTAGAATGGTATTTCTTTATTCCACAGTATCTATTTATAATATACTATTATTTCCTGTTTATGTTGTCTTTCCTGCGGTCATAGCATGGGAAATTTTGTAAATAAGATAGTCCTTTGTTCAGGAAAAGCAAATGTATTATCTCAATGGTTATTTATTCAGAAGTAATATGTTTGTAATTGCATGAAGAGGAGAGTAACCAACTATTCACCTTGCTTGGTATATTAGCATAAGATTTAAAATAAAAGTTATTTGCTTGAATGTTGGGATGCATAATTTCTTTATAATACTTGAAAAACTGTCCAGGGATGGTTCCAGTTTGAGGTATCATGGTACAATTTACAGAGTTTAATCAAGAGTCCAGGAGATGCATAATTCTCCCATTCCATCCCCACGTCCCAGTATTTCTTCCATGAATTTCTTTCAGAGAAATCAATTTTGGCAGAAAATATGGAATAAATATAGAATGTCTTTAAGAGATAATGTGTCCCAAGTTGTACACATGGTGGAAATCAGCTGAAGAAGGCTGTTGTGATGTTAATGATCACTAACTAGATGGTCAGTTCATGATAGAAGTTCACAGAGTGAAATACAGTTGATTGTTAACATGGTTGACACAAGAAAATCTGTTTCCCGGCAACTGTTAAGTATTCTAAGAGCATAGACGCAACAATTTTCTAGGGAGAAGAGCTGTGAGAGGACAACATCTAGGCTGAGAATAATATTATGCCCAGGAAATGCATTCCATCTGGAAAGATTGCAGAAGAAGGGGTCTGCACTTGTCCTGCCTAGAGCATGACTAGACTGTCGAGCAAGCACTCTTACATCCAAGTCAATCATGCAGAAAAATTGCAACTCAGAGCAGGGCGAGGAGCCAGGCCAAAGTTCATACAAGCAGGAGATGAACCATCCAACACAGATAGAGTCCAATGGCAGAGTTCAAGATCAGAAGAGAGCCCAGCTTTCAGAAAATAAGGGTAAGTATAGCAGGGCCAGAGGCTAAATGTGTGAGTCAGGCTTTTGCAAAATTCTTACTCAAGGGTAGAATCATACTCATGTGCAGTTCTTTGCTCGGAACGAACTCTGCTTTTTTTTATTTACACTACTTGCAGAGATAATTCTATACTATACCCCATAAGGGGCTGAGCCTGCCGTTTCAGATAACAGCATCCCACCTTCTCAGAATCAAAGGGCAAACTCTCCATACCCTGGGAAGGCCTGTTTCTCCCCAGTCAGCTCAACCTTCGTAAGTGTACATTGCTTGTTATAGAGTTCTACAGAGTGGGTGGGCAGCCTGCCTACAATATTCATTTTGCAAAGGATGCCGCTCCACCTATTCCAGTATGAATTTCTCAGTGCAACGATAGGTTGCATAATGACTTTATTTGTGGGTGAAGTGGTTCATAAAGTAGCTTAGGGTGTTTCATGGAAAAGGGGAGAGAGGAAAGGCAAGAATATTGCTTTTCTCTTTCATTTCTTACAAGGTAGTCCTCAATTAATGATGGTAATTGTAAATCGAAACATGCTGGGCATTAGATAAGGAGCCATCCCAATCTAAATCACTCCTGACTTGGTCTCTCCCGGTCCAAACCTGGATAAGGAACTGCCTTCTCTTCCTCCTCTTCAACTCCCCCCACTTGCCTATCTCTGACCCATCTCTGTTCTTTTGGCTGCCCACCTATCCCTTGCTGTTAGCTGCCTGGAAACTAATGAAGGAGAGAATCAACATAGAAAGGAGAAATTTCCTGACAGTAAGTACAATTAATAAGTGGAATGACTTTCCTCCAGAAGTGGTGACTGCTCCAACACTGGAGGTTTTTAAGAAGAGATTGGACAACCATTTCTCTGAAATGGAATAGGGTTTCCTGTTTTTGAGTAGGGGGTTGGACTAGACACTAGACGACCCCCAAAGTCCCTTCCAACTCTGTTGTTATTCTGCCTCTGTCCAGTACTAGTCAATGCCAGTACACTGTGCATCACTTGTGCATTGCCTGTTCTGACCAAGGCTTCTCAGACCGTAATTACACACACACTTATTTTAAAAACAAGTGTAGTTTTTTTTCAACGCTGGGAATTATTTTCATTCCCAACCGGTAATGAATCTCAAACAGTTCCTTGAGATAAACAAGCACCCACCTTTTTTTTCTGTGAAGTGCTGCCAATAACAGGAGTGTCAAATAAACTAGAACAAAAATCAACCAAAGTACAAAGGGCTTCAAGAATGAGTCTGAACCGAACAAACGACTTTGCTTCCTGCAAAAGTTTCATCATCTTTGCCTGTCCTTTATACCTTATGGGAGGCAATCACCTCCCAGTCTTACTCCCGAGTCGCCTCTTTTGTTTCAGCTGGTCTTGCCTTCTAGCAGCTCTGTGCACATGCGCACTGGGAACAGGCTCCCCTGGGTCCTCTGCCTCACTGCTGCCAGACTCCGAAGGCTCCAAATTCAGCACCCCACTCCAGGTGGTCCTGGCCCCATCTCTGCATTGGATGTCCGAGTCCTCTCCAGACTCCCTGACTGTTCCCCGTTCTTCCCCACTGTCCGATTCTGCTGCTGTCTGCACAGGCTGCCAGCGAACCACAACACCCCCTTCTTCTGCACTAATGCAACTGGGCTGGGGCCTCTTTTGCACCTTGCCCATCACCTCCATTTGTGCACCGCCCTCTATTTATATCCCTCCCACAAATTTCTATTAGTGTAACAAAAGGCATGCAATGTGGCAAGGAGGCCAGGGCAGCAGGGGCAGCTGCCAACTGGGCAAGCAGACACCTCTAAATGTTGGTGAGCCAACTCTAGGCTGAGTGGGTGCTCAACTTTCTTCATGTGACCATAGGGCAGTACAACAGCAGAAACTCTGAGGATCAGTCATAAGTCCCTTTGTTCTGTGGATTGTGACTTTGAATGAATTTAAACAAGAATTATCATATTTCAGGAGAAAGAATGTGTGTGTGTGTGTGTGTGTGTGTGAGAGAGAGATTTGGGAACAGTCTAGGAAACTCAAGAGGAGGGGGCATAAAGAATCCAGGCTTAATGTTGGCAGCCCTGAGTACAGGAAAGAAGAATTGGGTTGTTTTGACCTTTTGGCTCTTTGGGAAGTGTGGAGGGCCAGGTTCCCTGGGGAAATTTTGCAATCATGTTTATTCTTGCAAGTGACCCAGAAATTCCAACAGCAAGCCATAGGAGGGAAGAAGATAAGAATATCTCAACTTGGGTAGATGAAGGAATGAACCTATTCAGTTAAAAATTGCTAGCCCAGAGGACCAATCAAGGTCAGAAGGAATGGTCTTCAGTGGAAACAGTATGCCTCAACCTTGGCAACTTTAGGATACATGGACTTCAACTCCCAAAATTCTCCAGCCACCAGTTTCTAAGGGCCACCAGAAATTCTGGTAGAATCTCCCCTTCCCGAGAAATTTTGGAGTAGGAGTCACACCATAATTCATAAGATTCTTAAAGATAAAACCAGAGATGTTTCTTTTGGGTTTAATAGATAAAGAACTTTTTTTTAAATTGGAACTTTGAGGTTATATATGCTGACAGCAGCAAGAATATGAACAAAAATGGAAGGCTACTTTGATCCCCACAATGGATGAATGGATGCAAAAGTTGATGGAGTTAGCAGTCAATTTAGTGATCTCTGCTAACACAATCACTACCTTTATTGTAACATACCTTATAATATTCTGTTACCTTATTGAAAGGTAACAGAATCTTGCAAATCTGAAGGCATTTCTCTCTTTCTTTCCTTTCCTTTCCAAAAATATTAGAGAGGATCTTTTTTGAGATGCTTTCTCCACCCCAATTCCTTTTGTGGGTTGGGACATCTCTTGTCTGAATGTCTATGGAGATTCTCAGTCATCCAGGTCATGGTTATCCCAAAGGTGCTTTTTCAGGAGGCAACTGGTTTTTCTGGTTTTTCTTTGAAGATGTTTCACTTGTCATCCAAGAAGCTTCTTCAACTCTGAAGAAGCTCTTTGGATGAGAAGCAAAACATCTTCAAAGAAAAACCAGAAAGTCCAGTTGCTTCTTGAAAAAGCACCTTTGGGATTCTTGTCTGTATATTGCCCTGATTGCAGCTATTCCTCCTGTCTCGCAAAGTCATTCCTGCAGCCCATTAGAGAAACAATGAAAGAGGAAGATGTCCATTATATCTTGCTTGTAAACCTCTTGGAAGCATTGAGATAGTTGGCATTTAACACAGAAAGCTGGACTAACCGATCCAATCCAGTAAGTCTTTTTCCTTCTGTTTCTAGTGACTAATTAAGTGTAAAGCACTCACACGAGGGATTTCTTCACATTAGATGTCTTTTCTCAACAGAGATTTTAATAAGTATGTACTTGTATGTGTATAAGTGAAGTGCAGCTCAAGTATTTATTTTGCTATAAAAAGACCACAGATTAATTTCCTAACCAGTACACTTCAAGCAAATTAAAAATGCATTTAAAAATGTCTGTGTGCATGATTTCCTCAGTAAGAAAAATGTTTGCATTTTTCTTTCTTTGATTTTATATTAAAATATATATCTTTGCAGGCAAAATTATATTTTGCAGAATCTTAAGATAAAAATATAGAAAAAAACAGGAAAAAAAATCTAGCAAAACAATACCAAGCGTAAACTAGCATTAAACAAATAGCATAAACTTTAACCAAAAGTGTTCAATGTAATTTGATTCCTTCTTTCCTTCCTTCCTTCCTTCCTTTAAAACCTACATTTCTGGTCAGATGGGCATTCAAGGAAGCTAACATTTTTTTAAAAATCAACAATTTGATACTAAATTACCAATACTAAATTAGTAGTATAGCTGAAGTATGGTTGTACATACTTCTGAAAATCATTCAAAATTGAGTGTTTCAAATTTTGGAGTGTAAGCACATAGGATTTTTCTGATGTTTATTAAAGCAGCCATTCTTTTATGCATCTTCTCTGCAAGCCTGGGGGGGGAAACTGCTTTGAGCATCACTGTCATGAGTTGACTCATAAAATCAGAGGCATCTTATTTGAGGCTCACACCAGTCTAAAAATTAGTGGCTGCTTTAATTAAATATATTAATTAAATCTACTTGCTCATTTTATACACATATATATACATACATAATGAGTATATGTACATATATGTATATGTATAAATACACACACACACACACACACAACCTCAAAACTACTTTGATTGCTTCAGGCAGGAATGGTTGAATAAGAAAGTACCAGAATCTGCAGGGGAAAAGTCTTTTTTCTTCTTTCTCCACCCCGCACAACTGAACAGCTATCAGATGAAGAATCAAAGGGCCTTAGAAGCGGATGAAATTCTTAGGCAGGCTCAATAGGAATCAAGGATTCCTGAGATACCTTAAGCTAGTCCCAGTCAGTATTCGGAATTAATCCAGATTTCCAATCTACAGGCAGTAGATTTAATAGTCCCTCTGATCAGCCCATTTAATCACTATATTGAATATTGAAAAAAGCAGAACTCCAGAAGATATTAAAGCCAGAAATGACAGCTCATCTTTTTACTGTTGCAGAACACAGAAATCAGACAGATTTCCCTAACTGGCAGGCACTCTCCGGAAATGTTGAGAGTACAATGGAAAGAGTTGTTGAACCAACTTATCTGAACTTGAAGAGTATTTGGAAGCTTCAACACCTGCCCGCCTCATTAGATCTGACAGAGAGGACATTCTCACCTGCTGGAGCAGGAATCTCCAAACAGGACAATTTTAAGACTTATGGACTTCAACTCCCAGAATTCCCAGACATGGCTGGTGGGGAATTCTGGGAATTGAAGTCCAAAAGTTTTAAAATTGCCACATTTGGAGCCCCCTGTGCTAGAGACTTACAATAGATGGGTCCCAGGAGACAGGCCTTCTCTTCTGTGGTGGTGTGGAGCTGACTGGGAATAATGCAATTTAACCAATATTGGGTAAAAAGTGAGTAAAAATATTGACTGAGGGGTTGGGGGTGGGGACATAATCTCTGATAACTATTAGACCAGAGGTGGTATTCAGCAGGTTCTGACCAGTTCTGGAGAACCAGTAGTGGAACTTTTGAGTAGTTTGGAGAACTGGCAAATACCACCTCTGACTGGAGATTTTACAGTATCCTTCCCCTGCCATGTCCACCAAGCCACGCCCACAGAACCAGTAGCAAAAAAATTTGAATCCCACCACTGTATTAGACTGAAAATATCATTCAGGAAATCGGAAAATTGTAATGCTACAAGTTGTTGAGAGTCAGGCAGCATACAATCTAAATAATAATAACAAAAACAACAATTCCAGGACTGTTCTGAGGGTGTACCATGCATGTTCACATATGAAAGGAAGCAGCCACCGCACTTTGCTCTTTGTCACATGCCATTGTGGCACCTGAAACATGAAAGGAACTTCAGTGCAGATTTTGCCCTAGGCAAAACCGTAAATTGGAGCAAAACCCCTCAAAACACAAGCATGTTCTATCAAGCCCTCATTTACTTTAGAAATCAAGTTGTAACCAGTGTCTTAATCAGAAAGTTAAGAAACTTTTTTTAAGAGAAGAGGGGGTATTCTTTATAATTTCCTGTTTTTAATTCTATAATACATTCAAGATGTTTTAAGAAGAACGAATAAAAATTTAAAATCAGAGGTATTCAGTTGCAATAAGAATCTTCACCATAAAGATTTGATTCATTTGTTATATTCTATTCAAGATATGGAAAATTTATCTGATCAAGGAATTACCAACATAGGTAAATTTGGTTAACATAGGTTAATAGCAGACTTTCTAGTTTGTCATTAATTCAAGGCAATGCACCTGTCAAACTGTGGCGCAATGCATGCACATTACAATATCTGCACTATTATGTCATTTGCATCATGTCACCATAATGCAAATGGTATAAATTGCTGGAAGTGAGATAAATTTAAATTAAATTAAATGTTATTTTAAGTATCTTATCCAGATTATTTTGGATACACTGAACTTGTTCATTAGTTCAGCAAGCATTTGATGCTTTGCATGTGTTGAACGAGATTCCATTCAAGTGAGATATTATTGTAATGGCAAACCACTTCCATATTGTTGCCCAGAAAACTGCATAGACATTTCCATGAAAGTTACCAGAAATCCATTCCAGTGAAAGAGATGTGGCTTTAAAAACTCAGTATTAGCACCTATAGTAGCCTTGAATGCACTGGATCTATTGGGGCCTTTTCAAATGACTGAAAGTTTTACCAGAATTGGAGTTACTGCATAAAATTGTTATGTCTTTGCCCAAGATGCTACTATGATTACATAGAATACCCAAAATTACACTAAAATACCTTTGTTACTATAAAAAGCAGCTCCAAAATCATGATGATCCTATCCTCTCACCATAGATATGTAGTTAAATTGAGAGTTATGTAAAAAGTATGGAATGACATATGTTCAAGTATGAATACTATTTATGATAGCAACCTATTGGGAACTCTGATAAGTGCTCCAACAACAGCTGGACAAAATGAGATTGGCAAATTTGGCTCAGATTCTTTCTAGATTATAAAATCATGAATATTTAGGGATTCCTTTGTTTTGTTTTGCTTCCTTTGAAAATGAGCTCATGCAGAGAGTTTCTTTTAATTAGTTCTCCTTACATTATGTTAGATGGCCGCTAGAGGTCCCTGTGTGCTGCATTCACAAGATGTTTGTGCTGTTGCTCTTTCTCCTCTTCTATGAAGGAAAGAAGACAAAAGCTGGATTACAGGCGAGGTGAAAGTCTATTGATTTGTGTTTGTACTCTGCAGAGCTATTCCATATGCTGCTGCAGTGAATAGAAGAGGCCTGCCAGCTCCTGAGGCTGCAAAACAGAAATAGCAAAAGGACATGGCTTAATCATGGTGCTGCTCTTAGAGATGAATAATGATCCAAAAAAAAAAAAATAGCAAGCAGGAGCAACCAGGATTTCTCGTTCCTAGCTAGGACATTCCCTCCACAAATGCCACATGGGATTCATGAGCTGTAGTGAAACTGGATTATTCTACCATGCTTTTGGAAAGATAGAGTAGCTAAGAGGTTTAATAATAAGGTAAAGGTTCCCCTCACACATACGTGCTAGTCATTTCTGTCTCCAGGGGGACAGTGTTCATCTCCGTTACAAAGCCGAAGAGCCAGCCCTGTCCGAAGACGTCTCTGTTAT
>SOZL01000442.1:0-14267 GCA_009733165.1 Naja naja | reverse complement strand
GACCGTGATTCCCAGGGTGGTCAGGATTGGCAGGAGACGTCGAGGCATAGGGCCATATCATGTGGGGAGCTCATACCTGCCGCCATCTTTGTCAGGGCATGCTCTGACCCTATGGCCTCCTCCCTAGGGGGCATCGGAACTGGGACCCCTGGGCTTAGGTTGGTGTATTTTAATGCCAGGTCCATGGCTAATAAGTCCTCCCTCCTCCGTGAGATCATTGAGGAGGAGGCTGCAGACCTGCTGTATCACGGAAACCTGGTTGGGCCCGGAGGGAGGTGTCCCTCTGGTTGATTTGTGCCCTCCAGGTTTCCGGGTTTTGCACCGACCACGGGCCCAGGGTAGGGGTGGTGGGGTGGCTGTGGTTATTCGGGAGACCCTGTTTCCAAGGGAGGTCTGTTTCAGAGATAGGAGGTGAGACCCTCCTCTTGAGGTGGGGGCCTAATGGTGGTGGGCTTGCTGCTGCGCATACCTTTCCCCC
The DNA here is from genome assembly GCA_009733165.1 of Naja naja. Taxonomy (NCBI): domain Eukaryota; kingdom Metazoa; phylum Chordata; class Lepidosauria; order Squamata; family Elapidae; genus Naja; species Naja naja. The sequence goes on along the minus strand of SOZL01000442.1, from coordinate 13,789 downwards.
AGCTGTGTGACAGCAGCCCTGCCTGGGCTTCTCGATCTCCTCTCGGGGTGGCGGTGGAGTTCTGGGACTTATGGTCTGGGGAGACTCAATCTGCCTTCCCTGGGGGAGCATTGGTTTGGCCCAGGAATTCATGGCTTCTATGGAAGCCATGGGCCTGACCCAGTTGATTCAAGGCCCGACTCATGAGGGAAATACTCTTGACCTAGTTTTTGTCTCTGAACAGTGGCGTGGTGACAGAGGGCAAGCCACTTTTCTGGCGTTGCCCGTTCCATGGTCTGATCACTATCTCCCTACGGCTGGTCTTCCAACAGGCTGCCCCCACTGCTGGGATGAGGCCACCTAGATGGTTCCGCCCCAGACGCCTGATGGACCCTGAGAGGTTCCAGGCAGAACTGGGGTCTTTCCCTCTTCCTCCCACAGCTCTGCCGAGGATCTGGTGGCCACCTGGCAACAGGCTGCGTGGATGCCCTCGACAGGGTTGTCCCCATGCGTCCCCCACGCGTGGATCCCGGATGGCTCCTTGGTATACCGAGGAGCTCCGGGAATGGCGTCGTCGAAGGGTTTAGAGAGCAGGTGGAGGTCCACCAGCGCTCAAATCGATCGAGCCCAGCTAAGAGCCCATATGGACTTACCTGGTAGCTGAGGCGGCGAGAAGGTCTATCTCTCTGCCCTCATAGTCGCAGATAACTGCCCAGCCGCCCTGTTTGGGCTACCGCTCTCTCCTTCGTATGGGGGAGGCGGACCCATCGGGGAAGGGCTGAGGGTTTGGTCAATATCTGTCGGATAAGATCACTTTCGGATCTGGAAGGTTGTCCTCTGATTTGCAGTGGTCTGAGGAAGGATACAAGCAGTCTGGCCAGTGTGATCTGGGATGAGTTGATCCTGTTCCGAGGATGAAGTGGACAGGATTATCGATGTCTGAGTTCCACCACATGTTTGTTGGACCCGTGTCCTTCCTGGCTGGCTTATGCCACCAGGAGGCCACCTGCGGTTGGCTCCGGGCAGTTGTCAGCGCCGTTAAGGGAGGTGTTTTTCCACCTTGAAGGAAGGTGGTGAGACCCCTCCTGAAGAAGCCTGCCCTGGACCCGACCGTGTTAGACAACTTCCAGTCTCCAACCTTCGCTTTGGCGAAGGTTGTTGAGATGTGGTGGCTCAGCAGTTTCCACTTTCCTGGATGAAGCGGACTACCTGGATCCGTATCAATGGGCTTCGACCCAGTTACCACAGAGACAGCATTGGTCGGCTGATGGATGATCTCTGGAGGGCTCGGGACAGGGTTTTCCTCTGTCCTGGTCCTATTAGACCTCTCAGCTGCTTTGATACCATCGACCATGGTATCCTTTGCGGCACCGGGGGTTGGGAGTGGGGGCACTGTTCTTCAGTGGTTCGCCTCCTACCTCTCGGCGGTCACTGTCGGTGTTGGCGGGGGTTGAGGTGGACCCTGAGGTGCTCTCTCTTGGGGTCCCTCGGGGTTGGTCCTCTCCCTCTTTTATTTAACATCTACATGAAGCATGGGTGAGATCATCTGTGGTTTTGGAGTGAGATTCCATCCAGTATGTGGATGATACCCAGCTGTACATCTCCACCCCAAACCAGATCAGTGATGCCCTCTCCCTGATGACCTGGTGTTTGGATGCGGTATGGATTTGGATGGGAACATGCCCGACTCAACCCGGCCAAGACTGAGTGGCTGTCCATGCCAGCATCTCGGCCCAGCCAGGAATATCCATTTTGGCCATAGGGGAGAGGTGTTGCCCCTGTGGATAGGAAGCAGAATCTGGGGTCCTCCTGGATGTGGCTCGGTTGGAGGAGCAGGTGGGAGCTGTTGCCAGGGGGCCTTTGCCCAGCCTCTGCCTTGTTAGTCAGCTTAAGCCCATTTCTGGACCGAGATGCCCTGCGCACAGTCACTCACGCCCTTGTTACCTCTAGACTCGACTACTGCAACGCTCTCTATTTAGGACTGCCCTTGCATACCATCCAGAGTTTTGCAGCTGGTGCAGAATGTGGCAGCATGGGTGGTGATGGGAGTTTCCCGATTCTCCCATGTTACCCCCCCTCCTCTTTGCTTTGCATTGGTTGGTTTGCACTCCGGTGAGATTCAAGTTTTGGTTTTAACACCAAAGTCACGACATGGAGTCCTCAATATTTAAGGGAGCATCTTCTGCCGATATCGAATGCCGCCCGCCCTGTGCAAACACATAGGCAAGGACTCCTCGGGGTCCCGTCGGCGGGCCAATGCCGGCTGGTGGTCCCCTGGCTGGCCGAAACCTGATTCTGCGTGGCCCCTGACCTTTGGAACCAACTGCCCTTGGGGCTCCACTTGGCCCCTGACCTCCGCACCTTCTGCTGTGATTTAAAGACCTGGTTGTTTGACCAACCCGGGCTGTGACCCCTTCCTAGGGGGGGATAGATTTTTAATGTTAATTCTTGTAAATTTAGTTTTTAGTATTTGGGCTTGTAGATTAGTTTAATTGTTTTTTAAGTATTTATTGTCTCTGTTCATTAGTTGTGGGCGCTGAGTCTTGAGGAGATGGGTGACATACAAGTTCAAATAATAAATAAATAAATATCTAACTGTTTGTTCCTTTTTATATATTACTGGATATGAAAAGGCTTCAATAGTAGATATCCATATTGGAATTTTCAAGTAGTGTTGTTTTTTAATCTTCTTCCAGTTTAAAAACAAAGCTTCTCAAATATAATGTCTTCTAAAATACCCTTGTGTTTTAGTTCCCTTATACCAAAGGAATGCATGCCACCCCAATAACAAGTCATGTCCTTCTAGAGTCAATAATATAGTATTCCTTAGTGTTATCCAATCTTTTACCCACATCAAATTTGCCGCCAATGGTATAGTTCCCAACTGGGCAAAGCAAACCCTCCTCTTAATCTTGCATCCTGCAATAACTTAAGTTTTATTCTTGCTTTTTGCCTTGCCATATATATTTCAACATCATTCGATTTAGGTCTTGAAAAACTCTTTCCTTAATCTGATTGGAATTGTCTGGAATAAGTATAGAATTCTGCAATACATTCATCTTGATTGTTGATATTCTCCAATCAACGATAGTTGTAAGTTTTTCCATTTTCCAAGTCTGTCGCTATCTGCTGTTTAAGTTTAATGTAATTATCCTCCTTCAGTGTACTACATCTTGCTGTAATATATATCCTAGATACTTAACCTTACTTGTGACTTGTATTTCTAAAGCTTCTTCCAATTCTTTTCCGTCTCACTAACATATTCTTTGTTAATATCTTTGTTTTGTGTTTATTAATTTCAATCCTGCTACTCTCATACTCTTCTATCTTTCAATCAGCTTGCACTGATTCAGTGGGTCCTCTAATATAAATACCAGGTCATCTGCAAAGGCTTGTAACCTATATTCTTCTCTTTTAATTTTCATTCCTTTTATTTGTTTATCTTCTCTAATACACCTGTTTAACACTTCTAAGGTTAACACAAACAGCAGGGGCGACAGTGGGCAGCCTTGTCTAGTGCCCTTTTCTTATATTTATAGGCTCTGTCAATTCTCCATTTATCAAAACCCTTGCTTGGTTTGTTCAGAATATATAGTCTCAATAGCACGTATAAAATTTTGCCAAAGCCCATTTGTGTCAATTGTAGTAACATGAAGCACCAACTCACGTTATCAAAGGCTTTTGAGCATCCAGAAACATCAAGGCCATTTGCTTTTCAGGATGCTCATAGTACTCAGAGTCAGGATTATTCTCATATCATGTTTGATTTGTCTTTTTGGCAACCCATTGGTCAACATGTATAAAGTTGTTTAAGTATCTTTTCAGTCTTTCTGCCAAAATTGAAGCAAAAATTTTATAGTCTGAATTTAATAGGAAATAGGCCTGTAATTTTTAACTTGTTGTAAGTCTGTGTCTTCCTTCGGTATAAGTGTGATATAAGCTTCTGACCAAGTCTTTGGTATTCTCTTCTCTTGCATGACTTCATTCATAACTTCTAATAATTGGAGGTTTAACACCTCCTGAAAAGTCTTATAAAATTCCACTGGTAAACCATCCAGGCCTGGTGCTTTCCCTGTATTTTGTTTCTTTAAGGTTTCTGTTAACTCCATCATTGTTATATTCTCTTCTAACATTATTTCAATATCTTTAGGTATCTGTGGTAACTTTGCCTTTTGTATATATTGTTTAATTTTTTCTTCTTGAATACTCTCTTGATAGTACAATTTTCCATAATAGTCTTGTATAATTCTTTTTCCCTTCATTTCCGTAACAAGGATGCCCTTCTTCATCTATTAAATGGCTAATTTTCCTTGATTCTCTTTCCTTTCTTAATTTATAGGCTAACCATCTTCCTGGTTTGTTTGTCCTCAAAATAATTCTGTTTAGCATTTTTAATCTTTTGGGCTAGCTCTTCTTTTTCCATTAATTCCATTTTATGTTTGGTTATATCCATTTTGATTTTAACATCTTTTTTTGTGGAAATTTCTGTAGTTCTTTTTCCAGTTTTTATATTCTTCTAATGCTTTAAAGTCTTTTTTGTTTGATATTTCTTTTCCTTGTATAATCAATTATCAAGCCTCTTGTATAGGCCTTCATCGTGTCCCAGAGATTCTGTAACGATGTATCCTCTTTCTTATTTTCTTTAAAAAGAATACCAGTTCTCTCTCCATTTTCTGTTTAAAATCTTCTTCCTTTTAGTATCTTATTGTTTAATGTCCATCTAGATCTCATCTTTTGTCCTTTCCAAATAATAATCATTGGATTATGATTAAATACTTGCTTCTATTTCAATTTTTTGTATATTAAAAATAGATCAGCTGATGTCCATATCATATCTATTCTTGACCATGATTCAGGCCTGTTTGAGTAAAATGTATATTGTTCATTTCCTATTTTTCTCTCTTTCCATGCATCTTTTAAATTTATTTCTTCTATCATTTGAAAAAAGGGTTTTGGTAATTTCTTTCTGGCTTTCTTTGTGGCTTTTTGTGATTTATAATCCAGCTGCTCATTAATTATTCCATTAAAATCTCCCATCATGCATAAATTAACGTAGTCCAGTTCAATTATTTTTTTATGGAGTTTATTATAAAATCCCTCTTGGTGGTCATTTGGGGCATATATTGCTATTAAAAGTATTTTAGTATTATTGTCCATTATTTCTACCATTAAGATTCTTCCATCATCATCTGTATAAATTAATTCAGCAAAATTGTTTCTTTAATATATAGAACCACGCCTCTTTTTACATTGTGCCAATGAAGTAAACAATTTTCCTAATTTTTTGTTTCAGTCGTGTTCATGTTGTTTTTTTAATATGTACCTCTTATAGGCAAATTATATCAAATTTTAATTTCTCCAATTTGTGAAATACTTTCCTTCTTTTAATGATTGAGTGAGTCCATGTGCAGGGCTATGGCTGGAGGAGGTGGCGTTGGTGAAGCTACGGAGTTATGTTTAAGTCCAGTTGTTTGGGGGTTGCCAGCCCCACGGAGATGGCCCTAGCAGCAGTCCGGACCCAGGGAAAAACCCTGGGTGGGATTTAAGCAGTGAAGCCGGCAGCTTCAGAGGGGAGTTGCACCGGCTGGTGCTGGGCAGCACGACAGCTGAGGAGTGTGGCCCAGCGGCCGGTGGCCTTGCTTATCCCACGCCCATGCGCGCTCACATTTGGAGCCTGTGGGCGTCGCGATGCGCCCTGAAGTTCCCCACTCGGTCTGGGGTGTTTTCCCTGGACCATGGTTTCAGCGTGGGCAGCTATGTGAGGAAGGCGATGCTGTCCGGGGTTTTCTTCTCTCCGGAGGCTGCGCTTCGATGTGGCGGTTGGGGCGTGGTTCTGCAGCCCTGGCAGTGCAGTTTTCGGTTCTTCTTGTTTGGAGCCCGGAGCCTTGAGCCTGGAGCCTGGGACCAGTGCTCATGCCTGGAGCTGGATCCTGGGGCCTGGAGTCTGGGGCCAGTGTCTGTACCTGGAGCCAGTGAGCCTGAAGCCAGCAAGTCTGGAGCCAGGATTCGTGTCTGGAGCCAGTGTCGGAGTCTGGAGCCTGGAGCCTGGAGCCTGGGGCTAGTTTCTTGTGCCTGGAGCCTGGAGCCTGGGGTCAGCGTCTGAGTGGAGGCCATGGTGACATGGCTATCTGGTGCCAGCTGGAGCTGGAAGCCTGCCGTCCGACCAGGGTTTGCTGCAGTGGGCTGGAACCTGGAGCTGGAGCCGTGCTGTTCTTCCTGGAGCCTGGAGTTGTGAGTCCACAGCATCCGGCCTGGGCCTGTTCCATGCTGCTGTGCGGGTGTGGTGCTAGAAGTGCCCCGTCTGGGTTGTTTGCTGGGCGGTGAAGCCTCGGCTTCTGGCACGTTCCTGTAGTTCATCCATCTGACACCTATACTGGAGGATGCAAGTAGAGGTGATTGGCTGGTGGAGGCATCGGGCCCTTAGCGGCCATCTACCATGCCTGGACCATCTTTCCTCCCCAATTGTTTCAGTTTGCCTGGGGACTACATGGTGTGGTGGGAGCATGCCATGTTGTCCAATACCACTGAGGTGAGAGATCAGTGGTGTTTGGCCCCTGTCTAGAGCTACCCTGATGACTGTCTTCCTCTGTGAGAGAGAGGAGTTTGAACTGTGTCAGAGTTTGTGGGACTTATTTTCCGGTGGGTAGTGAGAATGCCACCTGGGTCAAAGTTTCCGTTGTTTTCTGGCTCTAGAACTGACTGATCATGGTGAACTGAACTTTTTACCATCTACCCTGGACTTGATCGCTCCCTAGCTATAACCACTATGGGATATATCTATTCTTCTCTTGAGCTGCGGGCGCTCAGGGGGGTTCCCCTGTCCCTGAGATGCCCTGCTGTATTGTCAAAGCCCCTCCTCGATGGCGGGTTTTTATTCCCGAGAGGGGCATAGCATGACCAAGGGTTTTAAATTATGTTTATCTCGGAAGGGAGGTTTTAAAATTTTTAATTGGCGTCTTAAGGGGTTAGGGAGGGGTGGAGGGTCTTTTGCAGCCGGTGCATGGGGGGGGCTAGGGGGCAGCGGGGCTCGAGGTGTGAGTGGGGACCATGATTCCCAGGGTGGTTGGAATTGGCAGGAGGCGTCGAGGCACAGGGCCATATCATGTGTGGGGCGCACCCGCCATCTTTGTCGCGGTGGCCGCTCCGACCCTGTGGCCTCCTCCCTAGGGGGCACGGGAACTGGGATCCCTGGCCTTAGGTTGGTGTATTTTAATGCCAGGTCCGTGGCTAATAAGTCTTCCCTCCTCCGTGAGATCATTGAGGAGGAGGCTGGGACCTGGCTTGTATCACGAGACCTGGTTGGGCCGGAGGAGGTGTCCCTCTGGTTGATCTGTGCCCTCCAGGTTTTTGGGTTTTGCACCGACCACGGGCCCAGGGTAGGGGTGGTGGGGTGGCGTGGTTATTAGGAGACCCTGTTTCCAAGGGAGGTCTCTGTTGCAGAGATAGGTGGGAGTGAGACACTCCTCGTGAGGTGGGGGCCTAGTGGTCGGTGGGTCTGCTGCTTACATACCTTTCCCCCAGCTGTGTGGCAGCGGCCCTACCTGGGCTTCTCGATCTCCTCTCGGGGGTGGCGGTGGAGTTCCGGACCTTATGGTCTTGGGGACTTCAATTTGCCTTCCCTGGGGCGTCGGGTTTGGCCCAGGAGTTCATGGCTTCTATGGAGGCCATGGGCCTGACCCAGTTGATTCAAGGCCGACTCATGAGGGGAATACTCTTGACCTAGTTTTGTCTCTGAGCGGTGGCGGAGTGACAGAGGGCAAGCTACTCCTGCAGTCTTGCCCGTTCCATGGTCTGATCACTATCTCCTGGCTGGTCTTCCAACAGGCGCCCCCACTGCTGGGATGAGGAGCCACTTAGGTGGTTCCGCCCCAGGCGCCTGATGGACCCTGAAGGTTCCAGGCAGAACTGGGGTTTTCCTCTTCCCTTGCTCACAGCTCTGCGAGGATCTGGCAGTGGCCTGGCAGCGGGCTGCGTCGAAGCCCTCGACAGGGTTGTCCCCATCGTCCCCTTACGTCGTGGATCGGTTTGCTCCCTGGTATACTGAGGAGCTCCGGGAGATGAAACGTCGTCGTAGGGGTTTAGAGAGCAGGTGGAGGTCTACCCGTTCCCAATCCGATCGTGCCCAGCTAAGAGCCTACATTAGGACTTACCTGGTAGCTATGGGAGGCGAGAGGTCTTATCTCTCCACTCTCATAGCGTCCGCAGATCCCAGCCCTGTTTGGGTTACCCGTTCCCTCCTTCGTTTTGAGGGAGGGCGGACCCTGCGAGGTAGGGCTGAGGAGTTTGGTCAATATCTGTGGATAAGATCGCTTCGCATTCGGGCGGGTTGTCCTCTGATTTGCAGTGGTCTGAGGAGCGAGTTGCAGGTAGTCTGGCCACTGTTATCTGGGATGAGTTTGATCCTGTCTCGAGGATGAAGTGGACAGGATTATGCGTGACTGAGTTCCACCACATGTTTGTTGGACCCGTGTCCCTCCTGGCTGACTTATGCGCCAGGAGGCCACCTGCGGTTGGCTCGGGCAGTTGTCAATGCTTCACTGAGGGAGGTGTCTTTCCCTCCGCCTTGAAGGAGGCGGTGGTGAGACCCCTCCTGAAGAAGCCTGCCTTGGACCCGACCGTGTTAGACAACTTTCGTCCGGTCTCCAACCTTCGCTTTTTGGCGAAGGTTGTTGAAATGTGGTGGCTCAGCAGGTTCCGCTTTTCCTGGATGAAGCGGACTACCTGGATCCGTACCAATGGGCTTCGACCCGGTTACAGCACAGAGATGGCATTGGTGGCTGATGGATGATCTCTGGAGGGCCGGGACAGGGGTTTTCCTCTGTCCTGGTCCTATTGGACCTCTCAGCGGCTTTCGATACCATCGACCATGGTATCCTTTTGTCGCCTCGGGGGTTGGGAGTGGGGGCACTGTTCTTCAGTGGTTCTCCTCCTACCTCTCGAGGCGATGCAATCGTGTGTTAGTGGGAGGGTTGGGTCGACCCCAAGGCTCTCTCTTGTGGGGTCCACAGGTCGGTCCTTTCCCTCTCTTATTTAACATCTACATGAAACAGCTGGGTGAGATCATCCGTGGTTTTGGGGTGAAATTCCATCAATGCTGATGATACTCAGCTGTACCTTTCCACCCCAAACCAGATCAGTGATGCCCTCTCCTGATGTCGGTGTTTGGATGCGTATGGATCTGGATGAGTAGGAACATGCTCGACTCAACCCGGCCAAGACTGAGTGGCTCTGCGTGCGGCGTCTCGGCCCAGTCAAGATTGTCCATCTTTGGCCATAGGGGAGAGTGTTGCCCCTGTGGATAGGCGGAATCTGGGGGTCCTCCTGGATGCGGCTCGGTTGGAGGAGCAGGTGGGGGCGTCGCCAGGGGCCTTTGCCCAGCTCCGTCTTGTTCGACAACTTAGCCCTTTTCTGGACGGGGCGCCCTCGCACAGTTACTCATGCCCTTGTCACCTCGAGTTCGACTACTGCAACGCTCTCTATTTAGGACTGCCCTTGCATACCATCCGGAGATTGCAACTGGTGCAGAATGCGGCCTGGGTGGTGATGGGAGTTACCGGTTCTCCCATGTTACCCCCCTCCTCGTGGCCTGCATTGGCTGCGATTAGCTCGGGTGAGATTCAAGGTTTTAGTTTTGACATTCAAAGTCCTACATGACATGGGTCCTCAATATTTGAGGCGTCTTCTTCCATAGCTAGTGCCGGCCGCCCTGCGAGCTCATAGGCAAGGACTCCTCGGGGTCCCATCGGTCAATGCCGGCTGGTGATTCCCCGACGACGAGCCTTTTCTGTCGCGGCCCCCGACCTCTGGAATCAACTGCCTCTGGAGCTCCGTCTGGCCCCTGATCTCCGCACCTTCGCCCGTGAATTAAAGACCTGGTTATTTGACCAACCCGGGCTGTGACCCTCCTGGGGGAGGGATGGTTTTTAATGTATATTATTGTCGTGTTTTATATTTGGGCTTGTTTTGGTTTAATGTTTTTTTAAATATTTATTGTTCTGTGTTTTAGTTGTGAGCAGCCAGTCTTGGAGAGATGGGGCTGACATACAAATTCAAATAAATAAATAAATAAATAATAATGTAGGGTTGTCTTAGGATCATCCTTGACACTTGATATAATCTTGTTCATATTTTCTAACAGTTGGTGGGCGCTGCTGTAGTCACCGCTTCTCAAAGAAAATACCATTTCTTTCTCTTGTTAGCAATTTCAAATATCAGGAGAAGTTAGCGTGCCCCAACTATGCGGATATTGAATCTCCAGACCGACTTCCCATGATCCCGAAGGTCCAATGATTTTGCTAATTGAATAGTAAAATTAGAATTTTTGTTTTGGGGGAAACTTGCTGCTGATGCATTGCTGGGAAGGGTGATGTAAAACTCCGACATATCAAAGGTGTTGTACAGCGGTACACCTAACCCAACTGTTGAACTTCTCCAGCCATCCAGACCATTTAACTAGGATTTCTCTTTGTTTTCCCCTCCCTCTTTTCCGAACTATTTTTTCAATTCTGTAGACATGCGTTTGGTCGTTAGGTACCTTTTGTAACTCTTCTGGGTAAAAAGTCCCCTGTACGGGGTCTTCCGCATAATCCATTAATCTATATACTGTTCTTTCTCCCCGCAGCACCCTTTCTTTCACAATAAATATTTCATCTGTAAAACTTTGATGATAACCCTTTTCAAATTTTCCCTTTAGTCTAGATATCCTAACGTTATCACCCACCTTAAAGGCTTTTAAATTTCTGAATGTTTTAAACATTTTCGTATAGCTGCATCCACACCTTTTTTCGTTGGTGTGGTTTACCCTGTTCGGATACTGCGGTGATAAGAGCTATTGTACCCCTCATGAGAGCCGGTAATACCTCTACATAGCGGTGCATATTTTTAGCTGTAAAATATCTCCAGATTTTATTTTTCAGAGTTCGATTAAACCGTTCTATAACAGCTTTAGTTTAGCTATGTGTGACAAAATGATATGCGCCATAACGTTCCAAAAGATTCTTCAGAGCCTTGTTTAAGAATTCTTTTCCGGCATCTGTCTGTAACTTTCTGGGGGCCCTTCCTGATTGGAAGATAGTCTGGAAAGCTGCGGCAACCCCCCGCCCAGACTTGTCGGTTAAACAGACAGCCCAGGCAAATTTGGATAGCACATCGATCACTGTTAAAATGAATTTTGTGCCATTGTTTTCAGAGAGAATCCTGACAAATCCACAAGATCAGCTTGCCATTGACAATCTATGCAAGAAACTATTGTGGCGCTCCTTGGAAAATTTATTTTTGCTGGTTTATGAAGGGTGTAAGCATCTTGTCCAGAAAGCCACGTCTTGACATCCTTCAGGGTTAAGTTTTTAAAACGTTTCCTCCCCGCCTTAAGCAGTGCTTTTACACCACCATAGCTACCCGAGCATTCGGGAGTATAATACAGTTTCTTTAGAATATTTTCACACTTCATTCTGCAGCATTCAATCCGCACAATAAACACATATTGCATTTTAGTACAGGCCTTTTATTTGTAATTTACAGAAAGCTCAACCACCCCACCTATTCAGTAACAAGAATAATACCCAACATCGGTAGCATAAGGACTGTCATCACTATCTTACTCTGTAGTCATCAAACATATACAACCAGCAACTCCGCATGCACATTTTTTACCAACATTATCTTCATTAGAAATGTATCTTTTAACTCCCCCCTGTAAACGGCCTGGATGATCATAACAACTCCGAGCATCATCATTAATATCATCACTAACAAAGGCTGTAAACTTGTTGGTAATAGGGTCGTAGAGGGTCTGCAAACATCCCAGGGCTCTGTAGATTCGACTCCCTTCTTAAAAGATCGGTCGGTACCCATATTTATATTCAGATGTCGTTTCTGTTTCAATATACAAAAATGGTACATTACTATATTTATCACCAACTTTTTGCCATTTTATTATATAACATTATCATCAGGCAGTATACTAAAATGTCAATTTAGTTCCATTTACCTAAACAATCCTCTGCTGACTCTTCACGGATGATAGGTTTGTTATTAAAGATGTGCTGTCAGCTGGAGTGTACCCGAACGGCTCCTGGAAATATATTCATTCATTACGATCAGCCACTAGCGAGTTGCCATTATTTACACCTTGAATATATGACCCGATTTTTACTTACTCATGTCTGTTCCTCGGACCCGTGATAAGAACATCTCTAGGCATTATCCTTCCCTCTAGGTAAGAACCAAGGTGCTGGGCCACTCTTCACGTCGTACATCTTCCCGTGCGTTACAACATGGCAACACACCATACAAAATAGGTCTGAAAGAAATCATCTTCATCAAACAGCGTACAGCATATTTTATAGCAATCATTCAAAATAGGCTTTGACTCAGGCCAGGATGTAGAGGGTCTACAATCCTTTTATTATTCCTTCGCTGGTCCCGTATGTTAAATGCTATCTACGCTTTAAGCGACCGAATTACCACCGCTCTCTTTTAGCAGTATGCAAGACAAATCCTGAGGGCAGGCCCAGCATGTCCTAAACAAACATGGCACCGTGATACGCCGGGACCTGGCATGCGCATGCGCATGCACCCCTCTGCATCAGCACCCTCTGCAAGCCCCTCCCAAACACAGCCCCACAACCACACCCCAGGAGGCCATGACCCAACAGGCCTTGTCACGTAAAACCAGTATTCCATCCAGCTTTTTATTACCATTTTTAAACCTCTCTGTTATTTATCAGGCCTTACAACTCCATAGTTTTCTTTGCAAAAAGAAGTTTTATTTTTACAGCCAGCCCTGAAAATACAAAGAGTATTCCAACCATCTTTTTATTACCAGTTTTAAACCTCACTGTTATTTATCAGGCCTTACAACTCCCATAGTTTTCTTTGCAAAGAAGGCTTTTATTTTTACAGCTCAGCCCTGAAAATACAAAAGAGTATTCAACCATCTTTTATTACCATTTTTAAACCTCACTGTTATTTATCAGGCCTTACAACTCCCCATTACCACCCTGATCCTGAAAAATACAAAAGGTCCTACAAATGCTTTCCTTTGCAAAAGAAGAACTTATTTTTCAAGCCAGCCTGAAAATACAAAAGTATTCCATCCATCTTTTATTACCATTTTTAAACCTCACTGTTATTTATCATTGAAAAATACAAAAGATCCTACAAATGTTTTTCTTCAAAAGAAGAGCTTTTATTTTACAACAGCAAAGTAAAAATGAAATTCTAATGCAGAGAATTGACAGCTATCATTCCTTGCATTAACTCTGCAAACAGACACAGAAGGGTCTTGTTATCAGTTTTAAGTCTAGCTATTATTTACCAGCTTTAAAAAGACATTAGCTCTGCAAACAGAGCTGCTTTACTTCCTGAATTCTCTGACTCTACTCTGGACCAATGGAACTCTTTCAGATGAATAATTAACATGTTGCAACACTTCAAGGCGAAAGGCATTGTGGGACACTGTAAAAGCAGGGTGTTTGGTTTTACAGAGCTTCAGGTGAAAGGTCGGGGGTCAGAGAGGGTCCGTCGGCGTGTTGATGACACCACCCTACATGCCTAAAGGATTTATAAGCCAAAGGGGGTGCCTACTATGGCGTTACAGTTCTTCCGTAAGTTAGGGTTTGTGGGTAAAGGGGAGGTTAGGGGGTGGGGGGGGGCAGTGCTCCATGATGTCACAAAGGGTGGAGCTACAGTGTAAACAAAAGATGTCACAAAAAGTAGACACAGTGTAAACAAAACACTCGTCAAAAGGCTGGTTGCTACAATGTAAACAAAACATGACATCACAAAAAATGGGCGGGGCTTAAGCCCC
>SOZL01000441.1:20708-39212 GCA_009733165.1 Naja naja | reverse complement strand
TTTCTGACAGAGGGCAGCCCAGCCTTCTTTGCAGTTTTCCTCCAGGATGAAGCTCCCAGAATTTCCTAAGTCAACTTCTGTTCCATGGGTGGATTGTTCTCACTGTCAGAAAGTTTTTCCTTATTTCCAGATTGAATTTCTCTCCTTGGTCAGTTTCCATCCATTATTCCTTGTCTGGCCTTGCTTAGAAAATAGATTGACCCCTTCTCCTCTGGGCAGCCCTCAAATATTGGAAGACTGTTATCATGTCTCCCCTGGTTCTTCTCTTCCCTAGACTGGCCAAGCTCAGTTCCTGCAACCCGTTCATCGTATGTTTTAGCCTCCGGTTCCCTCATCATCCTGGTTGCTCTTCTCTGAACACTTTCCAGAGTCTCAACATCTTTTTTATAGTGTGGGGACCAAATTAGACCCAAGTTTTGGATTAGACCTAAGACTAACTTTGCAATTTTGCAATTAGACCTAAGACTAACTTTACAACCATTTTTTTTACACAGTGGGAGGGGGTTGCTCTTTTATTATACTAGTGGCTTATCCCGTTATTGTTGATGGGAGACTTCTGGGCACCAGGGTCTACGTGTCTTCATACAATAGCTAGAAAACGCTGAAAGCCCATCTAATCACTTGGGCCTTTGAAGAACTCCAATAAAACCCTAAAGAAAACTTCCAAGAATGAGAGAATCGCATGGTTGGCAGCAAATATTTGGGAAAGCGTTTGAATTGCACCAAAGAGGCTCCCACTGCAGACCAAGAGCCGGACGCCATGGCAAACAATGAGTATTGGTACCACAAGCCAACAAATGGTGACGACTGAGTAAAGCCGGCCTCGTTCCAGACTTCAGCATTGATTGCTGCCATTAATAACCACATTTATCCTGTCTCCCCTGGTCCTTCTTTTCATTAAATGAGACATGCCCAATTCCTGCAATTGTTCCTCCTATGTTTTAGCCCCCTAATCCTCTTTGCTGCCCCTCCCTGCACAATTTCTAGAGTCTCACCATCATTTTACACTGTGGTGAGCAAAATGGGATGCAAATATCTCAAGTGTGGCCTTACTAAGGCTTTACAAAGCAGTAGTAGTATCTCATGTGATCTTGAGTCTATCTCTCTGGTAGTGCAACCTAGGATTGCATGTTTTTGGTGAGGTTGTGTGTGTGTGTGTGTAATGCAGGGAAGGGTTTTCAGGGAAAGGTGACAACACCACCACAAAGCGATGTGGTCACCTTCCTTAACTCGACACGGCCTTGCGCAAAGCGGGAAGTAAACGGAAGAGGCAGGGGGGTGGAAACAAAGGGGAAAAATAGCTGACAGCATGGCCTAACTGGCAAATTCCAGGAAACGGGGAAGCAACACAATCACACCCAAACACACCCACAAAGGCATCGGCGTTCGTGTCTACACAGACTTCCTGTCTACAAAAGCAATTGGACCCACTTGACTCTTCACTGAAGCACAACCTAAGATACGGTGCAAGGATTTAAAAACCTTGCAATTTAGTTTTGTTTTTGTTTTTAAATTAATTTTAAAAATTTTTACATTTACAGTAATCCACCTTTCATTTCAACAGTGCGTCGACCGGGTGCATATATCTTATTATATAATGCATACTTTTCTCCCTAATAGAGCGATATAAAAAAAAACCTTGCAATCTGTTGCAGGAGTGCTGGATTCATGTCGCCTGCCCGATTCTTTCCTTCCTGAGGCACGTCTCACTTTTTATTTACGTATTTATATCCTGCCTGTACAGGTAGTCCTCAACTTGCAACGGTTCGTTTCCCCCCCCCCTCTCCTTTCCGGACGACGCGAAAGGAGGAGGAGGAGGAATGCCAGGGAGAGCAATGCCAAACTTAGGAGCACCTGGAAGGAGATATTAGGTTTGGATCTGGAGCCAACCCACATTCCAAGCGCAGGTACTTTTACAGTTGTGAACGGAGTGTCAGGTTCGAAAGCCAAGAAGAGGCTTAAGGCTGGAAAGAGGAGGAGGAGGGGGGGGGAAGAAGAAGAGAAAAAGAAGGAGGAGGAGGAGGAAGAGGAGGGAGGAAGAAGGGAAAGAGGAGGAGGAAGAAGAGGAAGAAGAGAAAAAAGGAGAAGGAAGAGGGGAAAGAGGAGGAGGAAGAAGAGGAATTAAGGAAGCATGATTAATGCACAAGACAACTCGGCCAGCTAACATGGAGGTCTGTATCTCCTTGGGGAGAGCCAAAAGGCCAATCACAGGCAATCCTCAACTTACAACAGTTCATTTAGTGACCACCCAAAGTTACGACATCAGAAAAAGCAATTCATGACCATTTCCCACACATCCCCGCGATTAAAATTCGGACGCTTGGCAACTGGCTCATATTTACGACGGTTTCCATGTCCTGATCCCCTTTGGGACCTTCCCACAAGGAAAGTCAATGGGGGGCAGGGGGAACCGGATTCACTTAATGGCTGTCCTACTAACTCCGCCTCTTTCGCGAGACCTGAAGACCTGGCTGTTTCAGCAGGCCGGCCTGGATTGACCATGGGGGCGGGTAGTTTTAATAGTTTGTTTATTCTGTAATTTTATCGTTTTTAGCTGTTTTTTGGAATTTGGACTTGTTTTTATTTAATTATTTTTATTGTATATGTTCTTTTGTATGTTCGCCGCCCTGAGTCCTTCGGGAGAAGGGCGGCATACAAGTCTAAATAAATAATAATAATAATAATAATAACTTAACAACTGCAGGGGATCCCTGCAGTTTAGCCCAACAGAGCTGGAGAAGATGCAGTTGCCTGACCCTGCAGCTGGATTTCTGGCCTATCGGAATGAATGGGCGTCCTTGGGGAGCCAACTTCAGAGATCTGGCTGGTTGCAGATCTCTCCTGTGGGGCTCAAATCTAGAGCCCCCCCCTCCCCAAATCAACACGGAACTCTCTCTTGCTCTATGTTCTGTCTCAGTGGTCTCCAAACCTGGCAATTTTCAGACTTGTGGGACTTCAACCCCCAGAATCCCCCAGCCACCATGTTTGAACTTCAACACCCAGAATTCCTCACCCAACATGTATAGACTTCAACTTCCAGATGTATTATTTATTTGGAAAATTTATATAGCTATTTATTCACTCACGTTGACTAATGGAATTCCCCAGGCAGCATGTTTGAACTCCAAATCCCAGAATTCCCCACCCAGCACCTATAGATTTCAAGTCCCAGAATTCCTCAGCCAGCATGTTTGAACTTCAACCCCCAGAATTCCTCAGCCAACATATCTGAACTACAAGTCCCAGAATTCCTCAGCCAACATATCTGTGGCTCTAACTCCCAGAATTCCCAGCCAGAATTGTGGGAGTTGAAGGCCACAGGTGCCGGCCAAAGGATTCTGGGAGTTGAAGTCCAGCTGTCTTGAGGTGGCTTAGGTTGAGAGTCTTCTCTACCACAAGTTGGACATGAGGCCGCCCAAAGATTGCTGTCACTAAAAAGGCGGGCGCTATTTTGGGAGGTATTAACAGGAAGGCAAGGTTGTGAGAAGCAACTGCCCCGGTCAGTTGCCTCTTGCAAAATTCTGCCAATTCTGGACAAGCCAGCATTTGGGCAGGCATGAGAAAAGGGGAACCACGAGGGAGAATGAAAGGATTTTGATATGTTTGGCAGGTGATGGAGAAGTATGGCAGGTTTCATGTACAGAAATAGTCCTTGACTTCCACGAGCCTTTCCATTGTGAGTCTTGAGGGTCACAGGTCCAAGCTGAACCTGATTATATGACTTCTTTGGTGGAGGTCATTATGAATGCTGCCATCATTAAGTGGACACAGTGGCTGTTAAGCAACTTTGGGCCAATCACCAGGAGATGGGGAGTTCTAGTCCCGCCTTAGGCATGAAAGCCAGGGGTGACTTTGGGCCAATCACCAGGAGACGGGAGTTCTAGTCCCGGGCATGAAAGCCAGCTGGGTGACTTTGGGCCAATCACCAGGAGACAGGGAGTTCTAGTCCTGCCTTAGGCATGAAAGCCGGCTGGGTGACTTTGGGCCAATCACCAGGAGACGGGAAGTTCTAGTCCTGCCTTAAGACATGAAAGCCAGCTGGGTGACTTTGGGCCAATCACCAGGAGACGGAGTTCTAGTCCTGCCTTAGCATGAAAGCCGGCTGGGTGACTTTGGGCCAATCACCAGGAGACGGTGAGTTCTAGTCCTGCCTTAGCTATGAAAGCTGGCTGGGTGACTTTGGGCCAATCACCAGGAGACGGGAAGTTCTAGTCCCGCCTTTAGGCAATAAAAGCTGGCTTAATGATGTTTGGTCCATCACCAGGAGATGGTGAGTTCTAGTTCAGCCTTAGCTATGAAAGCCTCTCTTTCAGCCCAACCCACCTCTTAATGTTGTTGTAGGGAAAATAATAAGAGGAATGAAGGTGCCTGGCGCCTGTTCCGGTCACTGAGTTATTTCTAAAGATAAGTAAGGCAGAATGCAAATAAATAAAACAGTCATAAAACAAAACACAGAATTGTCCACTGGTGGCATTAGGCTGCTTCATCAAATCCTACGGTTCCCTTATTGCTCAAGGCTAGAGAACCAGCTTCCTGCTCTGCTTTTGCAGCTCCTGCAAAAGGGGGTTGGACTGGATGGCCTCCGAGTTCCCTTCCCATCGCTGACTCTCAGAACGGCTGAGAACGCCAGGCTCCAAAACAGCTTTGGAGCAGCTGTCCAAACACAAGGAACTTGGGAGAGTTTCATTTTCGGCAGATAAGAAGCCCACACAGTTCTTTGTTCCATGCCAGAGAGAGAGAGAGAGAGACGGATCATCCTTCCAACGGTTTTCTAGGCCATTCCCAGAGTTTTGCAACTGGCTATCTCTGCTGTTTGGGTTATTAATATCTCCTCAAATTCCGATTGGCGAGGAACCCAAATATATCTCGGTTGCTAATGTTTTGGGTTGACTCCAGAGCAAAAAGAAAGAAAAAGGAAAAAAAAGCTGGCGAATGGATGGCTGAGCCACGCAGACCCTACTGAGGGAGGGAAGAATTTGGCTGGGTGTGGGAGGCTGGGACTTTGGGGAAGAGGATGAGTTAACACCAGGAGATGCCTCTGTGGGCGGGTGTGGGCGGGTGTCATGCACCCCTGTATTCTCCTCGCACGGCTGTTGCTCATGTTGACAAAGTCGGGGGGGGGGAGTTATTCCCACGGAGCCCGCTTAGGAAAATGTAGGTTTGTGGAACTTTGGGAGGCATGCCTCTCTGCTCACCGCTGGTTTGTAACCGTTCATAATGAAGGGGAAAGGGAAGGGAGAAGAGAGGGGGGGAGGGAAGGGAAGGAAGAAAAGAGGGAGGGAAGGAAGATAGAAAAGAGATGGAGGAAAGGAAAGAGAAGGGAAGGAAGATGGAAAAGAAAGAGGGAGGAAAGGAAAGGAAGAAGGGAAGGGGAAGGAGAACAGGAGGGGAGGGTGGAGGAGAGGACAGGAAAGGAATGGCAAGAAAAGGAAAGGAAGGAAAAAAATGAAATGAAATGAAATTCTAACGAGTACATGGATCTATCCAGACAGTCCTCTGGGAGCAAAAAAAAAATTATTGCTTTCTCCAAATAAAAAAATTATTGCTTTCTCCGAAATATTTCCAATTTCCCACAATCCTGAAAATTCCTGCTGGTTTCTCTAGCAAGAGCTTGACATGACTGCCTCCAGCAATGGCCCAAGCCCAGAGAATTTTGCAAAGGGCTGCTTTCCAATCTAAGAGTCAAAGAATGCAGAGCAAGGCTTACATCAATTAAGCATCTGACACAATAGACAACCTTCCTTTTTGTAGCATGATGCTGGGAATTTCAAAGTTGAATTCGGGATCCTTTGGCCCAGCCTTTTTCCGTGTCTAATGATGGGCGGGAGAACTGGTAGCCTGTGAAGCAGCTCCATACTTGGCATCCAGTGCGCTAAAAGGGCCTCTTCCAGGGAGTTTTCTCCTTTTTGGCTTCCCAAAGTTTTATATCCACCACTTTTCATCTATTTCCCTTTAGCAAAAAAATGTTCATTATCAAAGCTTTTATGAGGGAAAAGGGAAAATCGATGAATTAGGACAGCAGACTTTCAACTCCCAGAATTCCCTGTCATTAGGTATGGCTTTCAACTCCCAGAATCCCCCAGCCAGCATGCTTGAACTTCAACTCCCAGAATTCCGCCAGCATATCGACTTCAAGTCCCAGAATTCCTCAGCCACACGTGTGGCTTCAACTCCCAGAATTCCCCAGCCAGCACCTGTAGTTTTAAACTCCCAGAATTCTCAGTCATAACTATGGCTCAATGAATTCCAGCTGGCATGCTAGCTGGAGAATCCTGGGAGTTGAAGTCCATCGTAAAGCCAACCTTGAGAAACACTGCGTTAGGAGACCATTTTGTAAGCCAAATTCTGGAGAAATATGACACTCAGCAAAAGAGGAACTGTGACCCAGACAGAAAATTCCACGGTGGCCCGAAATGAATGGAAATTTCCAGTGGATTTTCACCAGAAGTCTTTCCTTGGAAAAGTTCCAAGGGGTTTCTCACAAATTGTCCCATTCTTTAAGAGGGTGTTAGGAAAATAGGGCCAGCTATATAAGGCAGAGGTCCCCAAACTTGGCAACTTTAAGACATGTCTTGGTTAGCCCTGATATAAGGGATTTGCTAGAAGAAATGTCCTTTTAGTTACTTATCGTGAATAATTTCAATTCCTTTCAGATATATACACACACAAATTTCATTGCATCTCGATCTACCCCCACAAGTTCTCGTAAAATTTCTAGAGTCTTCCCTACTAGCAAGACTTCAGGCATGCTTTCTGAGAGATCAGGCCATATATTATTATTATTATTATTATTATTATTATTATTATTATTATTATTATTATTATTTAGACTTGTATGCCACCCTTCTCCCTAAGGACTCAGGGCGGCGAACATATAAAAAGAGGAATATTTACAATAAAACAATATTAAACAGAACAAGTCTAAGATTGCTAAAAACATTAAAAACAATTAAAATCACAATAAAAAACCTTACAATTAAAACAATATATATCTATAATATACATAGGATGCCTATTCACAATTTGGGGGCGATTTGGGAAGTTTTAAAAAAGTTTCTCTTGTGGTGAGGAGGTTGCAGAATGAGGACCCCAGCAAATCGAAAAAGAGCTACTGACTGTGGGGTTTGATAGCATTTCCCCCAACTGGCGAATTTGATGTCAAGGCCAAAAAAAAGAGCCTTTAATGCAGATGAAAAGTGAATCGAGTTAATGGAGGGGAGGGGAAGGAAGGAGAGAGAGAGGGAGGGAGGGAGAGAGGGAAGGGAAGAGGAAGAAAGAGGGAGAGAGGAGAGAGGAAGAAAGGAAGGAGAGGAGAGGAAAGGAGGAGAGGGGAAGAAAAGAAGAAGGGGCAGAAAGGGAAGAACAAGGGAAGGAGGAGGAGGGAAAAAGGGAAGGAGGAGGGGAAGAGAAATGGAAGAGAAGAGGAGGGTGGAGGAAGGAAGGAAGGAAGGAGAGGGGAGGAGAGGATCAGATCAGATCAGAGAGGGTGGGGAGGGGAGAGAAGCTGCAGAGCAGAGTTGGGACAGGGTGGCATCCTGTTTCCAGAGCCAGTAATCCAAAGGCTCAGGAATGCTGGTGGGTGTTATTTAAAGAAGGGGAAAGTTCAGCTCTGCGGCTCCAGCTGGTTGCGATTTCAAGCTCTGCTATTTTTTCACTTGGCAACGGCCCCCCCCCCCAGCCGGGGGGAAGGAAGGGCAGAGGCAAAGCAGCGGCTGAAAGAGTGGACGACTCGCATCCCGGCTCGGTTTATCCCCAGGCCGCTTAAGCCAGCGGGCAAAGCCCAACGGGCATGCCTGCCTGCACCCCCGCTGCTGCCTAGAACCCCCGAGCTTCTTCGTTCCTTTTCATTTAAGAACTTTTTTTTTTTTAATCGTACGAGCTCGGTACCCGTGCTTCACAGAACTATGTGGTGGGGCTTACTTTTGGGGAGGAAAATAAGGGAGGAGAAATTTCTGCCTCTGCCTACCAGCCTCCATCAGTATTCACCTGGCTAGCATCCAGTCAGTGGGTGAGAGTGGAGGGCTGCTTGGAAACTGAAAGAGGATTTGCTGTGTGAGCAAGAAGGAGACAGCAAGGAGCCTGGGCAGGGCTTAGCTCAACTGTTCTGTCCTAAAGCTGCTTGGTGCTCTGAAACTGAAACTCCTCTGCTTGTGTTTTGCCTTTGGAAGAGATTTCTTTCCAGGTGGGGAGGAGGAGTGGAACTCCTTAGCATCAGAGTTGTTAATAATAATAATAATATAGGAAATACTCTAAATGCTCTGGTGGTCATTTCGAAAAACCCTTTCTTAGTGAGCCCCTAGAAGCCAAGAGGAACTTATGGGCCAAATTTCAAGTTTGTAGGTTTTACGGTTCTGGAGATTTTGTGATGACCCAAGAGGGGCATTTCGCTTTTATATATATAGAATTAGTAACAGTCAGTCATGGACCGGCTAAGATTCTCCACAATATGCAGATCAGCAAACCCCAAACTCCATTCTGTCTTCCATAGGACATGGAATAACCGGAGCGGGAAGGGACCTTGGAGGTCATCTAGCCCAACCCCCCTGCTCCGAGCAAGGAGACCCTATACCCATTCCAGACAAATGGCTGTCCAATCTCTTTGAATAAAATTAAACACATTTTTATTAAAATGTATTTAAAATAACCAAAGGTGTGGCCTAGAGAAAGGGCTATCAGCCTCCTCTTTTCTCCTTCACCTACGTTACACCCAGGAGTAAATCTCTCCTTCCTAACTTCAATCCTGCACCTAGTTGTCAAGCGTCCTTTTTCAGCCTCAGCTTGCTTCCGCTGCATCGTTGTGAAAACACTGGAGGGGTGTGTGTGTGTGTGTTGTGCTTCTGTGTGCTTGTGTTTGGTTGTTTGCGTGCGCGCATGCATCTGTGTATTTACGAATTGCCTGAGAGATAGCCTGAACACAAATCCCAGTGGCCCCACACCTAACCAGCCAGGATCAAAACAAACAACCGCTGACATTTGTGGGCCACACAACCAGCGCTGAATACACACCGACACACACCCCTCCAACACACACCACTGTCACCAGAGTGTTTGCAAACATTGTGCAGCTGGTGAGTCATTTCCGAAGATGGTTTGCATGCAGGAAATAACCAGGACAAGTAACAAAACCTACTTTGCCTTGTGCGTATTGTCACAACGGGTGTTATTGCACAAAAAAGGATGTCCGGTGAAGAGTCAAAGATTCAGCTTGACGGCACTTGAGCAGGGGGGGGGGGGGGTTGGGCTGGAAGATCTCTAAGAACCAACTCTGTTACGTGTAGCGTTACTCTAATCAGGAATCTCTCTGACAGCTGATGGGATCCTTTCCTGACAAAATATCTACGCTGCATTTCAACATCATGTGCTCTTTTCACATGTTTTTTTTGGGGGGGGAGGAAACATTGCTAGAACAATCTGTGGGGGTGGAATCATCGGTTTATAGAACTGGAAGGGACCCTGGAGGTCTTCTAGTCCAACCCCTGTGCCATTTCAGACAAGTGGCTGTCCATTTTTGTTTTTTTTCTTGAAAACCTCCACTGATGGAGCAAGCACAACTTCTGGAGGCAGGTCGTTCCACTGGTTAATTCTTCTAAGACAGAGGTCTCCAAACTTGGCCATTTGAAGACTTGTGGACTTCAACTCCCAGAATTCCCCAGCGAGCCATGCTGGGAGTTGAAGTCCACAGGTCTTAGAAGTTGCCAAGGTTGAACTCTTTTGGTTTATATCGGGTCTTCAAACTTGCAGCTTTAAGACTTGTGGACTTCGACTCCCAGAACTCCTCCTCCAGTCATGTTAGCTCAGGAATTCTGGGAGTTGAAGTCCACAAGTCTGAAACTTGCCAAGTTTGAAGGCCCTTGTGATAGACAATGGATGGATGGATGGATGGATGGTTGAGGAGACAATAAACAGACAGACAGATAGATGATAGATCAGGTTCTTCAAACTTGGCTGCTTTTGACTTGTGGATTCCCTCCCAGAATTCCTCCTCCAGTCATGTTAGCTCAGGAATTCTGGGAGTTGAAGTCCACAAGTCTTAAAAGTGGCCCTGCTGGAAGACCCTTGTTCTGTCTTAGCTCTTTTTCTACCACAGTGACCACAACTGGACTCAGTACAAGAAACCCTCAATTAACAACCGTTCAATTTAGTGACCGGTTACAATGGCACTGAAAGGAGAACTTACGACT
This sequence comes from Naja naja, assembly GCA_009733165.1. Taxonomy (NCBI): domain Eukaryota; kingdom Metazoa; phylum Chordata; class Lepidosauria; order Squamata; family Elapidae; genus Naja; species Naja naja. Next base: position 29,031 of record SOZL01000441.1, on the reverse strand, counting down.
GCTTCTTCACGCTTGATAATTGCTGCAGTGTGAATAAAATTTAGGCTTTGGGAACTGTCTCATATTTATGACGGTGGCAGAATCCCCAGGGTCACCCAATCTCCTTTTACGACCTTCTGATTCACTTAACAACCCTGTTACTAACTTTACAATTGCAGGATTTGCTTAATAGCCATGGCAAGGAAGGAACAAAATTCATTGCAACTGTTTTGCTGAGCGACAGAACTGTGGAACTCAATTGTGGTTGTGAGGACTTCCTGTATTCCATGGGTGGTTTTACACAAAGCGGTACTATCACTTCCTGAGATTCTGATGCCATCCCTCTGTTCAGTGTTTCTCAACCGTGGTGACTTTAAGATATGTGGACTTCAGATCCCAGAATTCTGCTGGCTGCGGAATTCTGGGAGATGAATGGGGAAATCTGGGAACTGAATGGGGGATTCTGGGAGCTGAATGGGGAAATCTGCAAACTGAATAGGGAATTCTGGGAACTGAATGGGGATTCTGGGAACTGAATGGGAAATCTTGGAGCTGAATGGGAAAATCTGCAAACTGAATAGGGAATTCTGGGAACTGAATGGGGAATTCTGGGAACTGAATGGGGAATTCTGGGAGCTGAAGTCTGCATAACTTAAAGTTGCCACGGCTGAAAAACACTCTGTTGATGCATCATGGAAGTCCTTTTTGGCTGCTGCACCGCAGAAGGTGGTGGCCCGTGATAAAAGAACCCCCCCTCCATGGGCCACAGCGTCTCTGCGTCCTCAAACCGGGATGGAGCTGAGCTTTGATCTTTGAACATCCTTCAGTTCAAATGACCAATGTGACCAAGGAGGAGGGAGGTCCCCAAGTTGTAGATTAGCCAAGAGGTCACCAGCAGGACGAGGAGGTGGCAAAAGATCCTGCTGGACAGTATTCCCTCTTTCTCTCCCCTCCCTTCTCAATCGTTTTGGAGGAAGGGAAATGCTGTAACAGAGTAACAGAGTGGCGAGGGGCCTGGGAGGTCATCTAGTCCAACCCCTTGCTTGAGCAGGAGACCCGAGGCCATTTCAGGCAAATGGCTGTCCAGTCTCTTTCTTAGAAACCTCCAGTGATGGAGAACCCACAACTCTGGTGGCAAGCAGTTCCACTGGTTAATTGTTCTCACTGTCAGGAAATTTCTCCCATCTCCAAGTTGCTTCTCTCCTTGATGAGTTTCCATCCATTGCTTCTGCTGCCTCAGGGGCTTTGAGAATAGCTGGACTCCTCTTCTTTTGGGGCAGCCCTCAAATATTGGTAGACTGCTATCCTGTCACCCTTTCTTTCATTAGACTAGTTCTGTCTCACCACACTTTAGATTAGGATTTCAACTCCTAGTTCCCTCTGGCTGGCTGGAGAATTCTGGAGTTGAAGTCCACAAGTCTTAAAGTGGCCAAGTTTGGGGACCCTCTGAACTAGACCCACCCAATTCCTGCAACTACAGGCCTGCCTGGACTGAGGGAGACTGGGGGTTAAATTGGACATTTTAGAGGGAGACTGGGGTCTAAATTGGACATTTTAGCTGGAATTTTATTGGTTATTTGGATTGATTAATACTTTTAAAAATATTTGTATGCATGTTATATTTTGAGCCGCCTGAGTCCCTCCGAGATGGGCGCATATAAATCCAAATAAATCAAATCAAACCGTTCATCGTATGTTAGCCTCCAGCCACTATCATCTTTGTTGTCTCTACCTCGAGTCTCAACATCATTTTTATATTGTGGCAACCAAAGGTGCAATGTTCCAAGGTGGCTCCATTTAAGGCATTACAATGCAGTATTAACACTTCCCTGATCTTGATTTTCTTCTATCTTTCTCCCTTTTTCTCATTCTGTCTTCCTCCTTTCCTTCCTTTCCTTTTCTCTGACTTTCCTCCCTTCTTCCTCCTCTCTCTCAACTATCTCCTTCCATCTCTCCAGAGTGGATCTTCCCTCCCCTCCCTCCTTCCCACTCCAGCCTCCTCCTCCTCCTTTCCTAAACCTCTCCCTTACACCTTGTTTCACTTTCCATTTCTTCCCTTTTATGATAGGTGATGCAAGGCAATTTTTCCCAGCTGTGTTTTGCTTTCTTTCACCTCCTGCCCGCCTCACTGCCCTCGACTATAATAAATGCCATTGATGCCTACACTGGGAATTGCCTGTGCCCATCCATCCCATCCCCACCCCATTGGTTGAACCCTAAATTCACCTTCTTTTGATTAGGCTACACAACTGTACCGCTTCCTTTGTACATCCTCTTCCTTATTTCCACCCCTCCCACAACCCCCCTCCCAATCCTGCCTCTCCTTATCAAAGAAACAGAGGTATTGATTCCACTTAAAATCTGTTTTTCAGAATCGCAAGACTCACAAAGTCCACGTTGCAAGTTCCTGGATCTGAATTCTCAAGAAATCACATTTCCAGCTATTTCTGCTGCTGATAGTTCTGCAGAAACTCCATTTCTGGCCCCAGGGTGCTTTCTGAGGTTGTTTCCTTCCAGACATTTCATTACCAAACTAGGTCATCAGTGCCATCGGGAGGCATGCTCCACCTAGCGCTGATGATGCATTACCTAGTTTGGCAATGAGACGTCTGTAGGAAACTGCCCAGCACAGAATAGAATAGAATAGAATAGGAGAATAGAATAGAAAACACAGCATAGAATAGAATAGAATATAGAATAGAATAGAATTCAGAAATAGAATAGAATACAGTAGAATAGAATAGAATAGAGAATAGAATAGAAAATAGAGAATAGAATAAAGAATAGAGAATAGAATAGAATAGAATAGAATAGAATATATGGAATGGAGTGGGATGGAATGGAATGGGAATAGAATAGAACAGAACAGAATAATTAGAATAGAATGGAATGGAATAGAAAATATGGAGTGGAATGGAGTGAAATAGAAATAGAAATAAGAATAGAATAGAATAGAAAATATGGAATGAAATGGAATGGAATGGAATAGAATAGAATAGAATAGAAAAAAATATGGAATGGAATGGAATAGAATAGAAACTATGGAATGGAATGGAATGGAATGGAATAGAATAGAATAGAATAGAATAGAATAGAATAGAATAGAATTCTTTATTGGCCAAGTGTGATTGGACACACAAGGAATTCGTCTTGCTGCAAATGCTCTCAGTGTACGTAAAGGAAAAATAAAATACATTTGTGAAGAGTCAAAAGGTCCAACACTTAATGATAGTCACAGGGTACAATAAGCCATCATATCATACCAGGAAACAGTCCATATAAATCATTAGGATACAAGCGACAAAGTTACAGTCAGACAGTCACAAGTGGGAGGGGATGGGCGATAAGGAGTGATGAGAAGATTAATAGTAATAGTAGTGCAGACTTTGTCAATAGTTGGACAGTGTTGAGGGAATTATTTGTTTAGCAAAGTGATGGCACTGGGGAAAACTCCCTTGTGTGTAGTTGTTCTGGTGTGCAGGGCTCTATAGCGTCGTTTTGAGGGAAGGAGTTGAATCAATTTATGTCCAGGATGTGAGGGGCCTGTAGGTATTTTCACAGCCCTCTTTTGGACTCGTGCAGGATGCAGGTCCTCCATGGAAGGCAGGTTGGTAGCCATTGTTTTTTCTGCAGTCCTAATTATCCTCTGAAGAGCGTCCAGGAGGACCACACAATCTGGTATGCTCCCCACATTATAAAAAAGGATGTTGAGACTTTGGAAAGAGTGCAGAGAAAAGCAACAAAGACGATTAACGGCGAGACTAAAAATATATGAAGAACGGTTGCAGGAATTGGTAAGGTTAGTCCAGTGAAGAGAAGGACCAGGGGTGACAAGATAGCAGAGTTTCAGTATTTGAGGGGCTGCCCCAAAGAATAGAGTGGGGTCAACTTATTCTACAAAGCACCTGAAAGCAGGACAAGAAACAACGGATGGAAACTCATCAAGGAGACAAGCGATGGGGAAAATATTAGAACGTGCAGAAATGCATAGGCTCACACTAGCAGTTAAAGAGAAGGAACAAACTCTATGATATGGGAATTATTTTTATCAATGGCTGGCGAACAACTATGGAAGTGAGAAATTAAAGAAGACTAGCTAAAAATAGGAAACATACTGAAAAGGATTAAAAATGTTAAGATGGGGAATATTCTAAGAATTAGATATATTATGTACCGTGTTTCCCCGAAAATAAGACCTACCCAAAGTAAGACCTAGCACTATTTTCTAAACCTGCCCTAATATAAGACCTACCCAAAATAAGACCTAGTGTAAATCTCCAGTTCCAGGAAGACTTTTCAGGAGCAACTGCACCACCTGAAACACCCCCTACACACTCACACCCACTATTTGGCACCATAAATATATAAGACCTACCCCGAAAATAAGACCTAGTGTGTTTTGGGAGCCAAAAAATATAAGACAGTGTCTTATTTTCGGGAAACACGGTATATTAGTGTTAAGACTAGAGTATTAATACCAGGCAATGAATATGTATAAACTGTCATTGTTATTGCCCAATATGTTTGTACCCAGAAGACATCCTGTTTAAATGGAAGATGGATTGTTTGTATAGAATAAAATAAAAAAATTATCTTAAAAAAAGGAGAGAAGCAACCTGCAATTAAGAAGAAGTTGTTTCCTAACAGTGAGAACAATTAACCAGAGGAATGACTTGCTACCAGAAGTCATGGGTGCTTCATTACTGGAGTTTTGTAAGAAAAGACTGGGCAGTCACTTGTCTGACATGGTACAGAGTTTCCTGCTTGGGCAGGGGGATTGGACTAGAGCAGTGGTCGCCAACCGGTGGGCCAGGGACCACTGGTGGTCCGTGAGAAAATTTGGGTGGTCCGCAGAGAAATGTCCCCCCCCCAAGGCAATTAATCCAGGCTGCGCAGGAACACAAAGCTGCGCCACCCACATGTTCCGTGGGAACACATGCGTCGCTTGCATTGCAACAACACGAGGTAGTGAGGGGAGGGGGGAAAGGGCAGAGGGGGGGTGGAACATGTCCCCCTCACCCCACGCGCCTGGCCTGGCCACCCGGCTGCTTCTTTCCGCTTCTTTCTTTCTTCTGCTTTTGGCTGCGCGCAAGGAAAGCAGCCAAAGTCTTTCTTTCTCTCCAAACTCCGCCAGAAATGAGTCCTTGGGACCCTGCAAGGCCTCCTGCTCCAAGAGGCTGCCCGCAAAGACTCATTTCTGGCAGAGTTTGGAGGAGAGAAAGAAAGACTTCTGCGGCTTCTGCTGCTTTCCTTGCATGAAGCCAAAAGTTTCTCTCTCCCCCCCACCCCGAGAACAGAGCTGGAGATGGTATCCTGCGATACCAAATAAAGAATGATTGATCGGTAGGAAAACGGGGTGGGGATTTTCCTGCAGACTTTTTGGGGGATTTTCCCAGGGCTTCTGGTCCACGGGATTTATAATGATGACTTTGGTGGTCCCTGAGGTCCAAAAGATTGGCGACCCCTGGACTAGATGACCTCCAGGGTCCCTTCCAGCCCTATCAATCTATAATTCCGCTCCCCCAGGTTGTTCTGGAAGGTTTCTTCCCTAAACTTATGAAAAGAGTGCAATTACAACAAGGTCCTTTCCAACTCTATTATTATTCTGCTTTCAGTTCAACCCTGAGCCCCCAATATTCTCTTCTAGCTGAAATCCCACCTATTATTTCATGGACTGTGCAGTGACCGGTCCATTGAAATTCTGCAGAGAGACAAGGAAACAAGCTGAAACAAGCTTCAAACCGCCTGAGCAGCATCTGATCAATACCTCAAAAGGTTTAGGCCGAGATGTTCATGCTTGGCTTTCCATTCTTTCCACCACCCCCAGGCGAAAAACCAGACGTTCTTCACAGCCATGAGAATGGCAAGGACAGAAAATGAGGTATCCCATCTCCCAGAAAGCCCAGCAGAGCCCAAGGCTGTTCTTACCTTTATCTATAAGCTGACAATACCCCAAGGGGGTCGAAATTAAAATATAAGGGAAAGGGACACACAGCAGCCAACCTTGGCAGGAAATCGACAAGGGGAAAGGGGGAGTATTGTCTCAGATTATGCAACAATGCCCAGGACTGCAAAAAAAAAAAGAAACCACTGCTTTCCCCAGAAATCACTATACAGAGTAGGAAGGAAGTATAATTTATAGTTTGCAAATTTTTCAGAATGGGAACTGCAAAATAATTTGCCTTTGTTATGAAAGCACGTGTGGTGGCTGAAATTCAGGGAGGATTTCTGGAGGAGATGGCTACACAAAGACTTAATTCGTGCTTAGGGGCTGCCTGAAGTCACACTGGCACTGGAAAAAGGGAGCGTTTTTCACACTTACGGCCGTTGCAGATTCCCCCGTGGTCACATGATCAAAGTTCAGCTGCTTGGCTACTGGTTCGTAACTTAGGACGGTCGCAGAGTCCCCAGGGCTCATGTGATCCCCACCGGCGACCTTAGGACAAGCAAACCCCACGGGGGAAGCCGGATTCCCTTAACAACTTGTGTGCCGAACTTTAACCAGTGCCGTGATTCACTTAACGACCGTGGCAGGAAAGGTCATAAAATGGAGCAAAAGTCACTTCACAAATGTCTCGCTTTAAGAACAGAAATGTTGGGACTCCATTGAGGTCGTAAGTCAAGGAAGACCTGTATATCCATGCGTATTTTTATGCTCACTTGCCTTGGTCCTTTGAAATCCCTTAGTCAATCAGCAAGAGGTGCTCAATTCTGTTTACATTTTTATACCGTGTTTTCCCCCAAAATAAGACCCTGTCCTATATTTTTGTTGCCACCAAAAAAAAGGCACCAGGGCTTATTTTGGGGGGACGTCATCCACTGACTAACCTCACTTGCACATCGCCCCTGGCCTGCTTTTCGCTGTCAGAGGCCTCCAGGAACTCTCGCCATGGGCAAGGCTTTCCTGAAGGCCTCTGCAGCCGATAATGGAGCTCTGGATCGATCCTGAGCTTTGTTACCAGCTCCAGAGGCCTTCAGGAAAGCCTTGCCGGCTGCAGAAGAAATGGGCCAGCAAGGCAGGTATCGGGGTGTGCGAGGCCTGGCTACAACTGTCCAAAGGGAAGTAGTAGGGCAGCTCCATCCCCCCCAAGCTTAATTTTTACACACCCACTCTGGGATCTTAATTAGGGCTTATTTTGGGGGTAGGGTTTATATTGGGCACACGTGAAAAAATCAAGCTAGGACTTACTTTCAGGGTAGGTTGTATTTTGGGGAAACAGGGTGTGTATGTATGTAGACAGACATATATATATACACACATACATACATATGTCTCTCTCTCTGATCTCTCTATCGATCGATCAATCGAAAATATTTAAATAAATAAATAGATCCACTCAAAATGAGTTTGGGTTGCAACTGATCCAGCTGTAAACATTTCTTTCTCTCTCCAGCATGAAGAACCAAGGAAGGGGGGAATTTGGTTCTTCGAGACAATTTTGCAATTTTTAAAGCTAAGATACCCAAAGATGAATTAATCAACGTGATCTTGGTTGGAAAGAAAAAAAAAATTACTCAAGCAAGGCTTTCCTGAAGGCCTCTGCAGAGGATACTGGAGCTCTGGATCGATCCAGCTTTGTTTCCAGCTACAGAGGCATTCAGGAAAGCCTTGCCGGCTGCAGAAGAAATGGGCCGGCAAGACAGGTATCGGGGTGGGCCAAAGGGAAGTGGTAGGGCAGGTCCTCCACTTCCCCAATCCCCACCCTAGCTTAATTTTACCTGTCCACTCTGGAGTGGGTGGTGTAAATTAGGGCTTATTTTGGGGGGTAGGGCTTATATTGGGCACACATGAAAAAAATCAAGCTAGGACTTACTTTCAGGGTAGGTCATATTTTGGGGGAAACTGGGTACATGCAGTTATTTCCTTTATTTAGGTTATTATATGGATTTTAAAGAACATGTTTTCTCTTTTAATGTAAAGTGTTCTGGACTTGGAAAACAAAAAATAAATAAACCAGCCGAGATGCCCATGGTTACTAAAAACCAACCAACTAATCTTGCCATAAATCATAGTTAACAGCACCTGGAAATCCCCTGCATATCATACTTCATGTTTAATGCAACCAGTGGAGGAGTAATTCATCATGGTGTTGAAGGAATTAGAAGGAAGGAATTTACACCTAACTGATGTGCCAAGGTGCATTTCTGTGTATTTTCCACAGCTCTGATTGGTGGTTTGAGGGTGTGGAGCAAACGGATCCGTTTAATTTGCTGACTGGATCCACAAATTAGTATCCAATTGATAACCAAAGAGCTTCTCGACCTTGCCTGTGTAAATTGGTTTTCTTTCCTCCGAGCTAGGAGGCTAAGAAACTCAAACCCACCTTGTTAAAATTAAACCGAT
>SOZL01000441.1:0-19708 GCA_009733165.1 Naja naja | reverse complement strand
CTTCCTTCCTTCCTTCCTTCCTTCCTTCCTTCCTCCCTCCCTTCATTTAAAAAAAGAGGGGTTAGGGAGAATTGGCAAGTTGATGTCCTTTGGCTCCCATCGCCGCTAAGAATTCAGGGAGCTGCAGTCCAGCCCATTTGCAAGGCCACCCCACCCCTGCCCATCAAGAAGGCTGGGGCATCACAAATTGATACTTAGTCTAGGGTTACAACCTGACTCGGTTTCCCTCTGCCACCCTGACCTTTTGAGAGGAATCTCTCTGGCCCTTCAATGGCTCCGATAGGGGAGGGGCTGATACCATTCCATTTTGAAGCATTTCGAGGTTCCAGTTACACGAAACACAGCAAAAGGCTGTAAAAATAGCTCCCCCAGGGACTCCGCGTGTCAACTCAACCAGGAGCCAAACGCTTCTTCCCTTTTACAACGCTTTGCAAGCTTTTCTTTGGCTGGTTGGTTTGAGTTCCCCAAAGTTGAAACAACTCGAGTCAAATATTACTCAATCGGTTTAATTTTAACAAGGTGGGTTTGAGTTTCTTCGCCTCCTAGCTCGGAGGGAAGAGAAACCAATTTTACTTGCAGGCAAAGGGTCGGGGAAGCTCTTTGGTTATCAATTGGATACTAATTTGTGGATCCGCAGTCAGCAAATTAAACGGATCCGTTTGCTCCACACCCCTCAAACCACCAATCAGAGCTGTGGAAAATACACAGAAATGCACCTTGGCACATCAGTTAGGTGTAAATTCCTTCCTTCTAATTCCTTCAACACCATGATGAATTACTCCTCCACTGGTTGCATTAAACATGAAGTATGATATGCAGGGGATTTCCAGGTGCTGTTAACTATGATTTATGGCAAGATTAGTTGGTTGGTTTTTAGTAACCATGGGCATCTCGGGCTGGTTTATTTATTTTTTGTTTTCCAAGTCCAGAACACTTTACATTAAAAAGAGAAAACATGTTCTTTAAAATCCATATAATAACCTAAATAAAGGAAATAACTGCATGTACCCAGTTTCCCCCAAAATATGACCTACCCTGAAAGTAAGTCCTAGCTTGATTTTTTTCATGTGTGCCCAATATAAGCCCTACCCCCCAAAATAAGCCCTAATTTACACACCACCCACTCCAGAGTGGACAGGTAAAAATTAAGCTAGGGTGGGGATTGGGGAAGTGGAGGACCTGCCCTACCACTTCCCTTTGGCCCACCGATACCTGTCTTGCCGGCCCATTTCTTCTGCAGCCGGCAAGGCTTTCCTGAATGCCTCTGTAGCTGGAAACAAAGCTCTGGATCGATCCAGAGCTCCAGTATCCTCTGCAGAGGCCTTCAGGAAAGCCTTGCTTGAGTAATTTTTTTTTTCTTTCCAACCAAGATCACGTTGATTAATTCATCTTTGGGTATCTTAGCTTTAAAAATTGCAAAATTGTCTCGAAGAACCAAATTCCCCCCTTCCTTGGTTCTTCATGCTGGAGGGAGAAAGAATGTTTACAGCTGGATCAGTTGCAACCCAAACTCATTTGGAGTGGATCTATTTATTTATTTAAATATTTTCGATTGATCGATCGATAGAGAGATCAGAGAGAGAGACATATGTATGTATGTGTGTATATATATATGTCTGTCTACATACATACACACCCTGTTTCCCCCAAAATACAACCTACCCTGAAAGTAAGTCCTAGCTTGATTTTTCATGTGCCCAATATAAACCCTACCCCAAAATAAGCCCTAATTAAGATCCCAGAGTGGGTGTGTAAAAATTAAGCTTGGAGGGGATGGAGCTGCCCTACTACTTCCCTTTGGACAGTTGTAGCCAGGCCTCGCACACCCCGATACATGCCTTGCTGGCCCATTTCTTCTGCAGCCGGCAAGGCTTTCCTGAAGGCCTCTGGAGCTGGTAACAAAGCTCAGGATCGATCCAGAGCTCCATTATCGGCTGCAGAGGCCTTCAGGAAAGCCTTGCTGGCCGCAGAAGAAGTTCCTGGAGGCCTCTGACAGCGAAAAGCAGGCCAGGGGCGATGTGCGCAAGTGAGGTTAGTCAGTGGATGACGTCCCCCCAAAATAAGCCCTGGTGCCTTTTTTTTGGTGGCAACAAAAATATAGGACAGGGTCTTATTTTGGGGGAAAACACGGTATAAAAATGTAAACACGGAATTCGAGCACCTCTTGCTGATTGACTAAGGGATTTCAAAGGACCAAGGCAAGTGAGCATAAAAATACGCATGGATATACAGGTCTTCCTTGACTTACGACCTCAGTGGAGTCCCAACATTTCTGTTCTTAAAGCGAGACATTTGTGAAGTGACTTTTGCTCCATTTTATGACCTTTCCTGCCACGGTCGTTAAGTGAATCACGGCACTGGTTAAAGTTCGCACACAAGTTGTTAGGAATCCGGCTTCCCGGGGGTTTGCTTGTCCAAAGGTCGCCGGTGGGGATCACATGAGCCCTGGGGACTCTGCGACCGACGTAAGTGCGAACCAGTAGCCAAGCAGCTGAACTTTGATCATGTGACCACGGGGGAATCTGCAACGGCCATAAGTGTGAAAAACGCTCCCTTTTTCCAGTGCCATTGTGACTTCAGGCAGCCCCTAAGCACGAATTAAGTCCTTGTGTAGCCATCTCCTCCAGAAATCCTCCCTGAATTTCAGCCACACGTGCTTTCATAACAAAGGCAAATTATTTTGCAGTTGCCATTCTGAAAAATTTGCAAACTATAAATTATACTTCCTTCCTACTCTGTGTAGTGATTTCTGGGGAAAGCAGTGTTTTGTTTTGTTTTTTTGCAGTCCTGGGCATTGTTGCATAATCTGAGACAATACTCCCCTTTTCCCCTTGTTGATTTCCTGCCAAGGTTGGCTGTTGTGTGTCCCTTTCCCTTATATTTTAAATTCGACCCCCTTGGGGTATTGTCAGCTTATAGATAAAGGTAAGAACAGCCTTGGGCTCTGCTGGGCTTTCTGGGAGATGGGATACCTCATTTTCTGTCCTTGCCATTCTCATGGCTGTGAAGAACGTCTGGTTTTTCGCCTCGGCGGGTGGAAAGAATGGAAAGCCAAGCATGAACATCTCGGCCTAAACCTTTTGAGGTATTGATCAGATGCTGCTCAGGCGGTTTGAAGCTTGTTTCAGCTTGCAGAGGTGCTCTTTGGAGGTTGCTATGTCCTGTCTTCGGTAGCCTCCTTGTCTCTCTGCAGAATTTCAATGGTCACTGCACAATCCATGAAATAATAGGTGGGATTTCAGCTAGAAGAGAATATTGGGGGCTCAGGGTTGAACTGAAAGCAGAATAATAATAGAGTTGGAAAGGACCTTGTGGGTAATCGTACACTCTTTTCATAAGTTTAGGGAAGAAACCTTCCAGAACAACCTGGGGGAGCGGAATTATAGATTGATAGGGCTGGAAGGGACCCTGGAGGTCATCTAGTCCAGGGGTCGCCAATCTTTTGGACCTCAGGGACCACCAAAGTCATCATTATAAATCCCGTGGACCAGAAGCCCTGGGAAAATCCCCCAAAAAAGTCTGCAGGAAAATCCCCACCCCGTTTTCCTACCGATCAATCATTCTTTATTTGGTATCGCAGGATACCATCTCCAGCTCTGTTCTCGGGGGGGTGGGGGGGAGAGAGGAGAGAGACTTTTGGCTTCATGCAAGGAAAGCAGCAGAAGCCGCAGAAGTCTTTCTTTCTCTCCTCCAAACTCTGCCAGAAATGAGTCTTTGCCGGCGCAGCCTCTTGGAGCAGGAGGCCTTGCAGGGTTCCAAAGACTCATTTCTGGCGGAGTTTCGGGGAGAGAAAGAAAGACTTTGGCTGCTTTCCTTGCATGCAGCCAAAAGCAGAAGAAAGAAAGAAGCGGAAAGAAGCAGCCGGGTAGCCAGGCCAGGCGCGTGGGGTGAGGGGGACATGTTCCACCCCCCCTCTGCCCTTTCCCCCCTCCCCTCACTACCTCGTGTTGTTGCAATGCAAGCGACGCATGTGTTCCCACGGAACATGTGGGTGGCGCAGCTTTGTGTTGCTGCGCAGCCTGGATTAATTGCCTTGGGGGGGGACATTTCTCTGCGGACCACCCAAATTTTCTCACGGACCACCAGTGGTCCCTGGCCCACCGGTTGGCGACCACTGCTCTAGTCCAATCCCCCTGCCCAAGCAGGAAACTCTGTACCATGTCAGACAAGTGACTGCCCAGTCTTTTCTTACAAAACTCCAGTAATGAAGCACCCATGACTTCTGGTAGCAAGTCATTCCTCTGGTTAATTCTTCTCACTGTTAGGAAACTTCTTCTTCTTAATTGCAGGTTGCTTCTCTCCTTTTTTTTTTAAGATAAATTTTTTATTTTATTCTATACAAACAATCCATCTTCCATTTAAACAGGGTGTCTTCTGGGTACAAACATATTGGGCAATAACAATGACAGTTTATACATATTCATTGCCTGGTATTAATACTCTAGTCTTAACACTAATATACCGTGTTTCCCCGAAAATAAGACACTGTCTTATATTTTTTTGGGCTCCCAAAAACACACTAGGTCTTATTTTCGGGGTAGGTCTTATATATTTATGGTGCCAAATAGTGTGTGTGAGTGTGTGTGGGGGGGTTCGCGGGTGCACGTTTGCTCCCTGAAAAAGTCTTCCTGGAACTGGAGATTTACACTAGGTCTTATTTTTGGGGTAGGTCTTATATTAGGGCAGGTTTAGAAAATAGTGCTAGGTCTTACTTTCGGGGTAGGTCTTATTTTCGGGGAAACACGGTACATAATATATCTAATTCTTAGAATATTCCCCATCTTAACATTTTTAATCCTTTTCGTATGTTTCCTATTTTTCGCTAGTCTTCTTTAATTTCTCACTTCCATAGTTGTTCGCCAGCCATTGATAAAAATAATTCCCATATCATAGAGTTTGTTCCTTCTCTTTAACTGCTAGTGTGAGCCTATGCATTTCTGCACGTTCTAATATTTTCCCCATCGCTTGTCTCCTTGATGAGTTTCCATCCGTTGTTTCTTGTCCTGCTTTCAGGTGCTTTGGAGAATAAGTTGACCCCACTCTATTCTTTGGGGCAGCCCCTCAGATACTGAAACTCTGCTATCATGTCACCCCTGGTCCTTCTCTTCACTGGACTAACCTTACCAATTCCTGCAACCGTTCTTCATATATTTTTAGTCTCGCCGTTAATCGTCTTTGTTGCTTTTCTCTGCACTCTTTCCAAAGTCTCAACATCCTTTTTTATAATGTGGGGAGCATACCAGATTGTGTGGTCCTCCTGGATGCTCTTCAGAGGATAATTGGGACTGCAGAAAAACCCAGTGGCTACCAACCTGCCTTCCATGGAGGACCTGCATCCTGCACGAGTCAAAAAGAGGGCTGTGAAAATACCTACAGGCCCCTCACATCCTGGACATAAATTGATTCAACTCCTTCCCTCAAAACGACGCTATAGAGCCCTGCACACCAGAACAACTACACACAAGGGGAGTTTTTTCCCCAGTGCCATCACTTTGCTAAACAAATAATTCCCTCAACACTGTCCAACTATTGACAAAGTCTGCACTACTATTACTATTAATCTTCTCATCACTCCTTATCGCCCATCCCCTCCCACTTGTGACTGTCTGACTGTAACTTTGTCGCTTGTATCCTAATGATTTATATGGACTGTTTCCTGGTATGATATGATGGCTTATTGTACCCTGTGACTATCATTAAGTGTTGGACCTTTTGACTCTTCACAAATGTATTTTATTTTTCCTTTACGTACACTGAGAGCATTTGCAGCAAGACGAATTCCTTGTGTGTCCAATCACACTTGGCCAATAAAGAATTCTATTCTATTCTATTCTATTCCATTCCATTCCATTCCATAGTTTCTATTCTATTCCATTCCATTCCATATTTTTTCATTCTATTCCTATTCCATTCCATTCCATTTCATTCCATATTTTCTATTCTATTCTATTCTTATTTCTATTTCTATTTCACTCCATTCCACTCCATATTTTCTATTCCATTCCATTCTATTCTAATTATTCTGTTCTGTTCTATTCTATTCCCATTCCATTCCATCCCACTCCATTCCATATATTCTATTCTATTCTATTCTATTCTATTCTCTATTCTTTATTCTATTCTCTATTTTCTATTCTATTCTCTATTCTATTCTATTCTACTGTATTCCTATTCTATTTCTGAATTCTATTCTATTCTATATTCTATTCTATTCTATGCTGTGTTTTCTATTCTATTCTCCTATTCTATTCTATTCTATTCTGTGCTGGGCAGTTTCCTTACAGACGTCTCATTGCCAAACTAGGTAATGCATCATCAGCGCTAGGTGGAAGCATGCCTCCCCGATGGCACTGATGACGTCGCCTAGTTTGGTAATGAAATGTCTGGAAGGAAACCAACAACCTCAGAAAGCACCCTGGGGCCCAGAAATGGAGTTTCTGCAGAACTATCAGCAGCAGAAATAGCTGGAAATGTGATTTCTTGAGAATTCAGATCCAGGAACTTGCAACGTGGGACTTTGTGAGTCTTGCGATTCTGAAAAACAGATTTTTGCAAGTGGAATCAATACCTCTGTTTCTTTGATAAGGAGAGGCAGGATTGGGAGGGGGGGGTTGTGTGGGAGGGGTGGAAATAAGGAAGAGGATGTACCAAGGAAACGGTACACAGTTGTGTAGCCTTCTAATCAAAAGAAGGTGAATTTAGGGTTCAACCAATGGGGTGAGGGGATGGGATGGGAATAGGCTGCCTGGGCAATTCCCAGTGTAGGCATCAATGGCATTTATTATAAATCAGGTGAGCAGCGGGGAGCGGCTTGCCAGGCAGTGGAGAAGTGAAAGCAAAACACAGCTGGGAAAATTGCCCTTTGCATCACCTGTCATAAAAAGGAAGAAATGGAAAGTGAAACAAGGTGTAAGGGAGAGGTTTATAGGAAAAGGGAGGAGGGGGAGGCTGGAGTTAGGGAAGGAGGGAGGGAGGGAAAGAGATCCACCACTCTGGAGAGATGGAAGGAGATAGTTGAGAGAGGGAGGGAAGAAGGGAGGAAGGAGTCAGAGAAAAAGGAAAGGAAGGAAAGGAAGACAGAATGAGAAAAAGGGAGAGAAAGATAGAGAAGAAAGAAAAAATCAAGATCAGGGGAAGTGTTAATACTGCATTGTAATGCCTTAGTAAGGCCACACTTGGAACATTGCACCCAGCTTTGGTTGCCACAATATAAAAATGATGTTGAGACTCGAGGGTAGAGAGGAGCAACAAAGATGATGTAGTGGCTGGAGGCTAACACATACGATGAACGGTTTGATTTGATTTATTTGGATTTATATGCCGCCCCATCTCCGGAGGGACTCGGGGCGGCTCACCCAAAAATATAACATGCATACAAATATTTTTAAAAAGTATTAATCCAATCCAAATAACCAATAAAATTCCACGCTAAAATGTCCAATTTAGACCCCCAGTCTCCCTCAGTCCAGGCCGGCCTGTGAAAGTTGCAGGAATTGGGTGGGTCTAGTTCAGAGGTCCCCAAACTTGGCCACTTTAAGACTTGTGGACTTCAACTCCCAGAATTCTCCAGCCAGCCAGAGAATTCTGGGAGTTGAAGTCCACAAGTCTTAAAGTGGCCAAGTTTGGGGACCCCTGGACTAGTCTAATGAAGAGAAAGGGGTGACAGGATAGCAGTCTACCAATATTTGAGGGGCTGCCCCAAAGAAGAGGGAGTCCAGCTATTCTCCAAAGCCCCTGAAGGCAGCACAAGAAGCAATGGATGGAAACTCATCAAGGAGAGAAGCAACTTGGAATTAAGGAGAAATTTCCTGACAGTGAGAACAATTAACCAGTGGAACTGCTTGCCACCAGAAGTTGTGGGTTCTCCATCACTGGAGGTTTCTAAGAAGAGACTGGACAGCCATTTGCCTGAAATGGCCTCGGGTCTCCTGCTCAAGCAAGGGGTTGGACTAGATGACCTCCCAGGCCCCTCGCCACTCTGTTACTCTGTTACTTACAGCATTTCCCCCTTCCTCCAAAACGATTGAGAAGGGAGGGGAGAGAAAGAGGGAATACTGTCCAGCAGGATCTTTTGCCACCTCCTCGTCCTGCTGGTGACCTCTTGGCTAATCTACAACTTGGGGACCTCCCTCCTCCTTGGTCACATTGGTCATTTGAACTGAAGGATGTTCAAAGATCAAAGCTCAGCTCCATCCCGGTTTGAGGACGCAGAGACGCTGTGGCCCATGGAGGGGGGGTTCTTTTATCACGGGCCACCACCTTCTGCGGTGCAGCAGCCAAAAAGGACTTCCATGATGCATCAACAGAGTGTTTTTCAGCCGTGGCAACTTTAAGTTATGCAGACTTCAGCTCCCAGAATTCCCCATTCAGTTCCCAGAATTCCCCATTCAGTTTGCAGATTTTCCCATTCAGCTCCAAGATTTCCCCATTCAGTTCCCAGAATCCCCCATTCAGTTCCCAGAATTCCCTATTCAGTTTGCAGATTTTCCCATTCAGCTCCCAGAATCCCCCATTCAGCTCCCAGAATCCCCCATTCAGTTCCCAGATTTCCCCATTCATCTCCCAGAATTCCGCAGCCAGCAGAATTCTGGGATCTGAAGTCCACATATCTTAAAGTCGCCACGGTTGAGAAACACTGAGCAGAGGGATGGCATCAGAATCTCGGGAAGTGATAGTACCACTTTGTGTAAAACCACCCATGGAATACAGGAAGTCCTCACAACCACAATTGAGCTCCACAGTTCTGTCGCTCAGCAAAACAGTTGCAATGAATTTTGTTCCTTCCTTGCCATGGCTATTAAGCAAATCCTGCAATTGTAAAGTTAGTAACAGGGTTGTTAAGTGAATCAGAAGGTCGTAAAAGGAGATTGGGTGACCCTGGGGATTCTGCCACCGTCATAAATATGAGACAGTTCCCAAGCGCCTAAATTTTATTCACAGGCTGCAACGGTTATACCAAGCGTGAAGAAGCAGTCGTAAAGTTCTCCTTTCAGTGCCATTGTAACCGGTCACTAAATTGAACGGTTGTTAATTGAGGGTTTCTTCTACTGAGTCCAGTAGTGGTCACTGTGGTAGAAAAAAAGAGGCTAAGACCTTAGAACAAGGGTCTTCCAGCAGGGCCACTTTTAAGACTTGTGGACTTCAACTCCCAGAATTCCTGAGCTAACATGACCAGAGGAGGAATTCTGGGAGTCAAAGTCCACAAGTCTTAAAGCAGCCAAGTTTGAAGAACCCTGATCTATCATCTATCTGTCTGTCCGTTTATTGTCTCCTCATCCATCCATCCATCCATCATCTATCACAAGCGTCTTCAAACTTGGCAAGTTTAAGACTTGTGGACTTCAACTCCCAGAATTCCTGGAACTAACATGACTGGAGGAGGAATTCTGGGAGTCGAAGTCCACAAGTCTTAAAGCAGCCAAGTTTGAAGAACCCTGACCTATCATGTATCTGTCTGTCTGTTTATTGTCTCCTCAACCATCCATCCATCCATCCATCCATCCATCCATTGTCTATCACAAGGGCCTTCAAACTTGGCAAGTTTCAGACTTGTGGACTTCAACTCCCAGAATTCCTGAGCTAACATGACTGGAGGAGGAGTTCTGGGAGTCAAAGTCCACAAGTCTTAAAGCGGCCAAGTTTGAAGACCCCCGATATAAACCAAAAGTGTTCAACATTGGCAACTTCTAAGACCTGTGGACTTCAACTCCCAGCATGGCTCGCTGGGGAATTCTGGGAGTTGAAGTCCACAAGTCTTCAAATGGCCAAGTTTGGAGACCTCTGTCTTAGAAGAATTAACCAGTGGAACGACCTGCCTCCAGAAGTTGTGCTTGCTCCATCGGTGGAGGTTTTCAAGAAAAAAAACAAAAATGGACAGCCCCTTGTCTGAAATGGCACAGGGGTTGGACTAGAAGACCTCCAGGGTCCCTTCCAGTTCTATAAACCGATGATTCCACCCCCACAGATTGTTCTAGCAATGTTTCCTCCCCCAAAAAAAAACATGTGAAAAGAGCACATGATGTTGAAATGCAGCGTAGATATTTTGGCAGGGAAAGGATCCCATCAGCTGTCAAGAGAGATTCCTGATTAGAGTAACCTACACGTAACAGAGTTGGTTCTTAGAGATCTTCCAGCCCAACCCCCTCCCCCCCCTGCTCAAGTGCCGTCAAGCTGAATCTTTGACTCTTCACCGGACATCCTTTTTTGTGCAATAACACCCGTTGTGACAATACGCACAAGGCAAAGTAGGTTTTGTTACTTGTCCTGGTTATTTCCTGCATGCAAACCATCTTCGGAAATGACTCACCAGCTGCACAATGTTTGCAAACACTCTGGTGACAGTGGTGTGTGTTGGAGGGGTGTGTGCCGGTGTGTATTCAGCGCTGGTTGTGTGGCCCACAAATGTCAGCGGTTGTTTGTTTTGATCCTGGCTGGTTAGGTGTGGGGCCACTGGGATTTGTGTTCAGGCTATCTCTCAGGCAATTGTAAATACACAGATGCATGCGCGCACGCAAACAGCCAAACACAAGCACACAGAAGCACAACACACACACACACACACACCCCTCCAGTGTTTTCACAACGATGCAGCGGAAGCAAGCTGAGGCTGAAAAGGACGCTTGACAACTAGGTGCAGGATTGAAGTTAGGAAGGAGAGATTTACTCCTGGGTGTAACGTAGGTGAAGGAGAAAAGAGGAGGCTGATAGCCCTTTCTCTAGGCCACACCTTTGGTTATTTTAAATACATTTTAATAAAAATGTGTTTAATTTTATTCAAAGAGATTGGACAGCCATTTGTCTGGAATGGGTATAGGGTCTCCTTGCTCGAGCAGGGGTTGGGCTAGATGACCTCCAAGGTCCCTTCCGCCGGTTATTCCATGTCCTATGGAAGACAGAATGGAGTTTGGGGTTTGCTGATCTGCATATTGTGGAGAATCTTAGCCGGTCCATGACTGACTGTTACTAATTCTATATATATAAAAGCGAAATGCCCCTCTTGGGTCATCACAAAATCTCCAGAACCGTAAAACCTACAAACTTGAAATTTGGCCCATAAGTTCCTCTTGGCTTCTAGGGGCTCCCTAAGAAAGGATTTTTCAAAATGACCACCAGAGCATTTAGAGTATTTCCTATATTATTATTATTATTAACACGCTCTGATGCTAAGGAGTTCCACTCCCCCTCCCCACCTGGAAAGAAATCTCTTCCAAAGGCAAAACACAAGCAGAGGAGTTTCAGTTTCAGAGCACCAAGCAGCTTTAGGACAGAACAGTTGAGCTAAGCCCTGCCCAGGCTCCTTGCTGTCTCCTTCTTGCTCACACAGCAAATCCTCTTTCAGTTTCCAAGCAGCCCTCCACACTCTCACCCACTGACTGGATGCTAGCCAGGTGAATACTGATGGAGGCTGGTAGGCAGAGGCAGAAATTTCTCCTCCCTTATTTTCCTCCCCCAAAAGTAAGCCCCACCACATAGTTCTGTAGCGAAGCACGGGTACCGAGCTCGTACGATTAAAAAAAAAATGTTCTTAAATGAAAAGGAACGAAGCAGCTCGGGGGTTCTAGGCAGCAGCGGGGGTGCAGGCAGGCATGCCCGTTGGGCTTTGCCCGCTGGCTTAAGCGGCCTGGGGATAAACCGAGCCGGGATGCGAGTCGTCCACTCTGCCTCTGCCCTTCCTTCCCCGGCCGGCTGGGGGGTTGCAAGAAGTTCAAATCACAACCAGCTGGAGCCGCAGAGCTGCTTTGCCCCTTCTTTAAATAACACCATTCCTGAGCCTTTGGATCACTGGCTCTGGAAACAGGATGCCACCCGTCCCAACTCTGCTCTGCAGCTTCTCTCCCCTCCCCACCCTCTCTGATCCTATCTTCTCCTCTCCTCCCCTCCTTCCTTCCTTCCTTCCTCCCCCCCCTTCTCTTCCCTTCTCTCCTCCCTCCTCCTTCCCTTTTTCCCTCCTCCTCCCCTTTCTCTTCCCTTTCTGCCCCTTCTTCTTTTCTTCCCCTCTCCTCCTCTCCTCTCCTCTCCTTCCTTCCTTCCTCTCTCCCTCTTTCTTCCTCTTCCCTTCCCTCTCTCCCTCCCTCCCTCTCTCTCTCCTTCCTTCCCCTCCCTCCATTAACTCATTTTCATCACATTAAAAGGCTCTTTTTTTGGCCTTGACATCAAATTCGCCAGTTGGGGGAAATGCTACCAAACCCCACAGTCAGTAGTTCTCTTTTTCGATTTGCTGGGGTCCTCATTCTGCAACCTCCTCACCACAAGAGAAACTTTTTTAAAACTTCCCAAATCGCCCCCAAATTGTGAATAGGCATCCTATGTATATTATAGATATATATTGTTTTAATTGTAAAGGTTTTTTATTGTGATTTTAATTGTTTTTAATGTTTTTAGCAATCTTAGACTTGTCCTGTTTAATATTGTTTTATTGTAAATATTCCTCTTTTTATATGTTTGCCGCCCTGAGTCCTTAGGGAGAAGGGTGGCATACAAGTCTAAATAAATAATAATAATAATATTATATATGGCCTGATCTCTCAGAAAGCATGCCTGAAGTCTTGCTAGTAGGGAAGACTCTAGAAATTTTACGAGAACTTGCGGGGGTAGATCGAGATGCAATGAAATTTGTGTGTGTATATATCTGAAAGGAATTGAAATTATTCACAATAAATAACTAAAAGGACATTTCTTCTAGCAAATCCCTTATATCAGGGCTCCCCAAACTTGGTAACTTCAAGACTTGTGGACTTCAACTCCCAGAATTATCCACCATAAGTAACTAAAAGGACATTTCTTCTAGCAAATCCCTTATATCAGGGCTCCCCAAACTTGGTAACTTCAAGACTGGTGGACTTCAAACTCCCAGAATTCTCCAGCCAGCTATGCTGTCTTAAAGTTGCCAAGTTTGGGGACCTCTGCCTTATATAGCTGGCCCTATTTTCCTAACACCCTCTTAAAGAATGGGACAACTTTGTGAGAAACCCCTTGGAACTTTTTCTAAGGAAACGACTTCTGGTGAAAATCCACTGGAAATTTCCATTCATTTCGGGCCACCGTGGAATTTTCTGTCTGGGTCACAGTTCCTCTTTTGCCGAGTGTCATATTTCTCCAGAATTTGGCTTACAAAAATGGTCTCCTAACGCAGTGTTTCTCAAGGTTGGCTTTACGATGGACGGACTTCAACTCCCAGGATTCTCCAGCTAGCATGCCAGCTGGGGAATTCTGGGAATTGAAGGCCATAGTTGCTGACTGAGAAATTCTGGGAATTGAAAACTACAGGTGCTGGCTGGGGAATTCTGGGAGTTGAAAACTACAGGTGCTGGCTGGGGAATTCTGGGAGTTGAAGGCCACACGTGTGGCTGAGGAATTCTGGGACTTGGAGTTCAGATATGCTGGCTGGAATTCTGGGAGTTGAAGTTCAAGCATGCTGGCTGGGGGATTCTGGGAGTTGAAAGCCATACCTAATGACAGGGGAATTCTGGGAGTTGAAGTTCAAACATGCTGGCTGGGGGATTCTGGGAGTTGAAAGCCATACCTAATGACAGGGAATTCTGGGAGTTGAAGTTCAAGCATGCTGGCTGGGGGATTCTGGGAGTTGAAAGCCATACCTAATGACAGGGGAATTCTGGGAGTTGAAGTTCAAGCATGCTGGCTGGGGATTCTGGGAGTTGAAAGCCATACCTAATGACAGGGGAATTCTGGGAGTTGAAGTTCAAACATGCTGGCTGGGGGATTCTGGGAGTTGAAAGCCATACCTAATGACAGGGGAATTCTGGGAGTTGAAGTTCAAGCATGCTGGCTGGGGGATTCTGGGAGTTGAAAGCCATACCTAATGACAGGGGAATTCTGGGAGTTGAAGTCTGCTGTCCTAATTCATCCTGATTTCCCTTTTCCCTCATAAAAGCTTTGATAATGAACATTTTTTTGCTAAAGGGGGAAATAGATGAAAATGGTGGATATAAAAACTTGTGGGAAGCCAAAAAAAGGTGGAAACTCCCTGGAAGAGGCCCTTTTAGCGCACTGGATGCCAAGTATGGAGCTGCTTCACAGGCTACCAGTTCCTCCCGCTCCATCATTAGACACGGAAAAAGGCTTTCGGGGCCAAAGGATCCCGAATTCAACTTTGAAATTCCCAGCATCATGCTACAAAAAGGAAGGTTGTCTATTGTGTCAGATGCTTAATTGATGTAAGCCTTGCTCTGCATTCTTGACTCTAAGAGTGGAAAGCAGCCCTTTGCAAAATTCTCTGGGCTTGGCCATTGCTGGAGGCAGTCATGCAAGGCTCTTGGCTAGAGAAACCAGCAGGAATTTTCAGGATTGTGGGAAATTGGAAGTATATTTCGGAGAAAGCAATAATTTTTTTTTTTTTTGCTCCCAGAGGACTGTCTGGATAGATCCATGTACGTTAGAATTTCATTTCATTTCATTTTTCCTTCCTTTCCTTTTCTTGCCATTCCTTTCCTGTCCTCTCCTCCACCCTCCCCTCCTGTTCTCCTTCCCCTTCCCTTCTTCCTTTCCTTTCCTCCCTCTTTCTTTTCCATCTTCCTTCCCTTCTCTTTCCTTTCCTCCATCTCTTTCTATCTTCCTTCCTCCTCTTTTCTTCCTTCCTTCCCCTCCCCCTCTCTTCTCCCTTCCCTTTCCCCTTCATTATGAACGGTTACAAACCAGCGGTGAGCAAGAGCATGTGCAGAGCGGAGGGCATGCCTCCCAAAGTTCCACAAACCTACATTTTCCTAAGGGGCTCCGTGAATAACTCCCCCCTGACTTTGTCAACATGAGCAACAGCCGTGCGAGGAGGAATACAGGGGTGCATGACACCCGCCCACACCCGCCCACAGAGGCATCTCCTGGTGTTAACTCATCCTCTTCCCCAAAGTCCCAGCCTCCCACACCCAGCCAAATTCTTCCCTCCCTCAGTAGGGTCTGCGTGGCTCAGCCATCCATTCGCCAGCTTTTTTTTTCCTTTTTCTTTCTTTTTGCTCTGGAGTCAACCCAAAACATTAGCAACCGAGATATATTTGGGTTCCTCCAATCAGGAATTTGAGGAGATATTAATAACCCAAACAGCAGAGATAGCCAGTTGCAAAACTCTGGGAATGGCCTAGAAAACCGTTGGAAGGATGATCCGTCTCTCTCTCTCTCTGGCATGGAACAAAGAACTGTGTGGGCTTCTTATCTGCCGAAAATGAAACTCTCCCAAGTTCCTTGTGTTTGGACAGCTGCTCCAAAGCTGTTTTGGAGCCTGGCGTTCTCAGCCGTTCTGAGAGTCAGCGATGGGAAGGGAACTCGGAGGCCATCCAGTCCAACCCCCTTTTGCAGGAGCTGCAAAAGCAGAGCAGGAAGCTGGTTCTCTAGCCTTGAGCAATAAGGGAACCGTAGGATTTGATGAAGCAGCCTAATGCCACCAGTGGACAATTCTGTGTTTTGTTTTATGACTGTTTTATTTATTTGCATTCTGCCTTTCTTATCTTTAGAAATAACTCAGTGACCGGAACAGGCGCCAGGCACCTTCATTCCTCTTATTATTTTCCCTACAACAACATTAAGAGGTGGGTTGGGCTGAAAGAGAGGCTTTCATAGCTAAGGTTGAACTAGAACTCACCATCTCCTGGTGATGGACCAAACATAATTAAGCCAGCTTTTATTCTTAAAGCGGGACTAGAACTCCCCGTCTCCTGGTGATTTGCCCAAAGTCCCCCAGCCAGCTTTCATGCTTAAGGCAGGACTAGAACTCACCGTCTCCTGGTGATTGGCCCAAAGTCACCCAGCCGGCTTTCATGCTTAAGGCAGGACTAGAACTCACTGTCTCCTGGTGATTGGCCCAAAGTCACCCAGCCGGCTTTCATGCTTAAGGCAGGACTAGAACTCACCGTCTCCTGGTGATTGGCCCAAAGTCACCCAGCCGGCTTTCATGCTTAAGGCAGGACTAGAACTCACTGTCTACTGGTGATTGGCCCAAAGACACCCAGCTGGCTTTCATGCCTAAGGCGGGACTAGAACTCACTGTCTCCTGGTGATTGGCCCAAAGTCACCCAGCTGGCTTTCATGCCTAAGGCGGGACTAGAACTCCCCATCTCCTGGTGATTGGCCCAAAGTTGCTTAACAGCCACTGTGTCCACTTAATGATGGCAGCATTCACTTAATGACCTCCACCAAAAGAAGTCATATAATCAGGTTCAGCTTGCACCTGTGACCCTCAAGACTCACAATGGAAAGGCTCCGTTACAGTCGGAAGTCAAGGACTATTTCTGTACATGAAACCTGCCATACTTCTCCATCACCTGCCAAACATATCAAAATCCTTTCATTCTCCCTCGTGGTTCCCCTTTTCTCATGCCTGCCCAAATGCTGGCTTGTCCAGAATTGGAATTTTGCAAGAGGCAACTGACCGGGGCAGTTGCTTCTCACGGCCTTTGCCTTCCTGTTAATACCTCCCAAAATAGCGCCCGCCTTTTTAGTGACAGCAATCTTTGGGCCTCATGTCCAACTTGTGGTAGAGAAGACTCTCAACCTAAGCCACCTCAAGACAGCTGGACGTCAACTCCCAGAATCCTTTGGCCGGCACCTGTGGCCTTCAACTCCCACAATTCTGGCTGGGGAATTCTGGGAGTTGAAAGCCACACATGTTGGCTGAGAAATTCTGGGACTTGTAGTTCAGATATGTTGGCTGAGGAATTCTGAGACTTGTAGTTCAGATATGTTGGCTGAGGAATTCTGGGGGTTGAAGTTCAAACATGCTGGCTGAGGAATTCTGGGACTTGAAATCTATAGGTGCTGGGTGGGGAATTCTAGGATTTGGAGTTCAAACATGCTGCCTGGGGAATTCCATTAGTCAACGTGAGTGAATAAATAGCTATATAAATTTTCCAAATAAATAATACATCTGGAAGTTGAAGTCTATACATGTTGGGTGAGGAATTCTGGGTGTTGAAGTTCAAACATGGTGGCTGGGGATTCTGGGGTTGAAGTCCCACAAGTCTGAAAATTGCCAGGTTTGGAGACCACTGAGACAGAACATAGAGCAAGAGAGAGTTCGTGTTGATTTGGGGGAGGGGGCTCTAGATTTGAGCCCCACAGGAGAGATCTGCAACCAGCCAGATCTCTGAAGTTGGCTCCCCAAGGCGCCCATTCATTCCGATAGGCCAGAAAATCCAGCTGCAGGGTCAGGCAACTGCATCTTCTCCAGCTCTGTTGGGCTAAACTGCAGGGATCCCTGCAGTTGTTAAGTTATTATTATTATTATTATTATTTATTTAGACTTGTATGCCGCCCTTCTCCCGAAGGACTCAGGGCGGCGAACATACAAAAGAACATATACAATAAAAATAATTAAATAAAAACAAGTCCAAATTCCAAAAAACAGCTAAAAACGATAAAATTACAGAATAAACAAACTATTAAAACTACCCGCCCCCATGGTCAATCCAGGCCGGCCTGCTGAAACAGCCAGGTCTTCAGGTCTCGACGAAAGGAGCGGAGTTAGTAGGACAGCCATTAAGTGAATCCGGTTCCCCCCTGCCCCCCCCCATTGACTTTCCTTGTGGGAAGGTCCCAAAAGGGGATCAGGACATGGAAACCGTCGTAAATATGAGCCAGTTGCCAAGCGTCCGAATTTTAATCGCGGGGATGTGTGGGAAATGGTCATGAATTGCTTTTTCTGATGTCGTAACTTTGGGTGGTCACTAAATGAACTGTTGTAAGTTGAGGATTGCCTGTGATTGGCCTTTTGGCTCTCCCCAAGGAGATACAGACCTCCATGTTAGCTGGCCGAGTTGTCTTGTGCATTAATCATGCTTCCTTAATTCCTCTTCTTCCTCCTCCTCTTTCCCCTCTTCCTTCTCCTTTTTTCTCTTCTTCCTCTTCTTCCTCCTCCTCTTTCCCTTCTTCCTCCCTCCTCTTCCTCCTCCTCCTCCTTCTTTTTCTCTTCTTCTTCCCCCCCCCCTCCTCCTCCTCCTCTTTCCAGCCTTAAGCCTCTTCTTGGCTTTCGAACCTGACACTCCGTTCACAACTGTAAAAGTACCTGCTTGGAATGTGGGTTGGCTCAGATCCAAACCTAATATCTCCTTCCAGGTGCTCCTAAGTTTGGCATTGCTCTCCCTGGCACTCCTCCTCCTCCTCCTTTCGTGTCGTCCTGAAAGGAGAGGAAACGATCCGTTGCAAGTTGAGGACTACCTGTACAGGCAGGATATAAATACGTAAATAAAAAGTGAGACGTGCCTCAGGAAGGAAAGAATCGGGCAGGCGACATGAATCCAGCACTCCCTGCAACAGATTGCAAGGTTTTTTTTTATTATTGCTCTATTAGGAAGAAAAGTATGCATTATAATGGTTAGCATAAGATATATGCACCCAGTCGACACACTGTTGAAATGAAAGGTGGGATTACTGTAAATGTAAAAAATTTTTAAAAATTAATTTAAAAACAAAAAACAAAACTAAATTGCAAGGTTTTTAAATCCTTGCACCGTATCTTAGGTTGTGCTTCAGTGAAGAGTCAAGTGGGTCCAATTGCTTTTGTAGACAGGAAGTCTGTGTAGACACGAACGCCGATGCCTTTGTGGGTGTGTTTGGGTGTGATTGTGTTGCTTCCCCGTTTCCTGGAATTTGCCAGTTAGGCCATGCTGTCAGCTATTTTTTCCCCCTTTGTTTCCACCCCCCCCCTGCCTCTTCCGTTTACTTCCCGCTTTGCGCAAGGCCGTGTCGAGTTAAGGAAGGTGACCACATCGCTTTGTGGTGGTGTTGTCACCTTTCCCCTGAAAACCCTTCCCCTGCATTACACACACACACACACACAAACCTCTACCAAAAACATGCAATCCTAGGTTGCACTACCAGAGAGATAGACTCAAGATCACATGAGATACTACTACTGCTTTGTAAAGCCTTAGTAAGGCCACACTTGAGATATTTGCATCCCATTTTGCTCTACAGTGTAAAAATGATGGTGAGACTCTAGAAATTGTGCAGGAGGGGCAGCAAAGAGGATTAGGGGGCTAAAACATAGGAGGAACAATTGCAGGAATTGGGCATGTCTCATTTAATGAAAAGAAGGACCAGGGGAGACAGGATAAATGTGGTTATTAATGGCAGCAATCAATGCTGAAGTCTGGAACGAGGCCGGCTTTACTCAGTCGTCACCATTTGTTGGCTTGTGGTACCAATACTCATTGTTTGCCATGGCGTCGGCTCCTTGGTCTGCAGTGGGAGCCTCTTTGGTGCAATTCAAACGCTTTCCCAAATATTTGCTGCCAACCATGCGAGATTCTCTCATTCTTGGAAGTTTTCTTTAGGGTTTTATTGGAGTTCTTCAAAGGCCCAAGTGATTAGATGGGCTTTCAGCGTTTTCTAGCTATTGTATGAAGACACGTAGACCCTGGTGCCCAGAAGTCTCCCATCAACAATAACGGATAAGCCACTAGTATAAATAAAAGAGCAACCCCTCCCACTGTGTAAAAAAATGGTTGTAAAGTTAGTCTTAGGTCTAATTGCAAAATTGCAAAGTTAGTCTTAGGTCTAATCCAAAACTTGGGTCTAATTTGGTCCCCACACTATAAAAAGATGTTGAGACTCTGGAAAGTGTTCAGAGAAGAGCAACCAGGATGATGAGGAACGGGAGGCTAAAACATACGATGAACGGGTTGCAGGAACTGAGCTTGGCCAGTCTAGGGAAGAGAAGAACCAGGGGAGACATGATAACAGTCTTCCAATATTTGAGGGCTGC
>SOZL01000440.1:0-10397 GCA_009733165.1 Naja naja | reverse complement strand
GCCTCCTGTGGTCCAGGACTCCCAGAATCATAGGAGACACCCCCAAGATCATGTAGTCCACCTCTCTAACCACCGTGGGGGGTTTCCTCTGGGGTGGGAAAGCCAAGCAGTTGGCCTTAAACCCCCTCCCTGTCCCTGAGAAGCACCAAGCTGGGGCTCCCCCTAGTTTCTATGTCTTCCTGCCCCCCTTGGTCCTGGCACCCCATCTCTTGGCAGGTGGGGGCTGCCTCAGCCTTCCCTGCCCGAGATGCCCACCGGCATGCCAGGGTGGTCTTGGTAGGGATGGCTCACCAGGGGTGGGATTCAAAAATCCCAGCAACCAGTTCGCTGCCCGGTTGCTGGGTGGGCGTGGCCATGATGGGCGTGGCCTCCTGGAACTTCCTGTTTCCGGCTTCCGGTGGGCCTCCAGAGCCCGGGTGTGATGTCCCAGGGTGGGATACAAAATAAACACAGTCACAAAAACAGGTGAAGCCCCTTTTATTCCTTCACTTTTTTCAAAGCTCCAAATATCCTTGACTGGAGACAAAAACTCCCCACAAGCAGTTACTTAAAAGGAGGAAATGCCGTTTAACTAAAAATGCCTATAAATTATAAAGAGTAAAAACAACACAAACTGAAGCCATTAAGGGAACCAGGCAGGATAAGGGTTTGAAGACGTCCACAGATATCGGAACACACACTGGGAAGGACGCCAAACTCAGAGAGGAACGACAGACTAGAGGTATTTCCATGCTTTGTTTCCAGCCCGGCCCATACGCATATCCGTCCTTTTAACCAGTTCTCACAGCTGCAGCCCATGAAGGGGATCAAGGCCCTTTCCTCCCCCATAGACCACGCCATTCACATCTCTTCCTTATCCTCTCCTCCCTGTGTGCCCTAGGATGGAAAGGGGATGGGCCTGGGTCTTCCTCTGACTGCCCAGCCGGCCTCTGTCCTTCCCCAGCCTCCTCCACAACCTCTGGAGCCACCCTTCCACTCCCTGTCGGCTGTTCCTCCTCTCCCTCAGAGTCAGTCTCCAACAGGGGCATGACACCGGGGGAGGCTGTTTTCACCCTCCCAAGGGCTTCCTGGCCCGAAGCCAGAAACACCCATTTTGCTACTTCCGGAAGCCAGAAACAGGCCCGTTTTGCTACTTCTGGAAGCCAGAAACAGGCCCGTTTTGCTACTTCAGAAGCAGAAACAGGCTGCTTTTGCTACTTGGAAGCCAGAAACAGGTCTTTTTTGCTATTTTTTGAAAGCCAGAAACAGGCCCGTTTTGCTACTTCTGGAAGCCAGAAACAGGCCCGTTTTGCTACTTCCAGAAGCCAGAAACAGGCCCGTTTTGTACTTCTGGAAGCCAGAAACAGGCCCGTTTTGCTACTTTTGGAAACCAGAAACAGGCCCGTTTCGCAACTTCCGGAAGCCAGAAACAGGCCCGTTTCCAGACTTCCGGAAGACTTCCAGACTTCCCATTTTTTGCCCCCTCCCAAAGCCTCCATGCAGATCCTGCCCTTACCTCCATTGAGGTTGGTTGAAATACTGGTTCGGCAAACCAGATGTTGCTTTAACATCCGGTTTGCCCAAACCAGTCCAAACCAGTAGAATCCCATCCCTGTGGCTGGCCCAATTTGGGACCGTCACACCAGGCAGACTCAGCCTGGGACAGGAGTGGTGGTGGTGGGGGAAGCCTTTTGAAAGTTGGCGAAAAGGGGCCAGGAGTTGTTTTTTTTTTTATTTCTGCTTTTCTTTTTTTCTTTTTGCTCATCATCCAAGACTTCCGGATTGGCATGTTTCTCCCCTCCCCCACCCCCCACCAATCTCTGCAATATTTGCATCTGGATCCATAATTAATTTTCCTCCGAAAGTCACACATCCTCCTGTCATATTTGTTCTTGCCGTGAAAAAAACGCTCTTTGGAGATGTTATGCTAATTCTCGCAGGGGAAGGGAGCGCAGGGGAAAATTTCGACTTCAAAGTCCGCGTTGCTTTTGAATCGGGTTTGAACTCTTGCTGATAAATATTCCTGGGGTGGGGGGCGGGGTGCTGCTACACAATGGCTCCTGGTTTCCAGCAAACCCTTTGGCTGCAAGTCACACACTTCGGAAAACGCAGCAATTAATACGGTACAAAATCACCGCACAAAAGGCCCGAAGTGAAAAAATGTCTGTGGAGGTTCACGGTCCTTCAGGTCATGGTTGCCCCAAAGGGGCTTTTTCAAAAGGCGACTGGACTTTTTATTAGGTTGAAATAGAGCGGGAAGGGACCGTGGAGGTCATCTAGTCCAACCCCCTGTTGAAGCAGGAGACCCTATATAAGTACCATTGCAGGCAAATGGCTGTCCAGACTTTTCTTAAAAACCTCTAGAGGTGAAAAACAGTGATTTTTTTTTTCCGTTGGAGACGTTTTGCTTCTCATTCAAGAAACATCTTCAGTTCTGGAAGGAGGTAGATAGAAGAGAGAGAGAGAGAGAGAGGCAGAGAGGCAGATAGAACAATGGATAGAGAGATAGATAGATGATAGGTAAGTAGGTAGGTAGGTAGATAGGTAGGTAGGACTGCCATTTGTCAGAAATGGTGTAGGGTCTCCCGCTTGGGTGGGGGGTTGGACTAGATGACCTACAAGGTCCCTTCTAACTCTGATTGTCTGTTATGTGATAGATAGATAGATAGATAGATAGATAGATAGATAGATAGATAGATAGATAGGACTGCCATTTGTCAGAAATGGTGTAGGGTCTCCGCCATGGGGGGTTGGACTAGATGACCTACAAAGTCCCTCCAACTCTGATTATCTGTTATCTGTTAGATAGATATTTTTATTTTATTTTTATTTTTAATTACATTTATATGCCGCCCTTCTCCGGAGACTCAGGGCGGCTTACAATTTTTGGATACAACCCAGTGTGCTCAGCAATAGCCTTCCTTCCATTGTATATGCCTGCTTATTACTAAGCGGCATTTTTACAAGGTCAGCTAATTGCCCCAACAATCTTGGGTCCTCAATTTACCTACCCCGAGAGGATGGAAGGCTGAGTCAACCTTGAGCCTGGTGGGATTTGAGCCTACAGCAGTTGTAGGCAGCTGGAACTTAAGTGCAGGCAATTAACAGCCTGAGCCACCAAGGCCCTTAGATAGATAGATAGATAGATAGATAGATAGATAGATAGATAGATAGAGACAGACAGACAGACAGACAGACAGACAGACAGACACAGACAGACAGACAGACAGACAGACAAGATGGATGGAGGGATGGATGGATGGAGAGAGAGAAATAGAAAAATGATGGCTAGGTAGATATACAGATGAAAGAGATGCGTAGATGAGAGAGAGATGGATGGATGGATGGATGGATGGAGAAAGGGAGAGATGAAGGGAGGGAGAGATGAGAGAAATGATGGCTAGATATAGATGATGGAAAGATAGATATACAGATGAGAGAGATACATAAATGAGAGTGATGGATAGAGAGAGAGGGCAATAGAGAGAGAGATGAGAGGAAAATGATGGTTAGATAGATATATAGATGATGGAAAGGTAAATATACAGATGAGAGAGATACATAGATGAGAGATGATGGATGGATGGATAGAGATAGATAGATAGATAGATGTTTGTGTGTGTGTGTGTGTGAGAGAGAGAGAGAGGGAAAGATTTCTCAGTTGTAGAAATTTTGGGCTCAATTGTGGTCATAAGTTGAGGGCTACCTGTATTAGGTATGACTGTCATCTTGACTTACAGGTAATCCTCGAATTATGATCACAATTGAGCACAAAGGTTCTGTTGTTAAGTGAGTTTTGCTCCGTTTTACAACATTTCTTGTCCCCGTTGTTAAGTGGATCACCACCGTTGGCCTCCTGCACCACGGGGGGGGGGGCATTTTCACCCTCCCCGGGCTCCGGAGCCTCCTTGGAGGCTGGAAACGGTCCCGTTTCCGGCCTTCACAGAGCCTGTGGGAGGCCCGTTTTTCGCCCTCCCTGAACCTCCCACAGAGGCCCTGCACTTGCCTGAGATCCAAAAGGTGCCGTGTGGGGATTCCTGGGAGGGGGTGGGCAAGGCCATAAAAGCCAGAACCGGCCATAAAATTAGCTACTGGTTCAATACCGGTTCGCCCAAACTGGGGCAAACCAGTAGCAGCCAGCCCCCTGCTTTGCCCCCTCCCCTACTTCCAGCAAGCATTTATTCCCCAAAGATGGGAGATTTATGACTCTCCCACTGGCTTTTCTTCCGCGGCTGCTTTTCGATTGAGACCCAGCTGGGAAAATCTCCAGTAGGTTTGGTAAAGGCAGGTAGCAGCTTCCCGTGACAATCAACACCCCCCCTTCCTCCCTTTCCAGCCGAGCCCCTTCCTCTTTTTTTGTTCAATGGCTTTAAAAGATTTATGGGAAGGGGCCCGGTGACAGGCCGGCGTGTGCCAGGGGACGGGGGCTGCTGGCGAGATTTCCTTCTGATGGGAAAATTAATTATTCACCAGGATGAGAGAAAGCGAGGCAGGGAATGGAGCGAAACGACCTGCAGGAAGGAAACAGAGGGGGGGGGGCGTCCTTGGGGAAGGGCAGAGCGGGGAGGGGGGTGTCTTCCATAATTTTTAAAAGTGGGGAGGAGGATCGCTGAAGTTTAAAAAAGAAAAACACTGCTGTGGGATAATGGCCAGGGAATTCTGGGAGGTGAATTCTTCCTAGGTAGGGAATTTATTTATTTATTTATTTATTTATTTATTTATTTATTTATTTATTTATTTATTTATTGGACTTGTATGCCGCCCCATCTCAAGACTCAAGGCTCACAACTAAAAACAACAATAATAAATAATTAAGAAAAGATTAAACCAAGACAAGAATTCTGCGAATTGACGTCTACATATCCTTATGGGGAATTCTGGGAGCTGAAGTTCACAGATGCCAATCAGGGAATTCTGGGAGTTCACAGATGCCAATCAGGGAATTCTGGGAGTTCACAGATGCCAATCAGGGAATTCTGGGAGTTGAAGTTCACAGGTACTGGCTGAAGAATTCAGGAGCTGAAGTCTACTTCCTAGCGAGGGAATTCTGGGAGTTGAAGTCTACTTCCTAGGTAGGGAACTCTGGGAATTGAATTTAACATATCCCTCCAGAGAATTCTGGGAGTTGAGGTCCACAGGTACTGGCTGAAGAATTCAGGAGATGAAGTCCTAGCTAGAGAATTACAGGATTTGAAGTCTACTTCTTTGCTAGGGAATTCCAGGCATTAATTTATTTCCTAACCAGGGAATTCTGGGAGTTGAAATTCACAAGTACTGGCTGAAGAATTCAAGAGCTGAAGTCCACTTCCTAGCTATGGAATTCTGAGAGTTGAAGTCTACTTCCTAAGTAGGGAATTGAAGTCCACATAGATTTCTAGGGAATTCTGCAAATTGACGTCCACATATCCTTATGGGGAATTTGGGGAGTTGAAGTTCACAGATGCTAACCAGGGAATTCTGGGAGTTGAAGTTCACAGGTACTGGCTAAAGAATTCAGTAACTGAAGTCCACTTCCTAGCAAGGGAATTCTGGGAGTTGAAGTCTACTTCCTAGGTAGGGAACTCTGAGAATTGAATTTAACATATCCCTCCAGAGAATTCTGGGAGTTGAAGTTCACAGGTACTGGCTGAAGAATTCAGGAGCTGAAGTCTACTTCCTAGCGAGGGAATTCTGGGAGTTGAAGTCTACTTCCTAGGTAGGGAACTCTGGGAATTGAATTTAACATATCCCTCCAGAGAATTCTGGGAGTTGAGGTCCACAGGTACTGGCTGAAGAATTCAGGAGATGAAGTCCTAGCTAGAGAATTACAGGATTTGAAGTCTACTTCCTAGATAGGGAACTCTAGGAATTGAATTTAACATCTCCCTCCAGAGAATTCTGGGAGTTGAAGTTCACAGATATTGATGGAAGAATTCAAGAGCTGAAGTCCACTTCCTGGCTATGGAATTCTGGGAGTTGAAGTCTACTTCCTAGGTAGAGAATTGAAGTCCACATAGCCTTCTAGGGAATTCTGGGAATTGACATCCATATATCATTATGGGGAATTCTGGGAGTTGAAGTTCACAGATGACAACCAGGGAATTCTGGGAGTTGAAGTTCCCCCATCCTTCTGGGGAATTCTGGGAGTTGAAGTCCAGAAGTCCATTTTCCAAAGTTGAGCAATGCTGTTCTACTTCCAATCATCAATCTCCTTCCCCTGAAGACTGCCATTCCTTTAACCTATCCTCTGCTCATTTCTAAGCAGCCCTGGGTTAAAAAAATAACACCACCAGTTTTCCAACTGGGACTGTAGCATCTTCTCCTTTGTCCCAGTTTCCTTTCCTCCAGTTGCCCCCAAACCATGCTACCTTCCCGGAGCTCAGCTATAGGACCTCTGGGATTAAACCCAAACCAGATGCAAGGACACATTTTGAGAGCGATGAACATCAAGATTAATACAATGTCGGCCGGATATTTGATTTGATATTGTGGGAACAAATATCCATCTGGTTCAGTTCCAAGCTGGGAGAAAGGCGGTGGAGACAAAATGGAGTCTGTAGGCTGATTGGAAAGATGGTTTAACGATGAAGCGGAACCACCAAGCACATGTGATTCTGGGCAGCTGACCACATGGAGTTGAGGGTGGGTGGCTTTTATACCTTCTCTTGGGCTTTGCACCTGAGCTTCCTGTTCCTGTGCAAGAACATGGATTCTTTTGGCTGTTCTCAAACTCCCACAGGGCCATGCAGGGGTTATATAGGGGTCATATCTGGCTCTATAGGCAAAGTACAAATCCTAGGAGTTTGCCTGAGCTAAGTTTGGTTGAAGTTTGGCGGGGATGAGGCAACATCCTTAGGAGATTGTGCAATGTAAATGGTCTCTCCATCTTAGTGGGTTAATCCTATTATGTCCGGGGTGGGTGTCATGTCTTAATCCTTTCACCCTGGAGCTGAAGGTCTTTTGTAGATAGGCTGGCCCAAATATCTGCTGGGGGCAGGAAGCTGGGGCTCTGACTTTCTGTCTCCCTTAAGATTATTTTTATTTCTCTTTTAGGGGAAATATTTTAACCTGCTTTTTAAAAAAAAATCCTCAAAATATTTCATTCTTCTACCGTGTTTCCCTGAAAATAAGACACTGTCTTATATTTTTTTTGGCTCCCAAAAACACACTAGGTCTTATTTTCGGGGTAGGTCTTATATATTTATGGTGCCAAATAGTGGGTGTGAGTGTGTAGGGGGGGTGTTTCGCGGGTGCACGGTTGCTCCCTGAAAAGTCTTCCTGGAACTGGAGATTTACACTAGGTCTTATTTTCGGGGTAGGTCTTATTTTCGGGGAAACACGGTAGGAGTGGGTTGAGTCCTAACTTTCTACAATATAAAACCAACACAGAAAGGATACAGAATCCTGCTTCCTCTCTTCCACTCTGAAATCTTCAGAGCATCGTGGTCCATCTCTTGCCCGCTGCTGTTGCCCGCACACCTGGTCGTTTTTTTCTCTGTTTTTTTTTTAATCACATCCCTGCCCAACATGCTTTTCCCTTTTAGAGGGGGTCAGGCAAGGCTACCATTGTGTGATGCCCCGGCAGCGCGTAGAACAAGAACAAAGGTGAAAAGCGGGAGATGAGGAAAGAGAAGGAAAGGAATCGTAGATAAAGCTCAGTTCCTCCTCCCACACCTTTCCCGATATCCCTCGGTATCTTTTATCCTGGCAGGCAGAAGTTTCAGGCGTGTGTGTGTGTGTGTGTGTGTGTGTGTGAAAATCTTCAAGAAAGCAGGGGCAGCTTTGCAGTTGTTATCTTTTTTTTTTTTTAATTACATTTATATGCCGCCC
This sequence comes from Naja naja, assembly GCA_009733165.1. Classification (NCBI taxonomy): domain Eukaryota; kingdom Metazoa; phylum Chordata; class Lepidosauria; order Squamata; family Elapidae; genus Naja; species Naja naja. Next base: position 2,609 of record SOZL01000440.1, on the reverse strand, counting down.
TTCTCCCGAGACTCAGGGTGCACAATTTGGGATACAACCCAATGTGCTCAGCAATAGCCTTCCTTCCATTGTATATGCCTGCTTATTACTAAGCGGCATTTTTACAAAGTCAGCTTATTGCCCCCAACAATCTTGGGTCCTCAATTTACCTACCCTGAGAGGATGGAAGGCTGAGTCAACCTTGACCCTGGTGGGATTCGAGCCTGCACTAATTGCAGGCAGCTGGAACTTAAGTGCAGGCAATTAACAGCCTGAGCCACCAAGGCATCTTGCACTGTTTGCATCGTTCCCTCCCTGCAGATGCCCCTTGATTTCAAACCTTTGTTGGCAATCCGTGTATGTATGTATGTATATGTATGTATGTATGTATGTATATATGTGTATATATATGCATATATATGAATATAGATGTAGATGTAGATGTAAGATGTATAGATATGTGCAGAAATTTGCGTGATGTAAATGGAATGTAGATGTAGATGTATAGATGTGTAGACGTAGATGTAGATGTAGAAGTAGATGTAGATGTAGATGTATAGATGTAGATGTATAGCTGTGTAGACGTAGATGTAGATGTAGAAGTAGATGTAGATGTATAGATGTATAGATGTGTAGAAGTACACGTAGATGTAGAAGTAGATGTAGATGTAGATGTGTAGACGTAGAAGTAGATGTAGATGTAGAAGTAGATGTAGATGTATAGATGTGTAGATGTAGATGTAGATGTAGAAGTAGATGTAGATGTATAGATGTATAGATGTGTAGAAGTACTGCGTGTAGTGCAGAAGTAGATGTAGATGTAGATGTGTAGAGCGTAGAAATAGATGTAGAAATGTAAAATAGATGTAGATGTGGAAGATGTGTAGATGTAGATGTAGAAGTAGATGTAGATGTATAGATGTATAGATGTGTAGAAGTACAACGTGGAGAACGCAAGAAGTATAGATGTAGATGTAAGAGAAGTAGAAGTAGATGTAGATGTAGATGTGTAGGCAAAGCGTAGATGTAGATGTAGAAGTAGATGTAGATGTATAGATGTGTAGATGTAGAAGTAGATGTAGATGTAGATGTAGATGTAGATGTAGAAGTAGACGTAGATGTAGAAGTAGATGTAGATGTAGATGTATAGATGTGTAGACGTAGACGTAGATGTAGAAGTAGATGTAGATGTATGGATGTATAGCTGTAGAATGTAGATGTATAGATGTATAGCTGTAGAAGTAGACGTAGAAGTAGATGTAGATGTAGAATTAGATGTAGATGTAGAAGTAGATGTAGATGTAGATGTAGATGTAGAAGTAGAAGTAGATGTAGAAGTAGAAGTAGAAGCAGATATAGATGTAGATGTAGATTTAGATGTATAAATGTAGATGTATAGATGTATTTTATTGGAAATATTGGAAGACTGCTATCCTGCCTCCCCTGGTCCTTCTCTTCACTAGACTAGCCCTGCCCAGTTCCTGTAGCCGTTCTTCATATGTTTTAGCCTCCAGTCCCCTAATCATCCTGGTTGCTCTTCTCTGCACTTGTTCTAGAGTGATACAGTCTTCCCATATTTGAGGAGGGGCTGCACCAGAGAGGAGGAAGGGGTCAAGCTATTTTTCAAAGCACCCGAAGGCCAGACAAGGAACAATGGATGGAAACTGATCAAGGAGAGATTCAACCTGGAAATAAGGAGAAAATTTTCTGACAGTGAGAACAACCAACCCATGGAACAAAAGTTCCCTTCGGGAGTTGTGGGAGTTTCATCACTGGATACTTTTAAGACGAGACTGGTCTGCCATCTGTCAGAAATGGTGTAGGGTCTCCTGCTTGCGGGGTTGGGGGTTGGACTAGATGACCTACAAGGTCCCTTCCAGCTCTGTTAATCTCTAAACTCAACGTCAAGGAAAGCAAGAATAAGCAGGAGGTATAATACGGATTTCGCCTGGTCCACCAAGCAACGCATTACGTTCCCTGAGTTTTATTATTATTTTTTACATATTTCCAGCCGGGACTAAAATTGAGTGTTTAAAGAGCATGTTTAATCCTCACCGTGTTGTTTTCTGCAGCCTGCTGGCAAACGAGGAGGAGGGGGTGAAAAACATCTTGGAAAAAAAAACGTTTTGGGGCTTCTGCAACCTGCGAGTTCCTGAGCTCTCCCCTCCTTTCTCCGTCACCCAGTTTCTCCCCGTGCAAGGCAGCCCCTGCCGAGGGAGTCGGTCATCTTCCCATCGCTTTGGGGCCTTTTCCCTCGGATCCTCGAGCTGAACACCTGGCTCGTCACATGATCAGGAGAGTGGAGGTTGGTGGCATCTTCGGATGGCGCTCCTCGGATCTTGTTGCCCCATCCTGGGAAAAGTGTGAACGTTCCTTCCCTCCTCTGCCCCGTCATTCAAAAGGTTGAAATTCAGCATTTCATTCCAATTGGGAAGGAGAGGGAGGAAGGAGGGAGGAGGAGGAGGAGCAGGAGGAGGAGCAGCAGGAGGAGCAGCAGGAGCAGCAGGAGCAGCAGGAGCAGCAGGAGGAAGAGAGAGGAGGAGCAGGAGGAGGAGGAAGAGGAGGGAGGGGGAGGAAGAGATGGAGGAGGAAGAGGAAGAGGAGCAGCAGGAGGAGGAGAAACAGAGTTG
>SOZL01000439.1:0-20003 GCA_009733165.1 Naja naja | reverse complement strand
CAGAGACACCAAAGGGAATGCCCCTCGGAAGAAGCCACCTGATGGAGGGATCAAGGGTGAGAGCTAATTCATCCTTTTCTTTTGCAATTATGTACCTTGGAATTGTTCTGTAATAATATCATGGTAAGGGTGAGCATAATTGCAGGTAAAAGTATGGTACAGGAGGAGTAATATCTCTTCTTGTTACTCTCTCACAAGGAAGCCTTATGGTAGCTTTACCCCTAGCTGCGTGTGCTGTTGCTTAGTGTATGTATACTTAATACAAGACAAGAAATATTAGAGCCAGGATCCCAAATTACAATAGGAGTTATCTTTTGTATTCAAAGCTTTCTCTCTATTCAAGTGCTAATCTTGAAATTTTGTATCATGTGTTGGGTATTCAGGATAGACTGGGGATTTTGTGGGTTGTACTGTATAGCAACACATGTCATCCATCTTGCTGATCAAGTGTTCCTACCTGAGCTGGCAAGTGTTGCCTTGGCCTTGGTGCTGGGGATTGCTAATGATAGTTATGAAGGATTTCAACATCCATGCTGGTCTGCTTTGGCTGAGGCTACTCAGGACAGACCACATCCTGTTGGGATTTAGGTTTACAATGGTTGTCTGCAGGGATGAAACCATCAGAATAGCTTCGATATAGATTCCAATGGATTTCAAAGGGTTCAAGATTTCCAATCGGTATGGTTGCCATTTCCATCAATATTTGGCTGTTTTGTGAAATAAGAGACCACTTGAAACAATAACTCCTGAGCATCTTTTCCCATGTGCAAAGCCCATTCATTTAATTGGTATAAATTTTAGCTGAAGGAAATGGAGCAAGTAAGGAAAACTCATCTTGCATCTGACTGAACACTAGTAAAAACTAATTATCAAGTCTGCTTTGTAGTGATTATGGTTAAACAGCCATTTTTCTCTTTGTGTCATTTCAGTGTCACCCAGTGGAGCTTTTCAGTGATTTAAGGCCTTTTGGGACCTGGCCCAGTTACATATTGTATAGAACCCTCTGTAGCTCACTAAGATATGTTGGTTACACATTTACATGGCAACATTGATTGCATTCTTAGACTCTAGAATATAGCAGTTCAGTTTGTAGAGCTGTCCAGAATTATCTTATCAGACATCTTTGACTGAGTTTAATTTTAAGGATTGATGATAGAGAGAAGATGCACAGGCAAGATTAGGCAACCACATGATGCTTACTTCTTGCCTTTGCCAATTATTCCATCTAGTAGGAAGATGGTGTTCAGATGGATTATAAATAATGAATTATATATGTATAAATAATGTATACATATATCCAGCAATTATGAATTTTTCCTTACAAGGAGGAGTAGTCCCTCTTTCTTTAAAGAAGGCTCAGGTGAGATTACTCATCAAGATATTGTAATTGGATCCATAAGATCTATATAATTATAGGTCAGTGGGCCACATTCTTTCCTGGAATTGAGCATCCAGTGGATGACCAGATCCAGACACTCCTGGATGAAACACATTTTCTGGATTCCTATCAATTGGTGTTTAGGCCTTAGTCCACTGTTAAATGGTCTTTCAAGGGGATAGGGGAAATGAAATGTTGTTCCTCCTGGGTCCTTCAATGCCTTCAATTCCACTGACCACATATTCTTCTTGAGAGGTTGTCCCAAGTAATTGAGGAGGGAACACCTTTAAACTCATACCTGGATAGCTATTTCCATTTCTGCTCAATCTTATAGCTTTTTGTGTTCCAAAAGTTTCATTTCTCCATATGCTGTTTAACATCTACACAAAATCACTGAGTGAGATCATTCAGAGATTTAAAGTAAGATGCCATCTGTAACTGAACTCAAACTCATTTTTCCATCAAATCCATGTGAAGCAGTGAAACTGCAGAAACACAACCTACTGTGGACTGGATGAGGGCTAACAAACTAAACATTAATCCAGGTGACTTGTACTAGTGCTGAATAATTAGCAATTGACTGATATGGATAGAAACAACCTTATAATGGTAATCTATTCTCTGGTAATATTTGGCTTAATTATTGTAGTACTGTATGTACTGCCCTAATGGCTTTCAGGAAGTCAGTGAAAATTGGCTCATCTACAGAGATTTCAAGTAAGTATGATTTGGGATATATCAAGCACCAGGGAATTCAAGAGAATCAGGCAGTTCAAATGAGCATAAAGATTTATTGTAAGCTTAGATCACTACAAGAATCTGGACAAGTGACCATTAAGGGAATGGATGGGAATTAAGAAAGGAATTCAAGGTGGGATAAACTTAGAACTCTTGTGGGCACACAGGGACTCATGACTTATGACATGTTTGACCTCTCCCTCAGCTCAGCCTGGTCATCTCCTACAATCATTGCTTACTTGGATGCTGGTGTTATGATGATGCTCTATTTTGTTTGGTTTTATACTCAGTTTTTGTACACTGGTGGGATATCTTAGAGTATATAAACATGGCAAGTGAGTAAATAAGTAAGTAAATAGTGGGATTGTCCTTGAAGATGGATTAGAAACTTAAGTAAATATAAAATATAAGAACTGCATAATATGAACCTGTCACATCAATTTTTTATGAATTTTGCTAGATTTCACTTCATTTCTTGTCCCAATTTCAGGCTCGCTTTAGTCTATAAAGCTCTTGAGGGCTTGGAACCACAACACCTGAAGGAATTCTTCCCATATCTTACTACCTATATCCCAAGATAATCTTCAGACAACTTGGTTTGTGGGCCCACTGTGACTGAAATGTGGCAGATGATTCCACAGCAACTTTTGAACATCTTTCTCAGGGAGCCATACCTGGTAGCAGGCACCATCTTTTGATCTTTAGCAAAGGAAGTATTTTTCATTGCTTTTTGGAATAATATTGTTGTAATTTTTAACATGACCATTGCTTTTCTTTGCTCTTCTTTTGTTTCTTTATTTCACCATATATATTATGTATGTTTTAATTGCTGTACAATTTTGATCATGAGAATAGTAAGTTGGAATAGATGGGCCTAGATATCCCACTAACCTAAACAAACATCAGGAGTTAGTGAGATACATGAACACAACCATTTCCTGGATTTTTCAGGGAAAAAGGTACTTTGTGACTTGAGTTTTTTTCCCATGTGTTACTTACGATTTTTCTAAGCATTATAACAGTCAACTAGAGCATCTTAGCAGCTTTTATTACAGGGAGCAAAATATATTTCTTCCACGAGAAAGCAATGTGTTTTAAATATTGTTAGTTCTGCAACTTTAATAAAATGCTATTGAAAAACAAAATGTTTATACACTCGAAGACAAATGTGCAGGTTTGTTAAAGGGAAAAAATAAATACATTTTACTTCTTTTAATGCAGATAGAAGTCAGTATCCAGTAGAATAGTGAAAGTAACTTGCATTAGCATATAATTTGAATGCTATAAAGTTGATCACAAATAGCAACATTTGCTGTCAGCTCCTCTCATACCGTGCAAGGAAATCTGATCTAACTATTCAAACAGATAGCAATAGCACTTAGACTTATATACCGCTTTACAGTGCTTTACAGCCCCCTCTAAGCAGTTTACAGAGTCAGCCTATTGCCTCCAACAATCTGGGTCCTCATTTTACCCACCTCGGAAGGATGGAAGGCTGAGTCAACCTGGAGCCTAGTGAGATTTGAACTGCCAAATTGCAGGCAGCAGAAGTAGCCGGCAGTACTGCACTCTAACCACTGTGCCACCGTGGCTCATGATGTACAATCTGAACATCTACTCACACCTGCTCACATGAGTATGCTAGGTTAAGGTATCAATAATTCCGAGATTATATGACAACAAAAACGGTAAAAGTTGTAATAATGTAACCACCATTCTTCAATACTGAGAAGCAGTATCCTACTTAGGTTATTTACTACCCATATTACTTTAGGTACTTATCTTCGTTCTCCACTTAGGATTCTAGACAATTTACTGTAAAGTATGAAATACATATAGCATAACTCATTAAAATTTGTTAATTAAAACACAATGAAAGATCTCAACTAAATAAAAAACAATGGCATCCTAATTGCTTTCATTATATTGGCCCTTTTATCTAGAAGCTGGCTGAAAAAGCAGTCTTCACTGCTTTCTGAAATGAAATTAAGGAAGGCGCCAACATAACCTTCTTGATAACAAACTATCCTATTATTACTAAAACCCGAAGCTGTTGAAACCAGCATGACTAAATCTCTTTTAAAATGTCAGCAGATTTAAGTATTTCATTGTGTTTCCTTTTTTGAAAGTAGGATTAGGATGCTGCCAGTTGTGGCTGGATTGCATTTGCATTCAAAATAGTGCTCAGGTAGCACCAATACAGGGTAATCTTAGACATGTCTATTAGAAATAAATCCTAATGAGTTTATTGAAGCGTAGTCCATACAGATACATCTAGGATTGCAATGCAGATATACAAATTCCATTAACTAAGAGAAATCTAATGAATAGGAATGATGCCCATTGGCTGATCAAAAGTAGGGTGGAAGAAATAATGATAAATGGAATCAAAGGTAGACAATAAGGAATTTCCTCTAATCAAAAAAGTTGACCTGGTCACCTTAGAAAATTCTGTCAATTTCACTAACAATTCCTCCATGGTGGATAGTACTAAATCTTTCCATCTTTGTGTATACAATAGTCTTGCTGCAGAAATCACTCATCTCCCCACTTAGGATCCATCAGTCCTAAAAGGAAAAGTTTTCAGGTTTCAATTCAATATTAATCTTTAAAACCCTGTCTATCAATGTGTGCATTTGAATCAATTTTTAAGCTTTTGTACATCTCAGCCAAACATGATAGATTGTCCCCTTATGTTGTTCACATTTCCAACATAATAATTGGAATGCTTTTATAGTTTCTAAATAATTTGTCTGTTGTGCTGGATCAACAATACATCATTTTATGACAATTCTCTTCAAGATCATAATATAATTTTTGAGTGAGATGGGTGGTTCAGATAAGTAAGTAAGAAAGAAAGAAATAAAGACGGAAGGGAAGGGAGGAAGGAAGGAAATTTCAACTCTTTTTAATGACATATTTTCCCATATAATCCATATATTATAACCTACATTCTTAGCCCACTTTATCATACATTCTTCAACTTCTTCAAGGTGTTGGTAATCACCTACAAAGCCTTACATGGCTTAGGGCTGGGGTACTTGTGGGGGCACCTACTGCCAGCAGCAGCGTCCCATCGCCCCATGCACTCCCACAGACAGGGCCTCCTCAGGGTGCCGTCAGCCAGACAGTGTCGACTGGCGACCCCCAGGGGGAGAGCCTTTTCTGTGGGGGCACCCACCCTCTGGAATCAGCTGCCCTTGGAGCTCTGGATGGCTCCTGACCTTCGATCCTTCCGTCGTGACCTGATTATTGGGATATTTATTTAATATCTTTTAAAATTTTGTACTATGTGTTTTTATTGTTTGTGAGCCTCCCTGAGTCCTCTGGGAGATAGGGCAGCATATAAGTCCCAATATTTAATTAATTAATTAATTAACCTGTTCTTCCATTTCAGTTTATATGCTTTAAGTAATTAAATATTATCTTTTTTTGTTCCATACCGTTAAGTCTTTTTATCTACCATAAATCTTTCTGATACTGTAACTGTAAATGGGAAAACCATTGAAAATTATATCCTTGTACCATTAGTTGCTAACTTCATTTAATTTAATATTCACCTTGGTGATTGTCTAATAATTTCTGATATGTTCACTATTTGTTTTTCCCTGATGCTTCACTTCTGTAAAATGCATAGAGATCCATAGAGGTGTTTTTGGGCACAGCCTGGGTTTGTATTTATTCCATGAGCTATAGTGGTGCTGTGGTTAGAATGCAGTATTGCAGGCAAATTCTGCCAATTGCCAGCAGTTCAGCTCTCACTGGCTCAGAGTTGACTCAGCCTTCCATTCTTCTGAGGTCAGTAAGATGAGGACCCAGATTATTGAGGGCAATATGCTGACTCTGTAAACCACTTAGAGAGGGCTGTAAAGCACTGTGAAGCTGTATAGAAGTCTATGGGCTATTGCTATACTCTCAATATGCCATGTGTAATAAAATGGATCAAAAATGATAAGCAACTAGAGTAGAGATTTTACCAAAAACCTTCTCTGATCATAATCGTGTAAGTTTATAAAAGAAAATCTAATCTTTCCAGATGGAGATTAAATAAAGATGATGGAATTTGCAGAGATGGCTAAATTAATCTCTTTGATTAGACGAAAATAATCTCTATGGTCAACTGGAAACCTTTTATAGACTTTTTTGCATGAAACAGAAAAAAAATTACTTATGATTTGTGGTTTTGATAATTAAAAAGTGAAGTTATTCTATAATCAGAATAAGACATAATTTTGTAAGTGTACTTATATTTGCTGCCAAGGAAATTGGAAGCTGCTTTCTATTCTTTCTTTTCATTTTTTTTTCTTTCTGCAGTTCGTGCATGTTTGCTTGTGTTATTTATTTGCATTAATTTGTATGTATTAATTACATTTGTATAGCCGCTCATCATATCAAAAGAGATTCCGTGTGGCATAATCAAACAAAAACAACTGATATAAAAATATAGAAATAGACATTAAGAAATAAATAATATAAAAAGAAATAGGCAAAGAGAGGACAAAAATGACCATCTCAACAATAATGCCATCTATGCAAATCTCCAGTTAGCTGGGATATCCAGGCCTGATAAGATAACCAGGTCTCAAAGGTCTTCCAAAATAACAGAAGGGATAGAGCTGAAGTTTCTGGATAGTTTTCAAGGGCAGCTTCATGTACAGCACACTGCAGTAGTCCAATGTGGAGATGACAAGGACATGAATGTAGGCAAGGCCTGATGATCCAGGGTACAACTGCTGCACAAGACAAAGCTTTGCAAAGGCCCACCTAGCAGCGACTGCCACATGCCCATTAAGCAGGAGTCTAGAAGGACCCCTATTTTGGATTTGTCTGGGGCAATGCAACCTTATCCGGTGCCCAAGATGGAATGGTCCTGAACAGTTGGCCCAAAAATCCAGAGTCATTGTTTTGCAAGGGTTCAACTGAAGCCTATTATTCCCCACCCAGATATTCACATCCTCCAGATACCGGTAAGATATTCAGCACTCCAGATACCAGTAAGATATTCAGCACACTGCTTAATTTGTTTTGTAAAAATATATAGCTAAAAAAAGGCAATGCTAACCATAGACAAAGGTAAATACACAGCTAAGCAATATAGGTAACCTAATAGCTAATCAAGAGCTATTATTGTGTCAATGTTTTAAAAAGTGCCTACTATATCAGATACACAGACACATATGATATATTAAATACTGTTTTAAACATGCTCAAAGTCAAGTTTATGCCACTTCCCTTCTGAATTCCTCCCATTGTTTGGGCACAAAACAAGAATAATTTCCTGGAAGCAGGTATTTTCCAACTATTGATTTCTGAAGTCAGAATTGTAAGGAAATCTTAAAGAGATAAAAAACAAGTTTGCCTTTTGAAGAAGTTAACAGATGATGGACCACCCAAACAATGATGAAGGATTGAAGTAAAGTATCTGTCCCCAACCTTTCCAGCTCTACAGAACACTGCTGGCAGCAGCGAGAAGAAAGAGGGGATGGTTTTGCATCAGTGATAGGATTCAAAAAATTTTACTACCGGTTCTGTGTGCATGGCTTGATTGGAGTGGCGTGGCGGGCGTGGCAGGGGAAGAATACTGTAAAATCTCCATTCCCTCTCCACTCCTGGGGGAAGGTTACTGCAAAATCCCATTCTCTCCCCACCCCACTCATCTGCTTTCTAGCTCTGTTCTCCTGTGCAGGGCAACAAAAGAAGACCCAGCCGATCAACTGGGACTCGGGAGGCAGAAGAATAAATGGGGTGGGGCAGTCAGAGGTGGTATTTGCCGGTTGTCCGAACTATGCAAAATTTCTGCCACCGGTTGTCCAGAACTGGTCAGAACCTGCTGAATACCACCTCTGTTTTGCATGTGCACCACTTGTGCAAATGCAGCTTTGCAGGCTCGCATGCTTGCCTGTCGCTTGCATGGCCCAGTTCTCAACAGGCCATGATCCGGTACCAGCCCACAAACTAAGGGCTGGAGATCTCTGAAGTAAAGTCTTAGTCCTGGCTCTCCCCCTTTCTGTGTTCATGGTATTCTATAGTGCAATGCTTGAACAGAGATCAATGGTTGGTATCTATTGGGAAGCATATATACTTCTTTTCTGCTCACGGGTAGATGTGGGGAAAAAGGTTGCATTTTTGTTTTCAACCAAACCACAATACTGTGCAAATCTCCATAGCTACAAGTTTTCTCTTTCCTTTTATGTAGAGTTTCTGCCTCGCAGACCTTGATGCTGAGATAGTTTGGCATATGATTGCTTACAAATTATTCCACTTTTTAATGAATAACATTATTGTGAAGATAAGTGAAATGCTTGGTTATTACCTAGAAAGCAATGCCTATGGGGGCCTGCAGGTTTCAGCAAAGAATATTACGCAACTATAGAAAACAAAGGATAATATTTATTAGTTGTATGTCTCGCCTTTCTCATCAAAATGGCTGGCAATATATTAATCTGCCTTCTGAGTAAGAAGGACCATGACTGACTCATCTGGATTAATCATCCATTTGCCTTCCTTCCTCAAGGACTTGCTAGTTTCCTTTGATTTCACTCCTTCAGGGTTTTAGCCCCAGGTGAAAAAAGACTTATTCCCAGATAGGTCACACTGAAAAGAAAGGGAATACCTTGTCTGTGAATTTCTCAAGACTAGTATGATTTTCATAGTAGACCTGCAGCCTGGCTATGTAATGAGGCTACAAATCTGGATTGCAACAATGCATATAATTAATAGAGGATGTCAGCACAAATCGGAAAATTCTCTTTTTTACCATCTCATGGTAGATCAGGTAACAATAGAAATAGCACTAAGACTTATATAGTGTTTCACAGTGCTTTACAGTCCTCTCTAAGCGATTTACAGAGTCAGCCTATTGCCCCCAACAATCTGGGTCCTCATTTTACCCACCTCGGAAGGATGGAAGGCTGAGAACCTTAGCCTGGTGAGATTCGAACTGCCAAATTGCAGGCAGCTGGCTGCAGTAGAAGTAGCCTGCAGTACTGCACTCTAACCACTGTGCCACCATGACTCATAGGTAGCCATGCTACTCAAAACTATCTGAAAAGGTTAGAACAATTTTCTGATATTGTATGCTCTTTTAAAATAAGATTCAACAATGAATATGCAATACAAATACAAATCAAATAAAGTCACACTTAATTACATTAGCTTAATAAAAAGTGGTTGAAATTAAAGAGAGCTCCCACCCATATCTAAAAATCCCAATTTTTACCATATCTTCTGCATATCTAGATGTTCTAAGAGGGGTGAATTAAATCTGAAAGTTTAGCAAACTGCTGCCATTAAATATCTGTATATTATCAGAGAACAGTGATTCAACAGTTAATGTAGCTTGTCACCAAATCATGTGAAGTTGCCACATCAAGTGACATTATAAAAAAGTGTGCAATATAATGTTTAGAGTATATTACTGTTCTTTCACGGAATATGACATTAAACACATACAACAAAGAAGTTTGGACATGTACTGGACTGGTGAATGCTATTTAGGTGTACTGCAGTCACATCTTACATTGCAGATTCCCATTATGTGACTATCTTCTCAATTTTATGCTTAGGTGCAAAAGAAATCTTTGTTATCTCTCCATAAAATCATTTAAAAGCACTGAACATTTAAAAGGTCTGAACATATTTCACAAAAAAAAACCACAGTAAAGAGTAGTTAGCCTCTTTAGCCATCCTAAATTCATGGTTTGTTTTCTCAGTGTTTTTAAATGATTTACATTTTTGTGGTTCAATCATTCCAGAAACTAAGTTTGGTTTTTATTCATATTGCCTAGTATATTATTTTGAAGCTACCTCTTTGGGTTTTCATGCAGATATTCAATCAGAAGATACAACTTTACATTTGGAGAACAGAAGATGCTAACAGTACTCTAGAAATATATCTAGCAATACTTACACAATCATAAAAAGCCTCCTTCACTTCTCATAAATGAAGTGATAAGGTTATGAGATATCATTAGCTTTGGAAATAAATTTAAAAGTCAGAACTGTTCTAATATGCACTGTTATTAATTCTCTTTCTTGGCCATCAGCTAACAAGTAGCAGACTTTTCCCCATGTCAGTCTCCTGTCTGTCATCAAAAGCAATAGCCATGACAGAATAATTAATGCAAAATAATTATCTGGTTGGTAAAAGGATAGCTTAATTAAGGTTTTCATTCTCAATCCATTTATTTCATAAAAGCCCCACTGAAGTCATTTTGAGTACTCTCGAGGCAATTGATTATGCTTTATCCCTGTTTAAGCAAATTCACATTTCCCACAAGAAATAAAATGAAATATTGACATAGGTGATTGCTCTACAATATAGTGTTTAAATGGCCATCAAGCATCAACCAGGTTTAAGCTATTTGGCAGTTTCTTTTACAAAGAATTCTTTGGGCATGCTTAAATAATTAAAAAATGGAGGGGAAAGGAGATTCTAATGAATCTTCCAATACATGATTGTATTTTGCCTTTCCCCCATTACAGTGATATAAATTGTGCAGGCAAATCTGCTGCTTAATGTGCTACTAAATACACATATTCAGAAGTGTAATCCTGACAAAACCAACTATTTTAATAAAGATTCAAAAAACTTTAACCATTAACAGAAACTGGAAGAAAACTCACTTAAATAACGGTGTGGCAAAAGTATATGGATCTCTAGGTTTATCAGTTCATTTGAAAGGGAAATTAGAGTCAATCTAATTTCAATCAATGGAATGACAATCCAGTGTGAGTGTGGGAAATGGCTGCTGCTGGGTGTAAGAGAGAACAAGAGATTCAAGCACAAAAATGAAGATCATGTGACTGAAGCACCAACACAGCTGCCGCCAATAGCACTGAACCAGCCACAAGTTTGCCAGATTTCATTTCCTTGGGAGTCATGAGTCTTGGATTTTGGACACATTGTATAAATTAGCCCATTTGAGGTGCGTGAGGTTCAAAACTTTAATTTGCCCAATTAAAGGTCACGAGAAGGGTTTTAGAACTATATAGATTAAAAGTGTGGAATAAATACAAACGAATTACGTCCAGATCTATCACCCCTTGCTTTAATTATCTGATCAATGAAGTGGCAATAACCTATACAGACTGGAAAATTTTAAGTTTAAAAAATAAATGTGAAATCTTTTAAGACTCTGTCCTTGAAATTGTCAGAAATATTTTGCTGGTTCCAGTATCTTCAAATGATTTTTTTAAATTCAAAGATAATTAAAAACAACAACATTGAATACTCATAGACTTGACAAAATTTGGAAAGCTTATATGACAAAATTCAGAATATCTGTTGGGCCTTATTTATACATTATTACTGAAATGCAATTAGAAATTAACAAATCGAATACATGATGAATTGGATGCAGAATATGAATAAGACAATTGATATGCAACAATGGAAAAGCCAATAGAAGATAAATATGAAAGTTGATGCAAATATTGTATTTAGAGAAAATGTATACAAGATGCTTTTTTTAACCAATATATCAATTAATGTTTCTTATTGAAAACTGCAGACAATTCCTCATTTAGATGAATGGCATTTAGATGAATGGCAGACAAACCTACAGGAATAGGCATCAATGTCCAAAATAGTTTCATATTAAAAGTCTTATGATACATTTAACCTGGAAAGCATATATGGGCTACAACTCTGCACACAAACCCATACTCATCCAAAGTTGGGGTATTTCTTAAAATAAGGCAATACTCCTTTTTGGAAGTAAGCAATGCTGAGTAACCTGGATACCAAAATGATAACACAATTTATATGTACCAATAAAGGAGAATATTTGTAATTCAGGGTTAAAATGAGAGATCTTTGGTGCTCTCTGAGCTTGCCTGTTTTCTTGCAGATGTTTCATTACCCTAACTAGGTAACATCATCAGTGCTAGTAAGGAGTGCTGTTTGCAAACAGCACTCAGCACTTCCTACTAGCACTGATAATGTTATCTAGTTAGGGTAATGAAATGTCTGCAAGTAAACAAGCAAGCTCAGAGAGCACCAAGGATTCCTCACAATTTACATGTCATTTGAAAATTAACACAGATCAGTGATTCAAAATAGTCATACTATGTGAGTTAGTATCATCCCTTTGAAGCAGGCAAGGTCAAGAAGCAGGAATTTCTGGAATGTTCTTTATTGTTGCGGGTGTTATAAAAGCATTTTCAAGCTAGTCAACCTTTCTCTCCACCATATTATACACAAACAAAATCAAGGTAGACATATTTTGAGTTTCTTTTCACACTTTCTTCTTTCCCAGAACTGTGTAACAGTTAACAAGTTCACTCATCCTTTCTCCTTCCCAGGGCCAGGTCTACATTCTATTGTATCACCTGGCTGACAGAATTACTACCATGGGTAAAGATGCACTTGGCAGCTTGTCAAGGTCAATGAGCAAATCTGGCAGAGAATATCTACACAAACATAGTCTTTGACATCTGCTCTCATCTTAGTCCTCCTTTGCAAGAGACGCAATTCTTTGAACATTGTCCCGTGTCTGGCAGTTATAATGTTGTGGGAGAATTGCAATATTTCTTCCCTGAAATAAAGTGGTGTGTACAAATGTATTACTATATGTACAAAGTGTTAACTGTTGTACAATACCTATACTTTATTCACAGAGAAATGAAAACAATCAGTGTGTGTGTGTGCGGGACTCCATACAGGCTATCTATTCATGCCCTGACATTTGGACTCTGTTGTAAGCAAACCTGATTTAACATGGTCTGTCTCCCAAACCCTACTGTCTCTGGAGACTCCTTTTTGAGGGCAAGGGTAAAATTGTTTGATCTCAAGATCCTGAGGGAGGAATGGTCAAGAAATCACATATTCAGACATGCATGGGTGTGAGGGTGAACATTCATTTTCCAAGCTTGTGGGTTGGTTTCTGACCCTTTTTGTTATTAACCTAGGTAACATCTTCAGTGGAGTTTATAGGATCTCAGTGTCAGTGTTCTGTTTATAAGGGCTTTGTGGTCAGTAGGTCTTACGATGGGTCAGGTGTGGGTGTGTCAGTTGAGGATCTTGTGATGGGGAGGTTACATCTGGTGAGGGTCATTGGGAGGTAAAGTGCTGGGGGAGGGGGCTTGGGGTGGTTGAATGCATGGGTGCTTATCTAGCAGCTTTTCTATAAATCAGAATCCCAGGTTATAAAAATTGAAGCAGGGAAAAAATTGCATAGCTTCATCCAACATTGAGTGAGGCTTTGCTCTTTCTGTAGGTGCTTCCAAATTCTTGTGATCTGACTCTACCTGGATTGCTCTAAGGTGAATCCTACCAGGCTCAAGGTTGACTCAGCCTTCCATCCTCTTGGGGTAGGTAAACTGAGGACCCAAGATTTATAAAGAAGGGCCTTGGTGGTGCAGGCTGTTAATAGCCTAACACTTAGCTCCAGCTGCCTGTAATTATTGCAGGCTCTAATCCCACCAGGCTCAAGGTTGACTCAGCCTTCCATCCTCTCGGGGTAGGTAAATTGAGGACCCAAGATTGTTGGGGGCAATTAGCTGACTTTGTAAAAATGCCGCTTAGTAATAAGCAGGCATATACAATGGAATGAAGGCTATTGCTGAGCGCATTGGGTTGTGCTCCAAAAATTGTAAGCCGCCCTGAGTCTCCGGAGAAGGGCGGCATATAAATATGAATTTTAAAAAAAATTTCTCCACGGTGAAATGTCTCATCTCTTACAATGCTGCTTTTATTGCTAACAGCTCTTAACTGAAGATATTGTCCTGTTTCAGGTTTCAAACTGGCTCACTCTCTCCCCCTCACATATACTTTCTAGGTGATAATAGTAATTCAATCAAGCCCGAGTAGATAAATGACAAATGAAGAAAGGAGGGTAAATCAAAATAGAGTCTCTTGGGGGAAAAAGCTTGCCAGTTTAGTTTTGCTTTCAGCAGGAATAAGCAGAAGAGACGTCAAATTCCAGCCTGAAGTTGAGAATCAAGTCAGGTTTGTCAGCCAGTCCCCAAAGTCAGAACTGCAGCATTTTTACATAAGCATGATACTGTATACATAGGGATGATACACCACAGCAGAAGATCAGACAGTTGTTTCTTTTTAATAATTTTTATTGAAGTTTACAGATACAAAGAGAAATACAAACCAAGAAAAATATAAAAAGCAAAAATAAATAAAAAGTGCAAAGAAAAAGACAAGCAAAAGAAATATAAAGACATTCCACTTCATCAAGACAAGTAAAGTAAGGTGAATATCATCCACAAAGGGTCTTCTGAATCAGAATGTTACTCAGGTCACCACTACATTTGTCCAAAATATTGGAAAATATTTCATTTATGAATCTGGAGGAGGCAGTAGAACAGTTATAATGAATTCAAATTTGCCATGCCACATATTAAAAGCGGTAAAGTGTTCATGACCTATTCAAATCGAATTGTAGTTCTTAAGTTCAGTTTAGTAAAATGTGTGGCTTTTTGAAAGCAGCCTAGAAGATCTGAAATAAGCAGTAGTGGGTAGTGATCCCTAAGAGAGACAATCTACAACCATGTATTGGATGTAAAAAGGAACGATCATTTTTATGATAAAAGGGATGCAGAGACAGGAAATGATGATGAAGAGAAAATAATTTCAGACTGTCATGTACAAACTCTTTAAGTTTTAAAATTCTTGAACAGCATGGAGTATTTCCATTTAGCAGAGAGCTGGGATCCAAATATCTAGCTGACCATGCAGTCATATGCCTGGTGGAGGGAACAAAGCAGTATCAAGGTATCTTCTTTTCCCCCAAAATCAGCCAAGTCTGTGAATTTGGGAAGTAATGCAAGAGGTTCCCATACTGGAGGGATGGGGAGGGAGAAGGAAGCACTTAGTGCCTTGAAATTGTGCTATTCACATCTTTGACAGGAAAATTTAAACTGCCCCTTGCTTCCAGTGGATTTGCACATTGAGTTTGGAGCCAGTCTATTTCCAATACAGTAATCCTCAGTTCATTTATTGTCCATTCAAAGTTACAACGGCACTGAAAAAAGTGCATCCCCGTGATCATGTGATCAAAAATTCAGATGCCTGGTAGCTGGTTCATACTTATGACCGTAGCTGTGCCCCAAGGTCATGTGATCACTTTTTGCATCCTTCTGACATGCAAAATCAAGGGGGAAACCAGAATCGCTGAACAACCATGCAACTTACTTATCAACTGCACTGACTCACTTAATAGCCGTGGTAAGAAAGGTTGTAAAATGAGGCAAAACGCTGAACAAATGTCTGAAATTTTGGGCTCAATTGTGGTCAAAAGTCGAGGACTTCCATACTGTGGAATCAGTAAAGAAGCTGTGAAATGTATAGACCCAAGAATTCTGAATGATTGTTTATTTTCCACAGAAGAAGAAGTACATGTTGCAAAACTGGATCAGCTCAATGCAGTTGGTCGTCAATTATTTCCACTAAGATTAGCCTTTCCAATGACTGTGCAGGGTAAAACAAAATGATACACTACACTTTCATCTAAGAAATTAGCTCTTGTGCCAGAGTCTAAATGAGCAGAGACTGCATTTCTGTGCCTGTAGAGATGTGCAGAATAACAGAGATCATAATATGCATTTGCCTCCGCCAACCGCTGGAGTTCTTATTAATTGTATGAAGCTGCCCCTGCTAAACTCGTGGGAGTCAGCAAAAGATTCCTGAAGATGGGGCTCTGGAATTATTTATTTATTTATTTATTTATTTATTTATTTATTTATTTATTTATTTATTCGACTTATATGTCACTCTCTCCAAGACTCTCGGGTGGCTTACAATTAAAATACAACAATAAATAAATTAATTTAAGAAAGAATTAAACAATTAAGCCGAATTAAAATTTAAAATCCCCACCTAACCCCCAACCCCGGAGAATCAGCACAGCCCAGATTGTAAAAGAGCCAGGTTTTCAAATCATGGCGGAAGGTGGAGATCGGGAGCCAGACGGAGCTCAAGCACAAGAAGATTCTCACAAAGTGGGAGCCCACCCAGTAGGCCCTCCCCTCGGTCACGCCAAGTTTATTGGTCGCAGGCGGCACCCCGAGGAGACCCCGCCTGTGTGCCCTTACAGGGCGGTTAGCATTTGATATTGGGAGGAGCCATTCCCGTAAATAACCTGGACCCATGCCCTGTTGGACTTTAAATGTTAATACCAAGACCTTGAATCTCACCCGAGGGCAACCGAAGCCAATGCAGGGCGCTGGCAGGAGGGTGTAACATGGAGTATCGGAAGCTCCCATCACAACCCCGGCCGATTCTGCACCAGCTGAAGCCTCCGGGTGGTACGCAAGGGAAGTCCAAGAGAGCATTGCAGTAGTCGGGCGGGGAGATAACGAGGGCCTGAGTGACCGGTCGCAGAGAGGGCATCCTGGTCCAGGAATGGGCTAACTGGCTAACCAGCCGATCTGGGCAAAGGTCCCCCTGGCGCTGCCCCCACCTGCTCCTCCAATTTGAGCCGTGAATCCAGGAGACCCCAGATTCGTGCGTTCTGTCCACGGGGCAACACCTCCCCCCCCATGAGCAAAGATGGAACCTCAAAACTGGACCGGTCATTAATAATCTGGTCATTTACTTGCATGATGACCTATGTTTCCACAGATATGGAATTTCCAAGTCAAATCAGAGTAAGGAACTTCAGGACAAGCCATGGCTAGGCATCCAAGAGCTCCATAGTAAAACTGAGGTCTCACCCTCATTGTTTTTTCTCTGCAAAACAAGGCTCTCTTTAGTACTTTTATTTGCATCTGCTCCAAGAAGGCAACCAGAAGGAGAAACAGGGGTGACAATATAAAACCACATACATTACAGCATTCCTCCATCTCCCATGCATTCCACTCCTCCAAACACACTGGTTAGCACACAAGACTGACATAGTTCTCCTAAATTGTCTAGTTTGACTTGTCTTAGTTCATCAGAGAACCCACCTGTATCAGGGCAAAATCATTTAGTGCATACACCTAGCATACAATTTGAAATGAGCATTCTACTCACTCACTTGGGAATTTCTTTGTTCCAGTTTGTGAATCTCCCATTTTTCAGTCTCTCCTCTGACTGAATTGTCTAAGGCAGTTCTAAAACATCGCGGTGAAATTATGATATTGTGTAAGATTGCATGATGGCTTTCAGTGCGTGAAATTGCCCATAGGACTGCTCCATCCCTCAGCAGGTTGAGAATGAACATTACTTTGGTTTAATCATATATTCCATTGATCTGCCAACCAGGAATAATTCAAATGATAGTCTTCAAGGAAATCAAAGTAACAATGCTTGTGAAGCTAGTCCTAGGTGCTGTGCTAAGTACTTTATGGCATTGTGCAGGTTCATTATCTGTGTAGGTATCTGCTCTTGATAACTGAAGAAGAACCTTGCTATTTGCTCTGCATGCAATACAGAGGATCAATAATCATGGTTTAGTTTCAGGATTCTGTCTGAGGCCTCTAAAAGAGAGTAGGAGGCTTTGAAGATTGATCTTAGACTTTCAAAGCAAGAACCATCAAGAAATAGGAACAGCAAGAGTTTCAGGAATGCTCTTTACTGTTTTAGATCTATCTATCTATCTATCTATCTATCTATCTATCTATCTATCTATCTATCTATCTGTTAAGTTTGCATGAAGAGTCAGACGCAAAGAGCTTCAGAGAAGAGTTATGACTACAGCTCAATGGACCCGACTTGTGCTGGGATACGGCTGCTTCTTATAGCCAGCAGCTGTAGTTGCCAGCAAACCCTGGGAGTGCAGGGTTTTTCCCGCACTATTTAAACCAATCCCATTTGACATTTTACAAGAACAGTTCAAAATAAACCAATAACATTTAAACCTACATACATAACACCCCCCTCCCACTAGGTTCAGTCCATACCAAACCCCAACCTATCTAATGTATTCTTTTAAATAGGTGGGGTTCTTGTGCATGCTGAGACCTTTCGTGGTTCAGAAGTTTTACATTCTCACCCAGTGAGAGAGGAAATGTGTCTGCTGACATTTCCATTGGGACTCCTGTGAAAGAAGACTCTGTTTGATTGTTAGAATCTGGTCTCTCCTCCCAACCCATCTCCAGCCCAATGTCAGCACCCAAGTCAGGTAGTGTGATGTACAATCTTCCACTTCTAAGGATGGATTTTGGCATTGTGACAGGTTTAGGGATGGTTCCTGTTGTAATGGCTCATTACACATGGGGTGGATTCTTGCTTGCTGATTTTCCTCCTGTTCCTCCCTTTTCCCCCTAGAATTGACATCAGGTGAGGGAACTAGAGAGAGACAAGGGCGATGTTCCTGAGAGAACCTGGATCTAAGTTGATCAATGTGCCTGCTCCAGAGGAGTCCATCCTCTGTTTGTACCCTGTAAGAACGAGGGCCTGTGATCTGAGTTATCTCAGCAGGAATCCACAAAGGTTCACCTAAGAGGTTCTTAGCATAAACAGAATCACCCACACTGAATGTGCGAACTTTGGAAGTGGAATCTAGTGGTGCTAAAAGTGCAGGATGAAGATGGGTCAAGGGAAGACCTAAGTTTCCTACCCATCAACAACTCTCTGGGGATAAGTTATTAGATGGGCTAGAGTGATGTGCTGAACACTAAGAAGTTTTTTCAACCTTCTCAGTGATGTTCCAGGACCCAGTTGCTGAAGCTTCTCTTTGGTAAACGCATCATGCGTTCAGCCCAGCTGTTAGTCAAGGGTGCCCAGGGGCAGTAGGGCAGGCATGTCTGATACCCTGTTGTGCTAGATAGGATTCAAAGAGGTTAGATGTAAATTGAGGCCATTGTCAGACAAGAACATCAGGTAACCCATGGGTTACAAATAGTTTTCTGAGCTGCTTGATGACAGCATCAGTTGTGGTGGATGCCATAGGGATTACCTCTAGCCATTTGGAATATGCATCTACTATAATAAGAAAGGTGTGCCCCTAGTAGGACCTCAAGAAATCAATGTGGATCCTAGACCATGGGCCCCTAGGACATTCCCATTCCTGTGTGGGGCGTGAGATGGGGCAGGCCTGACCACCTGGCATTGGGACAAGATGCAACCCAGTTTTCAACCATTTTGTCAATACCTGGCCACCATACATAACTCCTGGCCAATCCCTTCATCCTTACAATACCAGGATGACCCTCATGTAACATTTCCAAAACTCTCCTTTGCAGTTTTGCAGGAATAACCACCCTGTTACCCCACAAAATACATCCTCTTAATACAGATAATTCAGTTTGCCTGGACTTAAAAGGTTGGGCCAGGTGAGGTAGATCTTGAAGAGGCCAACCTTTCTTAATCTAGCCTATAACAGGAGCCAACACAGTGTCTTTGGCAGTCTCTCTGGCAATTTCAGCAGCATGAACTGGAAGCTTGGCAACAGTTTCTAGGAAAAGGTGTGTGTTTCAGGTTCAAAGTCCTCCTTGTGGCAAGGAGTGGGCACGACTCAGTGCATCAGCATGTCCAATGTCCTTGCCAGGCCTGTGAATCAGTTTGTATGAATAAACTGCAAGAAATTCAGTCCACCTCAGCATTCTTGGTGACAGGATAGAGGTGTAGGTTTGCCTCCTGCCACAATGCCTAACAAAGGTTTGTGATCTGTAACAATGGTAAATGTTCTGCCACAGATATTCATGAAATTTCTTAACAGCTGCAACAACTGCCAATGCCTCTTTATCCAATTGGCTGTAATTCCCCTCTGCTTTGGTCAAAGTGCGAGAGTAAAATGCAATAGGGCTTCTCCCACTGGGAAGCCTGTGGCTCAAACCCCCCACCCACTCCAAAGGGGATGCATCACAAGTCAGTACAACAGGCAAATTCTCAGAGAACTGCATCAGTACAGCATCAGATGATTAGTCTCTTAATACTGTTAAATGCTGATTGTTCCTTCCTCCCCCAGACCCAAACAGACTTCTTATCCAGTAATCTGCAAAGGTTCAG
>SOZL01000438.1:0-12910 GCA_009733165.1 Naja naja | reverse complement strand
TCCTTCCTTCCTTCCTTCCTTCCTTCCTTCCTTCCTTCCTTCCAGACTCAGTTACAACAGCAATAGGGACACATCCTTATCAGACCTGAATAACAATTTACAGAGATTCTCATAGTAGAAGTTGCTAAGGGTCAAAAGCAACTTGATGGCAGATAATCAATCAATTATCAATCTGGATTGTGTCAACCAGCGTGGGAAACACAAAAGGCCCTGAACTGTGGTTAACCTCACATGGTTAATCTCTCTGCTTAGCCTGAATGAGCCAAGGGACTCACACAACACACTCCTTTTCTTACTGTAAACCAATCATACTGGCTGGATTCTCACAAGACGCAGGTCAGCTGTCCCCCCCACATCCAGGCGCTTGTCAGATAATTTAAACTTCAACTCCCAGAATCCCCTAGCCAGCAGATTGGAGAAGGGAGGCCCAAAATTAAAATGCGGTTGGCTAATCTACAATTCAAAAGTCTTTTGTCCCGTGCAACCGCTAAACCCCAAATTAACCAACCGCATTTCAGCTTAGGGCCTTGCAGGCTTGGGGCTGCAACCACAGCAACCTCCACATGAGGGCAGCAAAGAGACCATGAAAAAAAAAACATTGACCCTTTGCTGCCCCTCAGATGGCAAACCAAAAGTTTGAAAGCACAGATTGGGTTATTTTATTTTATTCCTACTAGCTGGATAGTGGATACTCGCAGCTACAAAACTGTATGGGCTTAGTTTTTGGGGAGGAAAATAAGGGGGGGAAAATTCTGCCTCCCAGCATCCATCAGTATTCAACTGGCTAGCACCCTATCAGTGTGTGAGAGAGTTGAGGGCTGTTTGGAAACTGAAAGAGTATTTGCTGTGTGAGCAAGAAGGAGACAGCAAGGAGCCTGGGCGTGGCTTAGCTCAACTGTTTGGACTGAAGCTGATTGGTTCTGCTGTGAAATGGAAACTCAAACTCCTCTGCTTGTGTTTTGTCTTTGGAAGAGGTTTCTTTTCAGTTGAGGAGTAGAACTCCTTAGCATCAGAGTGCATTAATAATAATAACATAGAAAATACTCTAAATGCTCTGATGGCCATTTGGAAAAATTCCTTTTTTTAAATGGTTATTGGCATTTTTTAAAAAATTTCTTTTTATTAATTTTCATTCATAAACATTTTTGAATAACATTCATAAAGAAACATAAACATTTTTGAATAACATTCATAAAGAAACAAACATTTTTGAATAACATTCATAAAGAAACATAAACATTTTTGAATAACATTCATAAAGAAACATAAACATTTTTGAATAACATTCATAAACAAACATAAACATTTTTGAATAACATTCATAAAGAAACAT
Organism: Naja naja; assembly: GCA_009733165.1. Lineage (NCBI taxonomy): Eukaryota > Metazoa > Chordata > Lepidosauria > Squamata > Elapidae > Naja > Naja naja. Next base: position 11,577 of record SOZL01000438.1, on the reverse strand, counting down.
AAACATTTTTGAATAACATTCATAAGCAAACATAAACATTTTTGAATAACATTCATAAAAGAAACATAAACATTTTTGAATAACATTCATAAGCAAACATAAACATTTTTGAATAACATTCATAAAGAAACATAAACATTTTTGAATAACATTCATAAACAAACATAAACATTTTTGAATAACATTCATAAAGAAACATAAACATTTTTGAATAACATTCATAAAGAAACATAAACATTTTTGAATAACATTCATAAACAAACATAAACATTTTTGAATAACAGTGCATTGGCAGAGCATTATTTACAAATAAACACGACCAACATACGTTGGTAGTAAATCTCAACATACAAACTAATAGTGATAGTAATAGTATAATAACAGTACTAATAGTATAACCAAGATAATTTGATCTAGGTTTCTTCTTACATTCATTACATTTTTATCAATTACTACATTTATATTTACCTCTTTACTTTCACTATATATAATATTAACCTTCATAATCTTACTTTCTCTTATTTCTACCTGTTTTCCCTATCCATTCATGGCAATTTATTCCATGTCCGAAAGTATTCTGAATCGTCTTTGTCTTTAATTTTTAAAGTTATCTATCCATTTCAGCACAAGTCCCAAATTTTCCTAATTATAACCTCATCCGGTGGGGTATTCATATTTTTTTCTAGTATTTAGCATATGTAATCCTTGCTACTGTCATGCGAACCTAGAAGCCAAGAGTTTCCTAATATGATTTATTGCTTATTGTATCCTATGACTATTATTAAGTGTTGTACCTGATGATTCTTGACTCTTGTGAACGTGATCTTTTCTTTTATGTACACTGAGAGCATTTGCACCAAGACAAATTCCTTGTGTCTCCAGTCACACTTGGCCAAAAAAAGGATTCTATTCTATTCTATTCTATTCTATTCTATTCTATTCTATTCTATTCTATTCTAGAGGAACATACCTGCCAAATGTCAAGTTTGTAGGCTTGATGGTTCTGGAGATTTTGTGATGATGCATGAGGGCTTAGTTTTTGGGGAGGAAAACAAGGGGGGCAAAATTCTGCCTCTGCCTACCTGCCAGCATCCATCGGTATTCATCTGGCTAGCGTCCTGTCAGTGTGAGAGTTGAGGCTGTTTGGAAACTGAAACAGTATTTGCTGTGGGAGCAAGGAGACAGCAAGGAGCCTGGGCATGGCCTAGCTCAACTGTTCTGTACTGGCTGCTTGCAGGAATGGAACCCACTGCCTGTATTTTCTGCATTTGGAAGAGGTTTCTTTCCAGGTGGGGAGGGGGAGTAGAACTCCTTAGCATCAGAGTGTCCATACACTTGTTAAATACTCTAAATGCTCTGAGGGTCATTTGGAAAAATCCTTTCTTAGTGAGGGAAAGAGAGATGATGGATGGACTGAAAGACAGATAGAGGAGAGAGGGGGGGAAGGAGGGAGGGAGGGAGGAGGGGAGAGGAGGGAGATGATGGATGGACTGAAAGCATAGAGAGAGGGGGGGGAGAGAGGAGGGAGGGAGAGAGGGAGAGGGAGAGAGAGATAATGGATGGATTGAAAGAGAGAGATGAGAGAGAGAGGGAAGGAAGGAGGGAGGGAGAGAGAGAGAGAGGAGGGAAGATGATGGATGGATGGATTGAAAGACAGGTGAAAAAGAAAGAGGGAGAGGAAGAGAGAGATGATGGATGGATGGATGGAAAGACAGTGAGAGATGAGGGGGGGGAGGAGGGAGAGGGAGGGAGAGGTGGATGGATTGAAAGACAGAGGTGAAAAAGAAATAGGGAGGTAGAAAGAGATGATGGATGGATGGATGGATGGATGGATGGATGGATGGACGGATTGAAAGAGTGAGAGATAAGAGAAGGAGGGAGGGAGAGAGGAGCAGGAGGGAGATGATGGATGAATTGAAAGAGGTGAGAAAGAAAGAAAGAGGGAGGAAGAGAGATGATGAATAGATGGATTGAAAGAAAGAAAGAAAGAGGGAGGGAGGGAGGGAGGGAGGAAGAGAGATGATGAATGGATGGATTGAAAGAAAGAAAGAAAGAAAGAAAGAAAGAGGGAAGGAGGGAGGGAGAGATGATGGATGGAGGGATTGAAAGGTGGATAGAGATGTGTTGGGGGGGTTGATTCAGCCACAATTTGAACCCAGTTTCGACTCCTCCCTGGACTCTCAGGCCGTGGAGAAGTCCAAATATGGAGTTCTCTTCCTGCTCCACCCATCGTCACGGATGATCCCCGATGGAGGCGAAGGCTGACCTCATCCGCTCAGCTCCTTCTGGTGTAGTGGTTGTTGTCGCAAGCGCCTTGCCCTCATCAAAACTCACTTTTATGGCACTTGCGGTTTTCCACCCGAGACAGTGAAACCGAGAGGATGACAGGCAGGCCCATTTAGCCGAGTCCTCGTGATTGACAGTCATTAGGAAGTCGGGAGAAAAAATATCAACACCATTGACCCACAGGACGGAATTTACTTCTTGGGTGTGAGAAACACACAAAGCTGAAGAAAGTTAGATAGTTGGGGTGACTGGATTTGGGCTGCAAACCTCCTGATTGCCACTAGGCGGCAGTAAGAATTTAGGTTTATCCATCTCTCCTTCCTGCCCTCTAGTAGAGGTGGGGAGTTATGCAGGCTGGCTGTGAGAAATACACAAAGAGCAAGTGAGTTAGATAGTTGAGGTGACCGAATCTGGATTGCAAATCTCCCAATCACCACTAGGTGGTGCCAAGACTTTGGGTTACCCCATCTCTCTCCTTCCCCCCTAGAGGAGATGAGGAGATTTGCAGGCTGGGTGTGAAAAATAGAGTTAGATATAAGGAGTGACTAGATTTGGGCTGCAAATCTCCTGATCGCCACTAGGGGCAGCAAGAGTTTAGGTCTATCTGTCTCTCTTTCCTGCCCTCTAGTGGAGGTGGGGAGTTATGCAGGCTGGGTGTGAGAAATACACAAAGACCAAGTGAGTTAGATAGTTTGGGTGACCGGAATCTGGGTTATAAACCTCCCGATTGCCACTCGGTGGCACCAAGACTTTGGGTTTCCTCCTCTCTCTTTCCTGCCCTCTAGTGGAGATGGGGAGTTATGCAGGCTGGGTGCGAGAAATATACAAAACCCAAGAGTGACTAGATATGGGCTGCAAACCTCCAGATTGCCACTAGGAGGCAGTAAGAGTTTAGGTTTATCCGTCTCTCTTTCCTGCCCCCTAGTGGAGATGGGGAGATTTGCAGGCTGTGTGTGAGAAATACACAAAGCCCCAAAGAGTTAGATATATGGGGTGACTGGATCTGGGGTTCAAATATCTTGATTACTCACTAGGTGGTGCCAAGAGTTTGGGTTTGTCTGTCTCTGTTTCCTTCCCCCTAGCGGAGGTGGTGAGATTTGCAGGTTGGGTGCAAGAAATACACAAAGAACAAGTGAGTTAGATAGTTGGGGTGACTGGATTTATGCTGCAAACCTCCTGATTGCCACTAGGGAGCAGTAAGAGTTTAGGTTAATCTGTCTCTTTCTTGTCCCTGGTGGAGATGAGGAGGATTGCAGGCTGTGTACGAGAAATACACAAAGCCTAAAAATGTTAGATATATGGAATGACTAGATTTGGGCTGCAAACTTCCAGATCACCACTAGGGAGCAGGAAGAGTTTACCTTGCCCATCTGTCTTTCCTTCCCCCTAGTGGAGGTGGTGAGATTTGCAGGCTGGGTGTGAGAAATTCCCAAAGAGCAAGTGAGTTAGATTCTTGGGGTGACTGGATTTGGGCTGCAAACCTCCCGATTGCCACTAGGAGGCAGCAAGAGTTTAGGTTTGTCTGTCTCTCCTTCCTTCCTTCTCCCTAGTGGAGATGGGGAGTTATGCAGGCTGGGTGGGTGTGAGAAATACACAAAGAGCAAGTCAGTTAGATAGTTGAGGTGACCGGAATTTGGATTGTAAATCTCCCGATCACCACAAGGTGGCACCAAGACTTTGGCTTACCCCATCTCTTCCCTGCCCCCTAGAGGAGATGGGGAGATTTGCAGACGGGTGTGAGAAATACACAAAACCCAAAACAGTTAGATATATGAAATGACTGAATTTGGGCTGCAAATCTCTAGACTGCCACTAGGGGGGAGCAAGACTTTAGGTTTATCTGTCTCTCTTTCCTTCTTCCTAGTGGAGATTGGGAGTTATGCAGGCTGTGTGTGAGAAATGCGCAAAGAACAAGAGAATTAGATACTTGGAGTGACCAGACCTGGGCTACAAACCAATAGGTGGCGCTAAGAGTTTGGGTTTGCCCATCTCTCTTTTCCTCCCCCTAGTGAAGATGGGGAGTTATGCAGGCTGGCTGTGAGAAATACACAAAGAGCAAGTGAGTTAGATAGTTGGGATAACTGGAATCTGGATTGTAAATCTCCCAATCACCACTAGGTGGTGCCAAGACTTTGGGCTACCCCATCTCTTTCCTGCCCTCTAGTGGAGATGGGGAGTTATGCAGGCTGGGTGCAAGAAATATACAAAACCCAAGAGAGTTAGATATATGGTGTGACTAGATTTGGCTGCAAACCTCCCGATTGCCACTAGGGGGAAGCAAGAGTTTAGGTTTATCCGTCTCTCTTGCCTTCCCCCTAGTGGAGATTGGGAGTTATGCAGGCTGTGTGTGAAAAATGCACAAAGAACAAGAGAATTACATACTTGGAGTGACCAGATCTGAGCTACAAATCAATAGGTGGCGCTAAGAGTTTGGGTTTGCCCATCTCTCTTTTCTTCCCCCTAGTGGAGATGGGGAGTTATGCAGGCTGGCTGTGAGAAATACACAAAGAGCAGGTGAGTTAGATAGTTGGGGTGACCGGAATCTGGATTATAAACCTCCCAATTGTCACTAGGTGGTGCCAAGACTTTGGGTTTCCTCCCCTCTCTTTCCTGCCCTCTAATGGAGATGGGGAGTTATGCAGGCTGGGTGTGAGAAATATACAAAACTCAAGAGAGTTAGATATATGGAGTGACTAGATTTGGCTGCAAACCTCCCGATTGCCACTAGGAGGCAGTAAGAGTTTAGGTTTATCCGTCTCTCTTTCTTGCCCCCTAGTGGAGATGGGGAGATTTGCAGACTGTGTGTGAGAAATACACAAAGCCCAAAAGAGTTAGGTATATTTATTTATTTATTTATTTATTTATTCGACTTGTATGCCGCCCTATTCCCTAAGGACTCAGGGTGGCGAACATTAAAACAGAGAAAAATTTACAATAAAACAGAATTAAACAACTAAACAAGCCAAATAAAGTTAAAATAAAACCCAACCCCCGGTCATTCGAGGCCGCCCGTTGGAACAACCAAGTCTTCAGGTCCCGGCGGAAGGAGCGGAGGTCAGGGGCCAAACGGAGATCCACGGGAGCTGATTCCAAGGGCAGGTGCTCCCACAGAAGGCCCTAGCCCTGGGGACCGCCAGCCTACAATGTCTGACTGACGGCACCCCAAGGAGGCCCCTCCTATGAGAGCAACAGGGCGATCGGAGAGTGATGCTGGCAGGAGGCGTTCCTGCAAGTACCCTGGACCCAAGCCATTAAGGGCTTTATAAGTTGTAACTAATACCTTGAAGGCGACCCGGGAGGCAACCTGCAACCAATGCAAGCGCAGAGAGGGTGTAACATGGGAGTATCGGGATACCCCATCACAGCCCGCGCAGCTGCATTCTGCACCAGCTGAAGCCTCCGGACCGTCCGCAAGGGAAGCCCCATGTAGAGAGCATTGCAGTAGTCAATCCTAGAGGTGACAAGCATGAGTAACCGCTCAAGGGCATCTCGGTCCAAATAAGGGCAAGCTGGCGAACCAGCCAACCTGGGCAAAGCCCCCTGGCCACAGCTCCCACATGCTCCTCCAAACCGAGCTGTGAGTCCAGGAGGACACCCAGGTTTCTCGCCCTATCCACGGGGCAACACTCTCCCCCCATGACCAAAGATGGTACATCCAATAAAGACCGAGATGCCGGTAAGAACAGCCACTCCGTCTTGGGGTGACTGGATCGGGGCTTCAAATATCTTGATTACCCACTAGGTGACGCCAAGAGTTTGGGGTTGCCTCTCTCTCTATCCTTCCCCCTAGTGGAGGTGGCGAGATTTGCAGGTTGGGTGCAAGAAATACACAAAGAGCAAGTGAGTTAGATAGTTGGGGTGACTGGATTTATTTTGCAAACCTCCTGATTGCCACTAGGGGGCAGTAAGAGTTTAGGTTTATCCATCTCTCATTCTTGCCCCCTGGTGGAGATTGGGAGGTTTGCAGGCTGGGTGCGAGAAATACACAAAGCCCAAAAGAGTTAGATATATAGTGTGACTGGATTTGGGCTGCAAACCTCTAGACCGCCACTAGGTGGCTCCAAGAGTTTGGCTTTACCCGTCTCTCTTTCCTGCCTCCTAGTGGAGATGGGGAGTTATGCAGGCTGTGTGCGACACATACACAAAACCCAAGAAAGTTGGATACAACACGTGACCAGATCTGGGCTTCAAATCTCTTGATTACTCACTAGGTGGTGCCAAGAGTTTGTTTTGCCCATCTCTCATTCCTGCCTCCTAGTGGAGGTGGGGAGATTTGCACACTGGGTGCAAGAAATACACGAAGAGCAAGTGAGTTAGATAGTTGGGGTGACTGGATTTGGGCTGCAAACCTCCCGATTGCCACTAAGGGGCAGCAAGAGTTTAGGTTTATCCATCTCTCTTTCCTGCCCCATAGTGGAGACGGGGAGTTATGCAGGCTGGGTGGGAGAAATATACAAAACCCAAGAGAGTTAGATATATGGAGTGACTAGATTTGGGCTGCAAACCTCCAGATCACCACTAGGGGGGAGGAAGCATTTAGGTTGCCCATCTCTCTTTCCTTCCCCCTAGTGGAGGTGGTGAGATTTGCAGGCTGGGTGTGAGAAATTCCCAAAGAGCAAGTGAGTTAGATTGTTGGGGTGACTGGATTTGGGCTGCAAACTTCCCGATTGCCACTAAGGGGCAGCAAGAGTTTAGGTTTATCCATCTCTCCTTTCTTCCTTCCTTCTCCCTAGTGGAGATGGTGAGTTATGCAGGCTGGGTGGGTATGAGAAATATACAAACAGCAAGTGAGTTAGATAGTTGAGGTGACAGGAATCTGGATTGTAAATCTCCCGATCGCCACAAGATGCTGCCAAGACTTTGGGTTACCCCATCTCTTCCCTGCCCCCTAGAGGAGATGGGGAGATTTGCAGGCTGGGTGTGAGAAATAGAGTTAGATATATGGAGTGATTAGATTTGGGCTGCAAATCTCCTGATCGCCACTAAGGGGCAGCAAGCGTTTAGGTTTATCCATCTCTCTTTCCTGCCCTCTAGTGGAGGTGGGAGTTATGCCAGCTGGGTGTGAGAAATACACAAAGAGCAAGTGAGTTAGATAGTTGTGGTGACTGGAATCTGGATTATAAACCTCCTGATTGCCACTAAGTGGCACCAAGACTTTGGGTTTCCTCCTCTCTATTTCCTGCCCTCTAGTGGAGATGGGGAGTTATGCAGGCTGGGTGGGAGAAATATAGAAAACCCAAGAGAGTGACATATATGGTGTGACTAGATTTGAGCTGCAAACCTCCAGATCACCACTAGGGGGCAAGAAGAGTTTAGGTTTCCCATCTCTCTTTCCTTCCCCCTAGTGGAGAGTGGGAGTTATGCAGGCTGTGTGTGAGAAATGCACAAAGAACAAGAGAATTAGATACTTGGAGTGACCATATCTGGGCTACAAACCAATAGTGGGCGCTAAGAGTTTGGGTTTGCCAATCTCTCTTTTCTTCCCCCTAGTGGAGATGGGGAGTTATGCAGGCTGGCTGTGAGAAATACACAAAGAGCAAGTGAGGTAAATAGTTGTCATGCCAATGCAGTGACCAGATCTGAGCTGTAAATTTCTCAATCGGCACTAGGTGGTGACTAAAGTTTCCTTTTCCCTGCCCCCTAGTGGAGACAGGCAGATTTACAGGCTAAATGTGTGGAACACACAAAGTGCAAGAGAGACATAGGTCCTAGTCCTCGACTTATAACAGTTTGATTCACTTAACAGCCGTGTTACTTAGACCTGCAGCGTTTCACTTAACAATGCTGGCAAGAACAGTCAAAAAATGGAGCAGAAACTCATTTCATGACCAATGTCTTACTTAACAATACACATTTTGGGCCTGATGGTGATCGTAAGTTGAGGACTACCTGTATTTTCCAGATTGGGGGAACGCAGGAGGGTGGAGCGCATCTGTGATTTATATTTTTGTCTAAAAACGAGGGTTTATTCACTTTATGACCATCACAAGTGATCCATTACGGTCGTAAATCAAGGCCTTCCTGTATTTATTCCATTTTTCCTGCATTGGTCATGTTTCTCAGACCAGGATGCCTTCCCTGAGGTCTCAGCCCATGATAAACCCTGAATGATAGTTTACATGAATGTTTTTACAGATATATATACATATATATACATATATATACATACATACATACATACATACATACATACATACATTTGTGTGTGTGTGTGTGTGTGTGCGCGCGCGCGCGCGCGTGCGTGCGTGTAGAGAAATCCAGTCCAGGTTTTCCTAGTGAACCACTCGCTGAAGCCTAGCTGGTGAGAGTGAATTAGCCTCAGAGAAAACCCGGGGCGGATTTTAGCTGTGGATTCAGAGGTGTAATTTTGCCCTTGGCCTCTAGATGTCAGACTCACCGCGAATTTAGCTTTTGTATTTACAAAATTTCCCGAAACTTCCCTTTCTAATATTAATGAGAATAATGCAATGCCAATCAGAATAGAGGTGGAAGGGACCTTTGGAGGTCTTCTAGTCCAACCCCTGCTCAAGGGCCTTGGTGGCTCAGGCTGTTAATTGCCTGCACTTAAGTTCCACCTGCCTACAACTGCTGTAGGCTTGAATCCCACCAGGCTCAAGGTTGGCTCAGCCTTCCACCCTCTCGGGGGAGGTAAATTGAGGACCCAAGATTGTTGGGGGCAATTAGCTGACCTTGTAAAAATGCCGCTTAGTAATAAGCAGGCATATACAATGGAAGGAAGGCTATTGCTGAGCACACTGGGTTGTATCCCCAAAAAAATTGTAAGCCACCCTGAGTCTCCGGAGAAGGGCGGCATATAAATGTAATTAAAAAAAAAATGTTTGCACAAAGGGAACTAATTACAGGATATGAGGGTGGCACACTCTAATTGGCAACTATAGGGGAAACCTGGTTTTGTAATATTTGAAATGAAGAGGAATTTGTTTTTTTGGAAATGATGAAATAAAAATACATGATGAAATTGTAAACAGGACAGATAAAAGTATAATTATCATTACTATGAAGATATGAAAATTTTGAAAGGGAAAGGAAAGAATGGGAAAGCTATAAAATAAGCCTGAGAAAAATTAATAGAGTATATACAAAATAGTGGTAAGATACGAAATTAAATATGAAGGATGATTATATCTGCATGGAGATGTGAAAACCTGGAACTAGACTGCTCACTAAAAAAAGATGTTTTATTTCTTTTTGTTTTGTTGAAAACTCAAATAACATTTGATTTTAAAAAATGGCAGTCCAATCTCTTCTTGAAGGTCTCAAGTGATGGCAACTTTTGAGGGCAAGGTGTTCCATTGGTTGATTGTTCTCACTGTCAGAAAGTTACTGCTATTGAGCCTGGTTTCACCCAGTCTGTATGTGACCTTTGGGTTTTTCTTGCCTAAGTGTAGGACTTTACTTTTCTCTACCTTGAATTTCATTTTGTTAGATAGGTCCCAGTGTTCTCGTCTGTCAAGATCCCTCTGGATCTTGAGCCCATCTTCTTGGGTGTTATAGCCATTCCTGCCAGCGTAGTATCATCTGCAAATTTGGTAAGTTCCCCTTCTATTCCCTCCTCTAAGTCATTAATGAAGATATTGAAGAGTCCTGGGCCTAAGACAGACACCCCACTGCTTGCTTCCCTCCATGTAGACTTAGACCCATTAAGCACTACTCATGGAGTACATTTTGCCAGCCAGTTGTGAGTCCATCTAGTGGTGGTGCTATCTATTCCACTTTTTTCTAGCTTACTAAGAAGTAGGTTGCGGTCTACTTTGTCAAATGCCTTGCTGAAATCTAAATATATTATGTCCACAGTATTTTGCTAGTCTGCTGATTTAGTCACTATGTTGAAGAATGGAATAAGATTGGTTTGGCACGATCTGTTCTTAACAAACCCGCTGACTGCTATTATTTTACTCTATTTCTAGATGTTGGCAGATCTGTTTTTTTATTATCTTTTCCAGTATCTTCCCAGGTATTGATGTTAGGCTGGTCTGTAGTTTCCTGGGTCTGGTTTTTTTTTCCTTTTTTGAAGATGGGAACCACATCAGCTCTTTTCCAGTCCTCTGGTAGTTCCCCGGTGCTCCAGGATTTTGAAAGATATGGTGCAGTGGTTCTGACATGACCTCTGCCAGCTCCTTTAAAACTCTGGGATGTAATCCATCAGGCCCCGATGATTTGTTTTCATCAAGATCAGACAGGTGTTCTCTTACTGTGTTTTTTTGCTTATTTTAACTTTTTTATTTTGGTCTGTCTTCTACAGTTATGTTTTTGTGGGTTGAGCTATAGTTTCTTTTTGCGTGAAGACGGAAGTAAAGAACGAGTTAAGCATTTCTGCTTTCTCTCTGTTGCCTGTTACTTCCTTGCCATCTTCTCTCTTTAGTGGACCGACTGTTTCCTTGATTCATTCTAGATCTACCTGTCTGCAATCTGCTAGCTGAGTCTGCAATTGAAAATAGGCTTGGTCCTGGGCTGTTCAGCTCTGCTTTGAGATTAGCTAGAAAGCAAGAAATCCAACCATTTCCTGCTTTCTAGCTCATCTAAATCTCCCGGCACAGCAGAACAGCTGATGGTCGGGGGCAGGGGGAAAGGAAAAATAGCAATTTAGCAGGTAAGTTTGATGGCGCACATGCCAGGTAAGGAGTGAGTGGGCGGGGCGGGGCGATTTGCCAGTTCTCCGAACGGAGCAGAACCATAACAACTGCTTCTATAGAACCGGTTGATCAGGTAGAATCCCACCCCTGGGGTGAACTCAAATTCACTCAACGACCGCATGACTTCCTTAAGAACGGCGGTGATTCATTTAACAATGGTGGACAAGAAAAGGTCGTAAAACAGGGGGGAATTCACCAAACAGGTGTTTCACTTAGGCAGAGAAATTTGGGGCTCCGTGGATTACCTGTGCTTTCCAAAGCGGGGCAGGAGAGCGGTGCCCCTCCCTCACCTGGCTGGGGTGTTCCTCAGGTGAATAGCCAAAGGGGAAGGGGGCTGCCTGTATCCCTGCAGCCCTTGCCCCTTTAACTCTGCAGCCGAATATTTGACATTTGCTGCAGATGATCGCATCTAAAAATACGGCGCTGAGCTCCATGTGCCCGATCACGCTTCAGGGCTGGCACGATGGAACACTTAATTCCGTTCGGGAAGGCTGGAGACACTCTGCGTACACACCTGCCAATCAGCAGCTTTTTTGTTTTTGGCTAGAAAGGTGGCTTTTTTTAAAAGAAAATAACTTTTATTAAAAGTTTAAAACATTAAAATACAAAATATGAAATATTTAAAATGAAAGTGTTG
>SOZL01000043.1:0-151781 GCA_009733165.1 Naja naja | reverse complement strand
AAACTTTGCAAGGCAAAAAACTGAGGAAGAGCAATACAATTCTTCCAATTGTTAGAATCAACTTCCTTTGACTTTAGGGTCATATGTGATTGCTGCTTTATGTAGTGTATATTGGAAGTGGAGACCTTTTGAGAGCTGTATGCAATGAAATTTCATTTTAATGTATGCCAGTTAGTGTACATTCAAAGTGACAATAAAGTTATTGTAAGTCTAAATGGTTCATTCATTCTGCCAGAGTAGAATCTTAATCATTCTTTGTTTGTAGAATTTTAAAATCGTCATAAATACATGACTATGTTAGGAAGATGGGCTAAAACTTGTCATTCCATATAAATTCCATATAAAGATGGAATGACATATAAATAACAAGAAAAAAAGTCAAGCAAACAGTCGATACACTGAAGAGAGAATTTTGCAAGGAGATAACAGTCAGTAGAGAGAAAGCAGAGCTGCTTAACCCATTCGTTGCATCCATCTTCATGCAAAAAAGAAATTATAGCTGAACCTACCAAAAACATAACTGTAAAAGACAGATTAGAAATAAAAATTAAAATAAGCAAAAAAAATGGTAGAAGAACACCTGTCTGATCTTGATGAATATAAATCTCCAGGATCTGATGGATTACATCCCAGTGCAAAGAAGAGCAACTAAGGTGATTAAAAGGCCTGGAGACTAAAACATATGAAGAACAGTTTCAGGAATTGGGTATGGCCAGTCTGGAGAAAATAAGGCCTAGGGGTGACATGATAGCAGTCTTCCAGTATTTGAGGGTCTGCCACAAAGAAGGGGGTCAACTTATCTCTTATGATCTAAGTGCTAGAGCCCACTGTAACAGCATTGCCAAAAAGGCATTAAGAGTTGTTAACCTGCATAGCTTTTTCTCTGGTAATATTGTACTACTAACTAGAGCATACAGAACATTTGCTAGACCAATTCTTGATTACAGCTCATCTGTCTGGAACCCACATTGCATATTGGACATTAATACAATCGAGAGTCCAGAGATATTTCACAAGAAGAGTCCTCCACTCCTCTACTTGCAACAGAATACCTTATGCCACCAGACTTGAAAATTTAGGCTTAGACAGCTTAGAACTACACCACTTTTGGTCCGACCTAAGCATAGTACATAAAATCATCTATTGCAATGTCCTACCTGTCAATGACTACTTCAGCTTCAACCACAACAATATACGAACACACACCTTCCCCGATGGGGGAAGAGAGGCAGGATATAAATTGAATAAATAAATAAATAAATAAATAAATAAATAAATAAATAAAAATAAATAAAAATTCAAGGTAAACCGCACCAAACTCAATTGCAGGAAATATGACTTCAGCAACAGAATGGTCAGTGCCTGGAATGCACTTCCTGACTCTGTGGTTTCTTCCCCAAACCCCAAAAACTTTATGTTGTGACCCAAACCCTTTTCCAATAAAACAAACACGAACCAAAGGGAACAGATACCTTTTAATGATTCTTACAAATCCCTGGTTAAAAGGCTGCTGCAAACTAATTAACTTTGATAAGCACAAACCTCGCCAAAACTGTGCGAGACTGCCAAGAATAACAGATGAGAAATATTTTGCAACACAAGAGTCTTCAGATACCAACTTAAGATACTGCAATGTCCACAAGGCTGGAGTTTCAAAATGTTTTTGCTTCCTACAAAGAACGTCCAATTCACAGCTGGCTTTTATCTTCTTGAAGGAGGGGCCATTACCTTGCAGCCTTACTCCCGAGTTGCCCATGCTGCTGCAGCTGATCTTTCCTGCAATCAGCCCTGCGCACATGTGCACTGGGCTCAGGCTCCTTGGGAACCTCCTCATCACTGCTGCCAGCCCCCACAATTTCTGAAGGCAGCAGTCTACTCCCTAATGGTCCTGGCCCCTCATCTGAGTCCTTGCTCTCCTCAGCTGTTTGCACCTGCTACTGGCTAACCACAACACTTTAACCTTAGACTGTCTACCATGGACCTCACCCTATTCCTAAGATATCTGTAAGGGGGTGTACAAGTGCACCAATCATGCCTACCATCTCTGTCCAAATGTTCCCTTTTTATTCATATCCATTTCATGTATTCATAATCATCTTTATACTTCTATCTGTTATCTAATACATGCTTGACAAATAAATGAATGAATGAATGAATGAATGAAATTAAAGGTATTAGTGACAGCATATAAAGTCCTACTTGGCTTGGGTCCAGGGTACTTGCGGGAACATCTCCTGCCGGCATCACACTCTGATCGCCCTGTACGCTCCCACAGGCAGGGCCTCCTTGGGGTACCGTTGACCAGACATTGTCGGCTGGTGGTACCCAGGGGTAGGGCTTTCTTTGTGGGAGCACCCACCCTGTGGAACCAGCTCCCCTTGGGTCTTTGCTTGGCCCCTGATCTCCGCTCCTTCCGCCGGGACCTGAAGACCTGGCTATTTCAGCAGGCTGGCCTGGACTGAACCAAGGGTGGGGGGTTCTTTTTAAAGTAATTTTAATTAGTTTTAGTGTATTATTGGGCTTGTATTGTTTAATTATTTTTTAAGTAAATTATTGTATTGCGTTTTTATATTGTGAGCCACCCTGAGTCCTTAGGGAGAGAGGGCGGCATACAAGTCTAATAAATTATTATTATAAATAAATAAATAAATAAATAAATCTTAAGAAAAGACTTTCTATCTGAAATGGTAAAGGGCCTCCTGCTTGACCAGGGGATAGAACTAGTAAACCTTCAAGGTCCCTTCCAGCTCTGTTCTGATTGACTCCCACTGTCCTAAAAGACATAGAAAACCAACTCCCACAATCCTGAAAAATTGCTGCTAATAATCTACAGAATAACAGAATTAGGAAGGACCTTGCAGGTCTTCTAGTCCAACCCCCTGCCCAAGCAGAAAACCTTCAAAGAAGGCTGCCTTCAATGGGCAGCTCTTTAAATTTCATTGTCTTGATTTGGCTCAATTGATTTGCTCCCTCAGGTTCTCTTCCAAACCTCTCCATCCAGCCTTTGCCAGACCTCTTCATTCCACTTTGAGGAACGTCTTGAGCAACTTGCCTGTTTGATTAGAAATGGTCCCTTCTGGGCAAGAATTACATTCGTAGCAGCAAATGGGCCTCCCCTCTGCAACTTTCCTGACCTGTCCTGGAAGGCAGTACTGCACACATCGGGAGAAAGGCTTGGTCTGAAAGGAGAGATTTTAGCATTGAGAGGGTAGAAACATTCAGCTTGGCTACAGGATCTGTATAAAAGTGGCCCCTCTCGCTCCATTTTGATTACTACCAACCTGCCTTCCATGGAGGACCTGTATCCTGCACAAGTCAAACAGAGGGCTGTGAAAATATCTACAGACCACTCACATCCTGGACATAAACTGTTTCAATTCCTTCCCTCAAAACGACTCTATAGAGCACTGCACACCAGAACAACTAGAAAAAAGGACAATTTTTCCTGAACGCCATCACTCTGATAAACAAATAATTCCTCAAAACTGTCAAACTATTTACTAAGTCTGCATTACTATCACTATTAATCTTCTCATCACTCCTATCACCCATCCCTCCCACTAATGACTGTATGTCTGTAACCTTGTTGCTTGTATCCTTATGATTTATATTGACTGTTTCCTAGTATGATTTATTTATTTATTATTTTATTTATTAATTTGACTTGTATGCCACCCCCTCTCCAAAGAGGACTCGGGGCGGCTCACAACTAAAACCATACAATAAATATTTAACTAAAACCATATAAAACTAAGGTCAGCACAGCCCGGACTGTCCAAATAACCAGGTCTTTAGATCATGGTGGAAGGTGCGGAGATCGGAGGCCAAACGGAGCCCCAGGGGAAGCTGATTCCACAAAGTGGGAGGTGCCACAGAGTAGGCCTTCCCCCGGGTCACCGCCAAGCGACACTGGGTCGCAGACGGTAGCCCAAGGAGTCCCTGTCTATGCGCTCGAACAGAGCGGTTGGAGTTCGATGCAGGCAGGAGTCATTCTCGTAAGTAGATTTGATTGCCTATTTGTACCCTATGAATATATTAAGTGTTGTACCTGATGATTCTTGTATCTTTTTCTTTTTATGTTCTTTTTATGTTTTTTCTTTTTATACGCATATGCACCAAGACAAACTCCTTGTGTGTTTAATTCACACTAAGCCAATAAGAATTAATCAATTAATTAGAGTTTTCATTTCAACAGCCCCTTCTCCTTCTCTTCTGTTAGCCCTGGAAGCAGTATTTGCTTAGCCCACACAATGGCATTAGCTAACCTGATTAGCCCACACAATGGCATCAGGATCAATGCTGAAACCTTCAGCTGAAGGAACCTCCATATCAACCCATCCGACTTTCTGTCGAAGGATCGTCATATTTGCAAAGACGATCCAGTTGAGGATGTCAAATCCTGCATATTTCATCCCAGTTTCTGAAAAGGAGACTTCCTCGCCAGCAGTGTTGTTAAAGACGTTGTTTTTCAAGAAGGTGTGGATCTGAAATTGTAAAACAAGCAAACACACAAGTCCATGAAAGCAGAGGTGGGCTACACATACTGTAACAACCGGTTCACCAAAATGTGAGCACATGAGTAGCTGTGAACACAAGGGGATTTCCTGTGTGCGGCAGCTGTGTTGAGTAGAGTGGGAGAGCAACAGAAAGCAGCTCAGCTGCATGGGTGGGTGAGCAAACTAGATATATGGGATGGGTCCGAACCAGCAGCAGCCCACCACTGCATGAAAGGGAAGCAAGTCAATACAAAGTTTTAAAATTATAATAAGTGGAAGAAATATTATTCTGAATGCGGGAAAAAGAGATGGGGTTAGCCAGAATTTCTCCAATAGTCCTTTTACAGGCAATCTGTTTATTTCTTTTAGTTCATTATGCACTGCTGCAGAACTACAATAGCAAGTGTGCTGTTAGCTGAAGGAGAAAGCAACCTTTGATGAATAAGAGGGCAAATAAATTTCACCTTAAGGAAAAGAAGAAAATTATTTCCCCCACAAATGAAAAGTGTGGAGGGAGACAAATATGCCTGTGTTAAAATGAGACTTCATTTAGTTTGTAAAATATGACCTTTGTTACACCAGAATCCCAACTGAGCTGTAAGTTGAGGCAAAGTTTCATTTCTAGACAGGCTAAATCTTGAGCTTCAAGGATTGGATCTACGCACTACTGCAAAGGAAAAAAAAGGTGCTTGGAAGAGTAAATGAATAAAAAAAATCCTGTGTCAGATAATGTCTCTGCAAAATCTTATTGGTTAATCCATTAATCCAAGAATGGATGAGATCCATCAATCTTACACATTGCTGCAACTTCGGTAAAACAGAAAAAATAGTGAGATAGACAGGGCCACCCAACTGCTGATTCGCAACTGCTGACCAACCATTCTCAACATATAGTCCTCAATGGAATCAGAGCTACATGGAGGGAAGTAGCCAGGGGGGTACCCTAAGGTACTCTTTTAGACTCAGTACTATTCAACATTGTCATATGTGATTTGAATGAGGGAATAGATGGGGAGCTCATCAAATTTTCAAATGACATTAAACTGGGGGAATAGCCAACACTTTGAACAATAGGCTTAAAATTGAGAAGAATGTTGACAGACTTGAACATTGGGCCCTATCCAACAAAATGCAATTCAGGAGAGAGAAAGTCAAGTTCTACATTTAGAGAAGAAAAACCTGGCCCAGAGGTGCACAATAGAATAGGTTATATCTAGCCCAACAGCAGTTAACTGTGAGAGGAATCTAAGGGAAGACATAATGGTATGTTCCAATATTTGATGGGCTGCCACAAAGAAGAGGGAGTCCAACCTATTCTCCAAAGCATCTGAGGGCAGGACAAGAAGGAACAGGTGAATGAATGAATGAATGAATGAATGAATGAATGAATGAATGAATGAATTCTTTATTGGCCAAGTATGGTTGGACACACAAGGAATTTGTCTCGGTGCAAATACTCTCAGTGTACATAAAAGAAAAGATACATTCATCAAGAGTCATAAGGTACAACCTTTAATGATAGTCATAGGGTACAAATAAGCAATCAAATCATACTAGGAAACAGTCAATATAAATTGTAAGGATACAAGAAGGAACAGATGGAAACTAATCAAGGAGAGAGAAGCAACCTACAACCAAGGAGAAATTGCCTGACAATTAGAACCATTAATCATTGGAACTGCTTGCCTCTAGATGTTGTCAATGCTCCAATACTGGAAGTTTTTAAAAGATGTTGGATAATCATTTGTCTGAAATGGTGTAGGGTTTCCTGCCTAAATGGGGATTGGACTAGAAGACCTTCAAGGTCCCTTCCAACTCTGTTATTCTATTCTATTCTGTTCTGTTCTGTTCTGTTCTGTTCTGTTCTATTGTATTGTGCTCTGTGTTCTGTTCTGTTCTACTCTAGTCTCTTCCAGTGTAGTCTAGTCTAAACTGACAACCTATAGTGGTAGAATTGGGTGATCCATGAGAGATGATTTCCCCCTACATTGAAATGTTTTTTTTCTTACTATATATCTCATTTCTCATTGTCACTTACTTCATTGTTTCCCTTATTTTGCTGAAATTTTCACAAATGTCAAGATATGAGATTTAAATAAAAGAGGGGAAAAGTACATAGACAAGATAGTGGGGATAACAAGAAAAAGTGAATAAATCCTAAAACAGTGTAAAGTGAGGTTAAGCAAGAGAAGGGAGGATTACTTGGCCAGAAGGGAAGGAGATGAGAATTACCTGCCAGGGCTTTACAGAGAGGTGAAGGTGTGGTTTCTTTCTTCCTCTCTTCAATGCCCATTGTGATTCCAACCTATGTAGTGCATGTGCCACAGAATAGGCAGCATTGTAGATGCTGTAGCTGAAACTGGGAGAGGCTGGAACCCAGGAATCCCAGTAATTTTGATTAGTGTAAGGAGAGAGATGACTTGCTGTCAGGGTTCCGACAGATGCCCTAATTAAACCATGAGCCTCGAGCCAAATTTCAAAAGAAATCCAGTTATTTATTAGGAGCAGCCTGCTGGCACATACGCAAATGAAGTCAACTCTGCCTGACATAATTTATAGCCCACCTATAGCCCTGTTTCCCCCTCCCCCCAGGGTGTGTCATATACTTGCAAACCAGAAAGGAAGATTTGAAGAGTTACCTGCCAGGGCTTCACAGAGAGGTGAAGGTGTAGCTTCTTTCTGCCCCTCTTCAATGCCCTTGTGATTCCAACATATACACAGTGTGTAATGCATGTGCAACAGAATAGGCGGCGTTGTAGATGCTGTAGCTGAAACCGGTCATCTTTCCATCAAAGAGGGAGATTGGGAGGGTGTCCAGGTTCTCTTCTCCTGTGCAAACCCTTTGGCCATCAGGTGAGGAGACACCTGCCTTTAATACCTGACAGTCAAATACAACTTCCCACCAGCCTGGAAGAAAGACATCTCCATGGGGTTCATGTGGATTCAGAGCCCAGAGATAATCTTTGAATCCTGGCACTGGGTTTGTGGGAACCGTGAAGGACAAAGCGCCATGGATGGATTTTAATTTCACCCAATCGTAGTGATAGCCAATAGCTGAAAATTCCCATTGGGTGGTCAGGATCCAGACCTTTCCAGTAGTAGCGTGGTTGTCTTCTTCATAAATGTAGAGGGCTGCTATAAGGTTTTGCAGCGTATTTGAATCCCCCGAGACAATCACAACTTGAGCATCATTGTTCAAAATGGTCCATAGCATATCAACTTGATTATTGTGCAATTCATTGAACAATGAGATTTGGTTAAGGATCTGTTTTGCAAATTGCACACAAATGTCATTCTGGGCGAGGGTGGCATTAAAAATCCGGATGAAGTGGTCACTGCTCTCTGACCTCTGAACAACCACCCCAATCCAGTTCCACTGGAAATACAGAAGGAGCCGGACAATGGCTGCATTCTGTATGTGATATTGGGGATCGATCTGGTAGAAGGTGGGGAACTGAGTCTTATCCCTCAAAACTGGGTCAGAGAAGCGATAACCTAGCTGAAAGGAGGATGGAGATGGAGGAAAAGGAAGAGGTTAAGCAAGGAAAATGGTACCTGCATTTTCTGTTACTAACCTCAGACTATCCAAACTAGCTGGGTATCCAATCTAGATACCAACCCCCACAACCTTGTATCTTCATGAGATGTTTTCTACTGGTCACAGAATTGGCTCTACAAGTTGTTGGCAGTAATTACACAAAGTAGAGCTTACAGCAGAGGTGTCAAACTCAAGACGCAGGGGATGAATCCGCCCACGAGGTACTTAGATCTGGTAAGCTGGA
Organism: Naja naja; assembly: GCA_009733165.1. Taxonomy (NCBI): domain Eukaryota; kingdom Metazoa; phylum Chordata; class Lepidosauria; order Squamata; family Elapidae; genus Naja; species Naja naja. The sequence continues at coordinate 143,503 of SOZL01000043.1, read as the reverse complement.
CCTCCCTAGAAACAGCAAAGGAGTAGACCACGGTGCCTTTGCCAGCAAAAATGGAGCTCACGAGGGCCATGGGCAGACCTCCCATACTCCATTTTTCTGGCAGATGGTTGCAGGAAGCCATCACAGATGAAAACACAGCTCGTTAGTGCTGCAGTCAGATGTCCCAAGCTCCGTTTTCACTGGCAGAGGGTTGAAGGAAACGGTTGCAGCCAAAACCGTAGCTTGGGGCCTGTTTTCACTGGCAAAGTGCTCAGGCCACCACAGGTGCCCCGACACAGGTGAAGTTGAGCTGGCCACACTGACCCTTGACACGCCCACCCCAACCCCCCAAGTTCAAACACAACCCTGATGTGGCCTTCAAGGAAATCATGATTGACACCCCTGGCTTACAGTATACCCCTATTCATCATGTTGCATGTCCACATACCTGAGAAATCTTGAAATTGCCTAACACGGTTGCCATCTGGTATGAGATTCTGGAGTTGAGACCCCCCAAAATAGAGAGAAGGTTGTCTTGTGTGTCACACTTAAAGTTAGGGAACAATTTTCCCCGGCTGGAGAGCAGAGACAGGCTGACATCTTGGGCCATGCTTGCATACTGGTTCTCTTCGTAGATGCGGAAGCCCAGGGTGATGTTGGGGAGAAGTTGTGCGTCTTTGTTGATCTCTTGAATGGCAAATGCCAAAGCCAGGACATGTTGGTAGTTCTTGGGAATGGGTCTTTGTTGCAAGTGTTGGAGGACAAAAATTAGAAAGGAGCAGGAGGGAGATTTTGTTAAGAAAGCATTATCAGGATTCTAAGAGTTAATCATAAAACAGATCAATATAATTTCTTTTACTGCTATCAGAAGACAGGATTGCTGTCAATCAGTTGAACCTGTTATTATTGTCAACAGTGTATGACAAAGCCTCCTCTCTTTTCTCCACAGGATATTTCTCTGAGTTAATACACAAGTTATAATTTACAACATGAGCTCTGATCAAGTCACTATGAACTTTTCCAGAAGGACCTTTTCAGTCCAGTTAAGGAAATCTGGATGATCATCTTGATAAAACTACACATGTTATTACATCCAGTCATGGAGATCTTAAATGCTGACATTTTCTGCCCCACCTTCCCAAGCACTTTTTCCCAATCTGGCACCCGATCATGTTCCCAGGTGTTAGGTGGATTTTAGGTGGCTTTATATAATCCAATAAATTATGGATAGGGTTAGGGAAAGAAATATGTCTGTGGTGAAATGAGACTCAATGCCATATATAAATTATGATCTGATGTTACACCAGAATCCTAAGTGAAGTGGAAGTTGAGCAGGGGTGGGATCCGACAAGGTTAACTACCGGTTCAATGATTTACGAGGTTCGGTGATTTACGATGTGCTTCCCTGCATGTTGCTTGCGCGCCTGTAAATCATCATCAGCTTGGTGCCTGGACAGCTGAGTGGCACTGCGTGCTGAGAAAGAGCCTTTGAAAAAACACTTTTTTTTAAACTGCAGCTGAAGTTGAAAAAGCAGGAAATAAAGGTCAGGTCAGAGCCCAGGTGGGTGGGTGGGCAAAAAATCAGCAGAACATAGAACCGGCTCTACGTCTGCTGCTCTTCAGAGCTACTGGTTTTACAGAGGTGGACAGAACTGGTAGCAACCCACCCATTTCTGGAGTGACTAGATCTGCAATTTCAAGGATTGGACCTACATACTACTGCGAAGGGAGAAAGGTGCTTGGAAAGTAAATGAATAGGAAACTCCAGTGCCAAAAAATCTTATTGGTTAAGCAGTTCATCCAAGTAATGAATGAGATCCATCAATATTGCATGTTGCTGCTTGGAAGTTTCTCTAAGTTTTCTCATTTCTTCATTGTTTCCCTTATCGCCTTTTTCTGGCTAGAAGTGATTAAGGTTGACTCAGCCTTCCATCCTTTGAGGTGGGTAAAATGAGGACCCAAATTGTTGGTGGCAAGAGGCTGATTCTGTAAACTGCTTAGAGAGGGCTGTAAAGCACTGTGCAGCGGAATATAAGTGCTATTGCTATTACTATTGCTATTAAACTGATATATCTGGATGCCCCCTCAGTTATAAAAAAAAGCCCTTTCAATGTGTGAGAATGTGGAACTGTTTCTGTTGGGGAATCTCAAAGAAGCTTGCTCCAGTGACCTAGAAGTGCCCAGGATCAACCAGATATCTGTGGGAAGCCAGACTTGGTGGGACAAAAGACAGGCCTTCTCTACGTGAAATATAATGCAAGCATGAAGGATGGTGTTACAAATCATCAGAATAATGAGATGGGAAAAATGAATTCAGGCCAGCTGTAAGATAGAAGACTCTAGTGTTACTTCTCCCCAAGTTCAATCCAAACTGGCTTCTCTACAATGTGTGTTCAGGAACACAGAGAAAAGGTTGACCCCCCTTGTGTGACAAGCTATTCTTCACCACTGAAGAGTCTTGGGGCTTCAGAAGAGGATTAGGGGGATATTGAGTCATCAAATAGAATCAATGTGTCCTAATTAGGAAAATTCTAAATCAGCATAGACTAGATGGGATTTAAATCTGCCACATCTTCAAGACTGCCTTTGTGTGTTGCACTGAGAAAAAAGACAATAAAGGAGACACTTACAGAGAAAAGGCATCCCAGTTAGCAGGAGGCTCCTGTAAAGGAAGCATAGGGACTAAAATAATGGAGAGAGGCAGGTTTCCACCAATAATGAGGTCTCCAGGTCTGTAATAGTCTTTTTGCACTAGGAAAGGTCTCCTCCAGAAGCAGTTTGGCCTCAGGTCCATCTGGTCGGCTGCAGGCAAAGTCCATAGCAACATGAAAAGCCAACTCATTGTCCACAGTAAGAGACTGTCTTCCTAGAGCAAGTCAGCAAAGAATGATATAGAGAATGTGATGTTCTGATGACTTCAGAGGGCTCAAGTAGGGTTTTAAGTCTTTAAGATAAGCATTCAACTCACTCCAATTCCAAAGGGACTCAGCCATATTATTCAGAGCATGCTAAGTAAACATGTTTTGACTGGACATGTGCTTCTTTATGCTTGGTGTGGGGGGAGAGGTTAATCTCTGGGACTCTACTGAGATGAAGTAAGAATTGCTAGTGTTTGATGAATCCCAGGAGAGATTAATGTCCACCTTACCCCATAACTTTGGAGTCTGTGACATTTTAGCAAGAGGGAACCCACAATTGTGTCTCTTGTTCTGTAAATTGAGCAACTGTGATTGGAGAGTGGTGCAGCTTTAGAATTGGAGGAGAACCTCTGGGGTTGCCTAGTGCAGGGTCACCAACCTTTTGGTCCTCAGGGACCACCAAACTCATAATTTTAAATTCTGCAGACCATTAATATGAATTTTGACTGATGGTGGCTTGCTGACATTGGTGGGAAAGTTGGTCCCATATTCCAGAGTTGCAGTAGTCACAGGACTGGCCCTTTGGTCATGCCGGAGTAGCTGCTCCTCCACCTGAGTGCCCAGCCTGCCATGGACTGAAGGAGTGGATTTCCCTCCCTCACCATTGGTCTTACCTTCCAGTTCCAGCTAGAGTGGCTCTACTCAATATAAGGATTGCGCTCAGCTGAAGGGTGGGGGCCAGCGGGTGGGTGGGCCATGTGGGCGGCACAGCCTTGTGTTCCTGCACAGTCTGGATTAATTGCTTTGGGGTGGGGGACATTTCCCTGTGGACCATCAAAATTTTCTTGTGGACCACCAGTGGTCCCTGGCCCACCAGTTGGAGATCACTGGCCTAGTCCAATCCCCTTATGGTAGGGCACACATGGAGCCATCTCTTTAAAATCTCCAAGATCTCTTTGGAATTGAATGTTTCCGTTGCCACTATCAAACTCTTTCCAGATTAAGAAACTCACTGGGACTTCTTGAGCAACTCAACATGGTTTTTATCCTAGTGGAGTTTTCCTAACTGGCCAATGTGTTTCAACTACGGACAGGGGGCGGGCTTCCCAAAAAAAATTTAGCAACCGGTTCTCTGTCCAGTTGCTGGGTGGGTGTGGCCTAGTTGACCTCTTGCACCACAACAGTGGGGCATTTTCACCCTCCCCAAGCTCTGGAGGCTTTCCTTGAGCCGCCAGGAGGGTGAAAATGGCCCCCGCAGCTTTGGAGGCCCTCTGGAGGCTGGAAATTGGCCCATTTCTGGACTTCCAGAGCCTCTGCATGGCCCCTGCACTTACCTGGGATCTAAAATGGGTAGCGTGGAGACTCCTGGGTGGGGCCAGCCAGTCATTGCAACTACTAGTTCAGTAAACTAGATGTGAAATCCAGTTTGCCTGAACTGGTGCGAACCAATAGCAGCCCACCCCTGATTATAGAATACCTAGATAGTTTTTAATAATCACAAGCTTTCTTCTTTTGTTGATGACTTGTATGCATTCTCCTCAATCACCTTATCTCTTGAGTGTGTCATTAACATCTCAAACAAGTATTTCAATATCAATCACTGTCAGGGCTCCAGCAGTTACCCCCATTTAAATCATGAGTCTCTAGTCAACTTCCAGAACTTAAAGAAGATTTATTAGGAGTAAGCATGCTGGTGCTGCCTGAGTGTAGCCAACTCTGAGACACATCATTCATTGTCACCCTTGAGCCTGGTTTCCCCCCACCCTCTGGGTGTATCATAATTCATATTCTCCAATGGGACACATCCATAGCCAAGAGTCATCAATCATGCTCTGCAGTTAGAATTTTGTATGGCAGAAATTTCAGTCACTTAGAAACTATCTTTGAAAACATTTATGGAATGCAAGCTGCCCACTGCTCCCCCCTCCCTTTCTGTTGGCAACTCTAAAAAGATCATAGGAATATTTTATGAGTTGACTATCATTCTGACTGATGGAGGATTTCCTGAGGATAGAATAAGACAGAATAATTCTCTCAGGTGCACCATTCTGCTCTACACAATTCTACAGTTCTCATCCTTTGCGATTTAAACCAGCAGGGGTTACCTTTCTTTTAGTGAAAAGCATAATGCCCAATCATCACCCTATGAGACAAATCCTGCATTCCCAGTGTCCCAAAGAAAGGATAGATGCCCCATTGTACATCCTTCTCCTCCTAATCATCCATATGGTCTTCATGCCATCAAGCAGGGTATCCAGCTGGACCACCTAGAAAGGTTCAAGTTTGGAGGCCTGGCTGTGCTCTGGTTCCACTCAAGAACAGTTTCAGTCTGTGTTATTGGAAAATGGGAAGTCAGCCCAAGAGGATCTGCTATGTGAGGTGCTTCAGGTCATTCTTTTCTCTATCCCTAAGCATTCTTGTAAGTTTGTAAATTCAGGAAACACCTAAGATTATCACACAACATGGTCTTCCTTCCTCTCTGCCCAAGATCGAACAAATTTTTAGAATAGAATAGAATAGAATAGAATGGAATGGAATGGAATGAATAGAATAGAATAGAATAGAACAGAACAGAACAGAACAGAACAGAACAGAACAGAACAGAACAGAATAGAATAGAATAGAATTCTTTATTGGCCAAATGTGATTGGACACATAAGGAATTTGTCTTGGTGCAAATGCTCTCAGTGTACATAAAAGAAAAGATACATTCGTCAAGAATCATCAGGTCCAACACTTAATGATAGTTATAGGGTGCAAATAAGCAAACAAATCATATTAGGAAACAGTCAATATAGATCATAAGGATACAAGCAACAAAGTTACAGTCATACAGTCACAAGAGGAAGGGTATGGGTGAGAAGGAGTGGTGAGAAGATGAATAGTAATAGTAGTGCAGACTTTGTAAATAGTTGGAAGTGTTGAGGGAATTATTTGTTTAGCAGAGTGATGGCGTTAGGGAAAAAACTGTCCTTGTGTCTAGTTGTTCTGGTGTGCAGTGCCTATAGTGTTGTTTTGAGGGTAGGTGTTGAAACAGTTTATGTCTGGGATGTGAGGGGTCTCTAAATATTTTCACAGCCCTCTTTTTGACTTGTGCAGTATACAGGTCCTCAATGGAAGGCAGGCCAGTAATAATTATTTGTAACTGTTCCATTTATTATCACCCCATCAATCCATCCCCATAATAAGCTGAGAGCATAAAAAATAGATATTGAGAAGAGCCCTCAATATCCACTTCGCATGGCCTTGTTTATTAATGAAGCATGTTTATCTAGTCATAATGAAGAGAACACTCTGTACAGTTTAAAGTTTTGAATTCAAGATATACAATGATCAATACTTGAATGAAAAAAATAAGTAGAGGATTCTTCAATGCCCAAGACTCCATGTGTACACATATGATTTCAAAATGATGGTCTCTTTATTATTTCTGTCTGAATTTTCTTTGCAGTAATTTGACACTTTTTTTTCAAATTTTCTTCATTAAAACAATTTGACCAACCCTGTGACCCTTTGGGAGGGTTGCTTTTAATCATTTTATAAATGTTTGGACTTATAATTTAATTTAATTGTTTTTAATGTATTTATTGTCTCTTGTTTTATCTTCGGAGATGTATAAGTTCAAATAATAAATAAATAAATAAATAAAACTCCTACAGGAAGTCAATATTCATTTTTCCAAAATCAACCTGCATTACCAAATTGGGAGATAGCCTCACTGGGAACAAATGGCTTTCCTGAAAAGTAAAAGAGTTAGTGACTCTTGCAGGCTCTTTATTAAATTTTTATGTTGCCCTACCCAAGGTGACTCTGGGCTGACAAATGTATTGTGATCAGTCACTTCTGTCAGGCTTGAAGGCTATATTTACTCAGAAGCCCCGAGGCTGCCATATTTAGTGCCTGGGAAATTGGGAGGGGGATTTCATAGAGTGGTAGATTAGACTCAACAGCATTCTTTCTTAAAAGCCAAGGACAAGTACGCTGCACCTGAACGGAAGTGTTTGAAGAAAGGTCTCCAGTTGGGACAACATTTGATTGGACCATATGATGGACTGGTGGGTGCAGGGGAGGGATTTTGATTTTCTCTTTTGGGAAGGGAAACCCCGGAACTCTCAGATGTGTTTTCCCCAAATGTGTCAATATGACTTATCTAATAAGTTCTTACTTGGATAAACTTTGTTTCTGAGTGCTGAATGAGATGGGGAGTTTTGCTGGAACACTGACAACATTGGTTGAACATCAGTTGTGAAATGGACAAGACAAATCAGCCTCAAGTCTCTACATAGCCACAAATGGACTAAGTCCAATCCCTCGTGAATTCCATTGACTCTTATCTAATATTGGGTTTGGATCAGAGTCTCCCTCCAACCAACACTGAATGGAGCCACCTTCAGATGAAGGAGAGAACCAGCCATCCTCTTTTACTCCAGTTTCTAATTTCATCCCCTTCCATGTGGTTACAAATAAACTAGTTATTCCATCCAAGCATTGGTATGACTGCTCACAGTTAAAAGGGTATAACTGATTCTCATGTGCCACCAAACCCTCATACTAGCTGACCAACTATGGCCCAGGCCAAACTCCATCTTGTATGCAGAGGGTCAGTTTCATGGAGATCAAATACACGTTCACCATGACTCTATCTGCTCTGTGCATTTTAAAAAAACACAAACATGTTTTTTTTCCCATTCTGGTGTATGAGAAGCTGTTTCTAAAGAGTTGCTTTCCTTGTAATTATCAGCAGAGCCATAATTCTTATTGTATCCCCTGTGAATTTCTAGACACAAAATCTTCCAAAATAAACCCTGCTTTAAAAAAGTATCTCTGAGATATTCAGAAGAGGTCAGAGCATGTCACCTTAGCCAGTCTTATAAACAAGTAACTCCTGGGTTTGAAGAAACTCACATGTCTTTGTTTTCTCTATGGTCACAGCCCAAACACAGGTAAGAGGAACCATTGTTGTTATAAATTTGTCGTGGGGACATCCAGGTGGCACAGGTAGTGTCAGCTGTGCTAAAGTTCCAGTGAGATTTCAGGAGCAACCTTCAAATCAGTATCTGCGTAAACCTTGATTTCTGTTCTAGGAGGGAAGGTGATAAGAATGACTAAGGAAGGAGTCATGCTATTTCTAACGCTGACATTTTTCTGGCTCCTGGCTCCAACTCCACCAAAGAGGCTACAAACCATATGTGTGATCAGGCGTCGTATCAAATTAGATGAAAGCTACTATAGGCCTGGTGATCTCATTATTGGTGGGAATTTGCCTTTGGGAACCATTTTAACACGTCTTGTCGCAGACTTTAGTACACTGAATCTTCTTGTAAATACTGCGTAAGTTTCAGCTGGAGGAGAAACATGCAGATAAGTGTTCTCTTTTGTTTTAAATTCTGGGATTCCTTTTAGAAATGCTTCTAGTACAATGTGACCAGACGTCCCGCTTCTGGCGGACAGCCCGATTTCTGACCATTTGTCCCGCACCCCGCGGCGTTCGTCCCGCATCCCGCGGCCCAACCCTAACAACTAGACCGCTTGCACGGTGAGGAAAATCCCACCTTCTGTGCCTTAGATTGGCTCAAGAAAGCTACTGGGAGGAACAACATCCTCACCCAGTGGCTATTGGTCGCACAGGCTGCCGTTTGCGGCCTCTCCGCATCTCCCCTGCAAGGAAGGTTGGAAAGTTGGGCGGGTTGCAACCCTCGGTGAGTTGCGGGCTAGCGGGAGCCACTTCGCAGGGGCAGGAACGAAGCGGCTGCGGAGCCCTTGGGTTGAGATCTCAGTGGAGGCAACAAGCCAAGCTAAATACTATGGAAATAACAAAAGGAGGACAACAAGGCAACGGTGGTGAACTCTGCTCCTCTGCTTACCGATTCAGAAGGGAGGGGGGTAAAAAACTTTAATGGGGATGAAACGCGCGCATGGGGCTGCGCTTTGCATTTCCTTGAGTTTCGGTAAAAGCTGCTTGGATTATAGCATCCATGCATTTTCTGATTGGTTCGAGTAAATATTGATTGCCCGCAATGTGATTTACATGAGCTCAATTGATTGACGTGTCACTGAATCGCTTTCCGCTCCCAGCAAGTACGTGGGGGTTTTGGGAGAACTTGAGCAGAATTCCCACCGGTGACCCCGTCTGCCTCCCGTGGAATCCTGTTGGCAATTCATTCAGACGTCTTTCCTCTCTCCCTCTAGAAATCGCATTTCCCTCCCCCCCTCTAGATTTTCCTTCCCGTGACAGTTGCGTTTCTCCTTTCTTACAGGCTGGGGGTGGGGGGACAACTTATTCCACACAGACTCGTGATGCAAAAATTTCCATGCTGGTCTGTCCCTGCATTCTCCAGGTGCTAGACCTGAGTATCAGAGAGCCTCTGCAAAAAAGGAGCCTGTGGAAGGACTCCAGCTTGTGTTATTTCCCCACCGTGGAGTAGGATGGAAAACCGGGCTTGCATAGGAAGGGGCAGGGGGAAGAGGATAGTTGTGATAGCCCGCTTCCCTTTAAAGGAACGGCGGGAAAACTTTGAGGAAAAAAAAAGAGTGGCAGATTAATGGCACATTAATGGCTAGGATATATAGGGTGGTTAGTTCAGGGTTCGGGATACCCTCGGATCCAGACAATTGACTGGATTGGATCAATTGGAGGGGCACATTCTGAAGTCAGTGAATGATATTTGAGAAAGACAGCGCCCGCCTCTGCTATAAAGAACCCATGTGTGAACTTGAAGTAGATCCTTTAAGAATAGTGACTTGTGGTTTATGTTGTCCTGGGCCATGGGATAATTTTAAGTATTTTAATTTGGTTTTATTGGGCTTAAATTGTTTAATTCTTTTTTAAATCATTATTGTATTGCATGTTTTAATTGTGAGCCGCCCCGAGTCTTTGGAGACGGGGCGGCATATAAGTCCAATAAAAATAAAAATAAATAAAATAAAAATAATCACAATCATTCCTTCAGATCTATGGACTGTACATCACAAGTTGTCAAAAAGTTATTCAACAAAAAAATTTGCCTGTGCTGGAACAAAACCCGAGGCAATTGTGTGTAGTGTGCTTTCCCCATATGCATTTTCAGAATTAAACAAAAATCTAGGGAAAAAAAATAATTTTACATCCATATATTCTGACACATCTAATCATAAGGATATAAAGTTATTTCCAACCATTATTAGATTGTTTGATTCAGAAACTGGAATAAAAATTAGAATTTTAGATTTTGTTTCTTTGCCCGGCGAAACTTCTGAAATAGTTTTCAGTTCCATTATTAATATTTTGGAAAAAAACAATTTAAAACATAAAATGATTGCATATTGTGCAGACAACACGAATGCAAATTTTGGAGGAAAAGCGAGAAGAGGTACAAATAATATTTTTTATAAATTAAACAAAAACCTTAATCAAAACATTATTGGTGTTGGTTGTGCAGCGCACATAATACATAACGCCATTCAAACAGCTGCTGACTTGTTGCCCGTAGATGTGGAAAATATTGTTATTAAAATATATTCTTATTTCTATATATACACTGTGCGTGTTGAAATGCTTAAAGAATTTTGTGAAACTGCGGAAGCCGAATATCACAAAATACTTGGATACAGTAAAACACGCTGGTTAGCTCTTTTGCCAGCTGTCAAAAGAATTTTGAAAATATACTGTTATGTATGCAGGTTTGAATGTCATTGGTTAAGTTTGAACTGTTCTTGTAAAATGTCAGAAATGATTGGTTTAAAAAGTGCGGGAAAACCCTGCACTCTGATTGGCTGGCAACTGCGGCTGCTGGCTATAAGTAGCAGCCACAGCCCAGCCAAATGGGGTCTGTTATGAGCTGTAGTCACTAATAAACTCTTCAGTGAAGCACTTCGCGTCTGACTCTTCATGCAAATTTAACACTGGCAACGAAGGTGGGATCCTTCCTGAAGAGAAGACGACGCGGAAAACAAGCCGAGAGAGATGGCTGTGCTGAACACCCCCCCAGCCCCATTCAATCCAATGGCAGAAGACTGGGACTCGTATGCGGATCGTTTCCAAATGACATCTCCGAGAAGCGGAAGAGGGCGGTCTTACTCACCCACTCCGGTCCGGCCGTTTTCAAGATGGTGAAGGCATTGGTGGGAGCTGCAGGCATGAAGGTAATTATTAAGAGCCCATTACGCGACACAAGTATCGTGCCTCATTAAGAGACACGAATTCTACCATCGGGATCAAGGGGAAAGCGAAAACGTTAATGACTTTGTGGCAAGTTTAAGGGACATTGGGGGTGCATGTGAATTTATCAACTTAGAAGAGGCCATGCACAATCGATTTGTTCTAGGCCTAAAAGACAAGGTTTTGCAGAGCAAATTATTAATGAAACCTAAGATCACGCTTAAGGAGGCCATAGAAGAAGCTTCTTCAGCAGAAGCTACCAAGTCCTCAGCAGCAGCCATGAAGAAAATTAACAAGGCCGCAAGCCATCCTGATGTGGAAAAATCCACAACAACCCATTGCGAGCAATTAGATTCTGATTCAGACTGTAGTGAGGTGGAGGAATTAATTTATAGACTCAGAATGGAGAAGAAAAGGAAAGACCTTGGAAGAAAGAGGCAAGAATTTTATTGCAGAGGTTGTGGCGGGGGCCACCCCCGCACTGAATGCAAGTTTCTAGATACCATCTGCCTACGTTGTGAAAAAAGAGGTCACCTAGCAAGAGTCTGCAAATCATCCAGAACTCCACCTAGTAGGAAGAAATTTCCTGAAAAAGATTTCAAGCCTAACAACTTCAGTGAGAAAATGGGGCACAATACAGTAGAAAAGGGGAAGAATGAAACTCATCAAACAGTCACCATTTGTCATTCTTCACCCTTAAGAAGCAGAAAAGTACATGTGAAGGTACTAATTGAAGGAAGGCCTTGCCAAATGGAAGTGGACTCAGGCTCCTATTTATCTATGGTGTCATGGGACACTATTCACAGGCTACTTCCCAACATTCAGAAGAAGCATTTCCAGAAGCAAGCACTGACTCTTAAAGACTACCAAGGGAACAAGATTCCAGTAGTTGGAACAAGAGAATTCATCGTGAAGTTCAAAGGCCACACCAAACGTTTGCCCCTGACCGTTGTGGACAAGGATCGCCCAAGCTTGCTGGGACTTGAGTGGTTCAAGCCACTAGGCATCGAGGTGACTGGCATCAATCACGTGAGCAACTCTGAATGGGAGGAGGCCTTGAAGTCTGAGTTTCCAGAGGTCTTCAGCGAAGGACTGGGCAAGTATATGGGGACCCCTATCACTTTCAACCTAGATCCCAAGGTGCCCCCAGTTCACTTAAAGCCCAGAAGGGTCCCATTTGCCTTAAAGGAAAAAATTGATGCACAATTAGATAAACTAATAGCTCAAGGAGTTTTAGAGCCCACTGACCACTCCAGATGGGAGACACCCATAGTCACACCAGTCAAGGCTGATGGGTCAATGAGAATCTGTGGGGATTCTTGCCATTTTCTTGCCTATTTTGACTTGTACTCCTAAAACGGTCCAAGCTACCAAAAGCAGTACCATAAAAGACAAATTAGGAATATTCTTTTTTACGTATTGCTTTTGATAGATTGAACTGGTTTTTCCCCCTTTTTTGCTTTTAGGCTCATGTTCATCTGTGCCATCCCCTCTCCTTTCATGCAGTCACACAAGTGTACTATCCTGAGCTGCTTTAAAAGAAATCACACAACAACTTTAATGCTCATTTAGCTATATTTTCAGGGAAATTTTTCCAATTTTTTTCTTCAATGCATAGAGAGCATTTTTGATAAAGTGATGGGAAATGGTGATGTCAAGTCATTAGTCAGCTCTTGAAGATATCCAAGGCAGCAGATGAAGATTTCTTTTTTTTTCAAATTCTACAAATGATAAATTAAACAAAGTTTCTTGTATTTTCTAGCAGCTGAATCCCCAACATTCAATCTTTTCTGCCTTTGAAACATCTCTTTTTCTTCAGGCCAATGCCTTGCAATGCTTTTTAATGAAATCCGTAAGCAGTCAAGAGTATCTAATTCTTAGAAGAGGTAACGGGCTTACAAATTGTAAAAAGAATTAAATATTTAGGAATTTGGCTCATGGCAAGATGTTCAACAATAAAAGAGGATAATTATGTAAAACTGGTATGAGAAATAAAAAAAAGATCTAGAAAAATGGGGGAATTTACAATTATCAATGCTAGGAAGAATAGTGACTAATAAGATGAATATCTTGGCAAGAATGTTATTCCTCTTTCAAAATATTCCAATTAAACTAGATAAAAAGAAATTTTAATGAATTAAATAAAATTATTATGAAATTTATTTGGTCAGGGAAAAAACCAGAATAAAATTAAGTTCCTTACAAGATAATAGATGCAAAAGTGGATTTGGGCTCCCTGCCTGGGAACTATATTATACAGCGGCAACTTTAACATGGATTAAGGATTGGACCAATTTGAGAAATAAAAGAGTCTTAATTCTAGAAGGGCATGATTTGGAAGCAGGGTGGCATGCCTTCATGTGGAACCTGGGAAATAAAAACTATACACACTTTAATAGGCATATAATTAGATGTTCATTATTAAAGGTGTGGAAAGAAGTTAAACACAAACATTATATGAAGATCCCAGGATGGGTTTCCGTCATGGAGGCATTGATCCACCCTAACGCACTAGAAACTGGAAGAAAAATTACATATTATGATGTACTAAATCCCCAAGGAAGATTAATGATGAATCAAGAAATCAGAGAGCAAGGGATGAAATTAGAATGGTGGCCATATTTACAACTCAAGGCAAGATATAAAAAAGACATGGAAGAGTTTGGAATTGAGATAAAACAGAATCAATTAGATAAAATATTGGAGGGAACAGATGAAAAATTAATCTCAAAAATGTATAACTACTTGTTAGAATATGAAATGGCGGAAGAAATAGTTAAAGGCCCAATGATTGCTTGGGCAAGGAATGCAGGGAAGAATGGGAAAAAATTTGGAATCAAAACTACAAAATAACAAAATCAGCGATCTATAAAGAAAATCAATACAAAATGTGTTACCGGTGGCATCTGTCACCCTCAAGATTAGCTAACATTTATCCAAACATGAGCCCGATGTGTTGGAAATGTAAGCAAATGAGGGGCACCTTCTTCCACACTTGGTGGCTCCACCCAAAAAGTAAAAAATATTGGAAAAAAGTTAGATTGTGGATAAAGGAAATTACAAATATTTAGTTAGAATTTAAACCTGAAATTTTTTTGTTGGGAATGTTAAAAGGGGACTATGTAAATGAAATTAAATATTTAATTCTCCATATAATCATAGTGGCAAGAATTGCGTTGGCACAATGTTGGAAGGGAGAACAAATGCCAACAAATAATTTGATTACTCAGAAAATACTTGACTGCGCTGAAATGGACCTACTCACACAAAAACTTAGGAATAAGGAACACTCAAGATATATTACAGCTTGGGATAAATTGTATAAGTGGATAAAAGAGAAAAAAACAGGAATTTAAAAGAGATATATTTGATGAATGGGGTAGTTAAATTAAGAATGTTTACCAAATAAGAAATGAATAGTAGTAAAATTATTATCAAGGAAAAAAAACACACCATCTTAGTTGATTAGAAGTATATGTTTTATATGGTTTGTGTTCTGTCTCCCCTTCCCTTCCCCAGAAGGTAAGGAACTTGGCAGCAACACTAGCACAGAGAGTCACGCTGGCCTGTCTCCAAAATCCAAGTTATCTCTCCCGATAAGAGTGTTGGCAGTCACCCAGGCTCTCACTACCAAATCTGGAGCTAACAACAAATGAAGTACTCACAGAAGGACTGATTTATTCTCAAAGTCCAGAAACCAAATCAGGCACACAGACGGAATCCTCAGCTTATTCCACACTTTGTCACGTACAGAGTTTGTAACGTAGGCACACCCACTTTTATACCTGGTGGGGTGTGGTCCAGCTCAATCTCTGCCCCCCCCACGCCCCCTACGCTGCTGCTGATGTTTCTCCCTCAGACGTTGCCTGGGATCAAGCCAGGAATCCTCCTCCTCCCTCCCTTGCCATGGCCATACTGATACGCATCTCTCAGGCTGTTCCTCTTGGCTTTCTGAAGAAACCTGAGGCATTGCCAGGGAGGAAGGTCCTGGGGAGGGAGACCTTGCCAGGGAGGAAGGTCCTGGGGAGGAAGGCCCTGGGGAGGAAGGCATTGCCCGTTCCTCCTCTTCTTCATCATCCAGGTCCTCTTCCTCTGTCAGCACAGGCTCACGAGGCGGGCCACAACACTATCCCCCCGGGGCCCTTCCCGAGACTGATGGGCAGGATGCGGCCGAGAGGGGAAGCGCTCATGGAACAGCCGCATGAGAGTGGCGGATGGAAGCGTCCACCCAAGACAAGTCCTCTGGCCCGTCCCCCATCCGCTCAACCAAATATTGAAATCGCCCCTTCAACCACCATGAGTCTCGAATGCTGACCACCCCGCTGTCCTCTGCGTCAGCCCCAGCAGGTGCAGGTGTTGAAACAGGATCGGTGGGACATCGGAGATAACACGAGGGGGCTTCAGGAACCAGAAGGGAACAGTGGCAAACTGGGTGAATCTTCATGGAGCGTGGTAGGGTCAAACTATAGGCCACAGGGTTGATGACCACCTCAATGGGGTGGGCTGGAAGTGGTCCAGTTTCTTTACTGGATGGTCAGCCGGGAGGTGCTTTGTGGACAACCACACTCGGTCTCCCACCGCCAGTGGGGGCGTCACCCGTCGAGAGTGGTCGGTGTACTGCTTGTAGTCCTCCTTGGCCTGTATCAGGTGTTGCTGCGCCAACTGCTGAACGGCATACAGCTCGGAAAGGAAGTCCTGAGCCTCAGGAACGGGGGAATCCGAGGGTGTCAGAGGGAAGAACTGCGGATGGTAGCCCACATTGGCGTAAAACGGAGTCACCTGCATGAAGGTGTGCTGGGAGTTGTTGAACGCGAACTCCGCCAGAGATTAGTCGGAGTGGTTTACCATGGGCAAAGGATGCCTAAGTACTTTCTCTCCACTATTAGTCTCAATCCTTACTTGATTCCCCAATCTGCTTCCTCTGGTGGTGGATGGGAAGTCAGAATTACTTTGAATTTCAGGACTTTTTCTCCAGCTTTCACCCTCTTGGCTTAATGTAGGAAAAAGTCCAATCGCTGCTTTTTGCTCTTGGGAAATCTGTGCTTATGAAACCCAGTTATGACTTCTGTGGATATCTGAGCTCTCAAAAATGTTTTTTGGAGAAGATGAGGAGGATGTACCACTTCTGACCTGCTCTGAAAGAGAACTGCATTAGATTGTTCCCATAATCCCAAAGAGTAAAGATTTTCTTCAAACTGTATATGTAGTTTTGCTTTCTTTATTAAGAACATGATAATAGATATGTTATTATTAAAGGAATTTCTCTTTTAATTAGTTCTCTTTCTTTTTTGTCTTATTTTCTTTCTTTCGTCCCCCCTCCCCTAGTACAAATAGGTTTAATAGATGATTAGGATCTTTCTTCTTCACTGAATAGATAATACTTTGGTGATAATTTGGTAAACCAAAATCAAACCTAAACCCTAATACCTAAAACCAAGCAAAAAAGAAAGGAAGGAAGGAAGGAAGGAAGGAAGGAAGGAAGGAAGGAAGGAAAGAAAGAAAGAAAGAAAGAAAGAAAGAAAGAAAGAAAGAAAGAAAACTATAACAACAAAAAACCCAGTACAGTTCAGTACAGAAAAATGAATCATTATATTGGCTTTCCTGTTCCTCCTTGGTGCAATTTATTATGCTAGATTTTTAGTTTTAATGCAGAAGAAAAGTCAGTGGCATATTTTTCAGAGATTTTGAAGTTCAAATTGTTAATAGACTACTTCTCAAAATTATTTACTCAAAATAAAGCTAAAAGGTATCAATGACTGAGATGTTGAATTCCAGAAATCTATTTCTTCTGCTTGTGATAAATTCTGGCCCTGGATTAAATGCTAGATCCAACAAAGACATACTGTATATTACTCCATGATCTACTTGTTTAGAACGGAGTGAGTTATCAGTCCTTTCTAAAATACCAGTAATTTAGTTTCTTACGTGGTTCAGGCAGAATTGCAAGGAAAAGGAATGTGAGGACCAGATAAAAGATCTTCATATTGGATTTGATTCTGGATCAAATCTTACTCTTGAAACAAGGCACACTTCTCTATTTGTAGAGCACTGATGATTACATCACACTGCCTCAATGAAATATTGCAACGATTCTTAGGAGTAAAGTTTATGTTTCTTATATAAGGCATTGCTGCACCTACCTTGTATTGAAACATTTCTGTGGATTGCAAAACTCCTAGGCAGAGCATGGGACTTGGTTGAATGGCTAACCAGGTGTAGTTTCAAAAGATCCCAGGGTCAGTGCTTACCAAGTCAAAGTTGGTAGAGAAAAGTCCTTCCTTCATTTCTACTGAACCTCCGTGAATCCAGAAAAATAATGCTTGGCTATATAACATTAAAGAAAGGTAAATTAATCCTTACTTCAGAAAAATATAAAAATATAAGCAAAATATGTTATCTTATTTTTAGGCATATAGTCAGTCACTGGTTTTCTTAAAAATATCATGTAATATCATAGTATAACCAAATCCAAAATATAATTCTAAAATAACTTAAAAGTCTCCACCAATGTAGAACACACTGAAGTGTTTTAATGCTTTTTTATATCTCACTATTTTTTTTGAAAGTATTTTCAAAAGCCATTTTCTTTTTCTTCTCTTTTTTTTTCAAATGGCAACTGATGAACCTGCTTGGGTTCCAAAGGAAGCTGCTGCGTATTCCTGCAGAGGCTCTGCTTGCAACCTGGAATGAGAAAGAGGCAGATGCTCTGGATAGGATTGCACCCATGTGCCCTCTCCTGGTGCATAGGCCCTGACACTCCCCATGGGTCACAGGGGAGTCAAGAGTGTTGAAAAGGGCCAAGAGACAGCCAGGGCACAGCTGGAAGAAAACAAAAAACAAACCTAATGAAACATAGGTCAGAGCTGTGATTAAGGCCTACCATGTGGCACTAAGAATGACGAAGCACCGGTATTTCTCTGGATTTGGTACATTCCCAGAGAGTCTCCCAATGGTCCTGTTCAAGGTCCCTTGGCCCTTCCTTCGGAAGGAGGACTGGGATGGTTATCTTCAGAGCTGCGTGGAGGAGTTTGTAACACCTGATTGAGCCTTGGTGAAGAGCCTTGGTGGTGCAGGCTGTTAATAGCCTAGCACTTAGCTCCAGCTGCCTGTAATTATTGCAGGCTCGAATCCCACCAGGCTCAGTTGTTGACTCAGCCTTACCATCCTCTTGGGGGAGGTAAAGTGAGGAGCCAAGATTGTTGGGGGCAATAAGCTGACTTTGTTAAAAATGCCACTTAGTAATAATAAGCAGGCATATACAATGGAAGGAAGGCTATTGCTGAGCACACTGGGTTGTATCCCCCAAAACATTGTAAGCCACCCTGAGTCTTCGGAGAAGGGCGGCATATAAATGTAATTTAAAAAAAAGAAAAAAGAGAAAGAATGAGAAAGCCAGAGAGAAGCAGTAAGAAAGGCAGAAAGAAAAAGGACGAAAAAGAGAGAAAGAGAAAAAAGAAACAAAAGAAAAAGAGAAAGAAAATGAGAAAAGAAAGAAAAGAGAAAAAGAAGAAACGGAAAAAGAAGAAAAAGAGAAAATGAAAGAGCCTTGGTGGCTCAGGCTGTTAAATGCCTAGCACTTAAGTTCCAGCTGCCTACAATGACTGCAGGCTCGAATCCCACCAGGCTCAGTTGTTGACTCAGCCTTCCATCCTCTCCGGGTAGGTAAAGTGAGGAGCCAAGATTGTTGGGGGCAATAAGCTGACTTTGTTAAAAATGCTGCTTAGTAATAATAAGCAGGCATATACAATGGAAGGAAGGCTATTGCTGAGCACACTGGGTTGCATCCCCAAAATTGTAAGCCGCCCTGAGTCTCTGGAGAAGGGCGGCATATAAATATGAATAAAAATAAATAAATAAATAAAAATTGCTATAATTTCTCAGAGTCGCTGTAAATTGGGAGTTCAAGCATAGTGCAAATCCATTCGAGATCCCCTGGGAACAGACTGGCCATATTATTTTGGAGCAGGGTGATCCTGTTGGACCCGGGGAAGCGGACAGGACCCTCAGGGCTGCCAGCACAATCACTTGCTCATTAGATTCTTGTCACTTGTCACTTGAAACTTCCAGGACAGTGACTTCTGGGTAGGTGTATTCAGTAATTACTGCAGTAGAGGGATTTCCTTTATGGAAGTGATATTCCATCCATCCTTAAGAAGCTATCATTTGATCCAAATTTACTGTACAATTTTCATCCAGTTGTATTGCACAGTGGTTGCACTGCAGCTCCAGAAGACTCTCGGTGAAATGAAGACTCGGCCCCTTTCAGTAAAATTTCAGGCCCAGTTATGGGACAGAAATGGCATTGATTTCACTAGTTGATGATCTCTGGAAAGAGGCAGATGGGGTTAGTACATCTGTCCTCTCTGTCCTCAAATTTCTGGTTCGCACCAGTTCACTAGAACTGGTCGCTAACTTTTTGTGAAGTTTGGCAAACTGGCTGATCCCACCACTAGCTGGCCTCCCTTGTCCCTCCCATCCCAGACACTTCTTTTCTCACCTGCTTGAGCCTCGCCTGCCCACATGCCTTTCCTTCCTTGCCTGCTTGTCTCAACACATGATGCCCAGCCTTGCCTTGACACTGGGAGGCCAGGCAAGTGTCAGGGTTCTGGCAATTGCCCTAATTAAGTCATGAGCCTTGAGCCAAGCTTCAAAAAGGAGCCCAAAAGATTTATTAGGAGCAACATGTCGGCATTGATCCATTGGAAGCCAACTCTGCCATGCATAATTTATGGTCACCTGTGACCCTGTTTGCCCCTTCCCCCCGGGTGTGTCATAAATAAGATTCTCCAATGAAGCGCGTTCACCGACTGAGTGCCACCAATCACATTCTCCAATGAAGGATTTTCATGGGCAGAAGATCTGGTAGCCTAGGCTACAATTTTTATAAGATAAGATTGGAATGTACTCTGGCTTTAATTGCCATACTGCTCCTTCAGGTTTCCCCCCTCCTTCTTATGGCAACTTGAAAACAGGCATAGGAATGCTTTACAAGTTGACAGCAAGCAGAGTTCTCATCGGGCTCATCCTCCAACTCCAGAGAAGAGGAAAGAAACAGATTTATACCCCTATCTAATGAGAAAGATCATGCCTCTGAACATAGGCAGAGAGCCTTCCCAGGGAGCCAGGCTGGTTGTGGGGGGAGAGGTGTTACCTCCCACAGAGAGGGTGTGCAGCTTGGGTGTCCTCCTGGATGCATGGCTCAACTTAGAGGATCAGGTGGGAGCAGTGGCCAGGGGGGCATTTGCTCAGGTTTGCCTGGTGCACCAGCTGCGCCCCTATCTGGACCGAGATGCCTTACGTACAGTTACTCATGCACTCGTTACCTCCCATGTAGACTACTACAATGCTCTCTACATGGGGCTGCCCTTGAGGACCACTCGGAGACTTCAGCTGGTGCAGAATGTGGCCGCACGGGTTGTGATGGAAGCATCCCGATACTCCCATGTTACACCCCTCCTGCGTGAGCTGCATTGGTTACCGGTTGCCCTCCGGGTGAGATTCAAGGTGCTGGTAATCACCTATAAAGCCCTACATGGCTTAGGGCCAGAGTATTTACGGGACCATCTACTGCCATTAATATCTTCCCAGCATCCCGTGCGCTCCCACAGACAGGGCCTCCTCGGGGTGCCGTCGGCCAGACAGTGTTGCCTGGCGACCCCCAGGGGGAGAGCCTTCTCTGTGGGTGCACCCCCTTGTGGAATCAGTTGCCCTTGAAGCTGAGGATGGCCCCTGACCTGCGATCCTTCCGTCGCGACCTGAAGACTTGGCTCTTCCAGCAGGCCGACCTGCACTGAGGGTGGGGGGTTATTGGCTTTTATTGGTTTTATTGCTTGTTGTGTGTTTTTAAATTATTGTTGGGATTTTATTTTATCTTTCTAATAATTTTAATTTTTGTATTTTATGTCTTGTTACAGTTGTGAGCCGCCCTGAGTCCTTTGGGAGATAGGGTGGCATCTAAATCCCATCAAATAAAATAAATAAATAAATAAATAAATAAATATGTTATGCTATCCTGATTTTACCTATTTCTAAACATGTACATATTTTGCTGTATTTTACACACAGGTCCCTGACCACCATCATCTTCTGGTTTCTTTTATTATTTAGTCCCACCTTTACAAACAAATAATAGCTTTTCTCCAATGGAGAAAAATGTCTACTTTTTTTTATACACAATGAAATGTCCTGTCAACTCGTAAAACATTCGTATGCCTGTTTTTGAGTTGCCATAAACAAGGGGGGGAATCTGCAGGAGCACTACAGCAGTTTAAAACCAGAAGTACATTCCACGCTTATCTTACAAAGATTGTAACTAGGTTACCAGATCGTTTGCCTGCAAAAATCCTTCATTGGAGAACATGATTGATGACACACAGCCCGTGAACATGCTTCATTGGAGAATCTGATTTATGGTACACCCAGGGGGGATTTGGAAAACAAGGTCACAGGTGACTGTAAATTACGTATGCCAGAGTTGGCTTCATTTAGGTTAATGCCTACATGTTGCTCCTAATAAATATTTTGGATTCTTTTGAAACTTGGCTCGAGCCTCATGATTTAATTAGGGCAATCACCACAGCCCTGACACTAAGAGTAGAACCCAAAGTCAAACTTTTGTTGACTATAATGAATAAAAGTAATTTTCAGGGATTTTGTTCTGGTTTGGAACTTGGTAAGAGAGAAGAATGTCATATGAACAAAAACAGCCACTCATCTCTTAACTAAAGGCAAACCAGAATCAGCTTTATCCATATTGAGGATCGACATTTCAGACTCATGCCAAAATTCTCTCTTGAGATTGGGGTGCATTGAGAGATTTTCTAAGGGATGTGTCAGGGAAATACTTTAAGAGCTGACCAACTGCCATGATGCTGTAATACTGTAATGCTGTAATGATGATGCAGTGGTAGGAAATAAAAGTTTGAAAGAAATGAAGTTTGGGAGAAAGTTCTCCTGTTTCACTCCTGGGCACATTTTCAGAGTTTCACCCCATTTGTGATTCCTCCCATTGAGCACCTGCTTGTTGACTCATTCCGAGTTTAGAGAGATGATGTGTCCTCTTATGGCCATTATCCAAATCATAGTGATTTATTTATTCTCTTGGTGCTAAATCTCAAAAGACATTTTGGATTGCTTTCAGACATCAAACAAACATGGCCATAACATGCTTCCACTTTGATATCATATCAACACCTTGTTGGCTAATCTCTTTGCACTGGAAAACCTTGGGGACATAAATGGCTCTGGAGAAATAGACAACCTGGAAAGTTTTTAGGACAGGCAGGAGATGCAGATATGAAGGCTTGTCTGGACTCTGTCATGATTAGGAAACTTCTGGAGCTTCTGTCTTGGAAAAGGGCTTTGCCTTCTTCCACCTCTTCCTATCACTGTGTCTTCAAAGCAAGGCTGGAGACTCCATCAGGAACACAAGTCATGTTGCTGCTTCTGCTGCTTCTGCTGCCCCAGGAAGTTCTGTCAAATCTCATAGCCAAATGTCTGCTGACTCTAAAGAGGGACGAGGTGCACCCAGAGAACTATTACAAAACAGGAGAGTTTCTCATTGGTGGCATTTTCCCTGCAACGAGGACGATGTTTCTACCACCAACCTTCAACAAATCTCCTTTGACTCAATTTTCTTGGTATGTCATAGTTCCTGCATAGAATTAAAACCTCTCCATTCCACCCTAAGTTCTAAAGTTTTACTCGCCTCTCTTTCACTGAATGATCTCTTTGATATGCTAGTTTTTCTCTCTTTCTGTCTCATTTCATCCTTGGTTCATCCTTTTCAGCTGATGAACCTGATTTGAAATTCTCAAATAAATAATCAGTAGAGATTTTCTGTTTTTCTTGGCTTTGAAGAAGAAGCATCTGCTTTTCTTGAATTTCTCTTAGCAGAGTTGGAATGTGGATGGACAAGAGAGGATGGTTTTTCTCTTCTACCACTCTGATGCCCAATAAGGTCATCAGCATGGATAGAAAAATGCAGAAATGTTGACTTTTTCTCTGAAGTAAAAATGAGATAAGCTTGATAATTTCATTCTGTATTACCAATTAAATGAATGGATGCCAGTTCAGAATTGACTTTTCTTAAATATGTGAATTTCATTTGAGTGGATACCAGCATCCTAATTATATAATGAGTTATTTGCCAGCTAAGGCTCTATGGTGGACATAGAGATTGAGAACTTACTGCATTGGTTAACAGCCATGATTCCTCATTTTATGTGTCATTGCAGGTGTCCCTATCAGTATGTGTCCTTTAATGATTCTATATTTCATGTGGAATAATAGGTCACACTTCCAATTATTAATTACTGGAGAAAATAAACAGGCAAAGGGATAGAAAGAGTTTGAAAGTCAGTCTGAAACCTTAATAAAACAGCAAGAAAAAGGACAATGTGAAGAATATGCTAAAACTGAATTTGAAACCGAATTATGTAGAAATGGTGAACATGTAATAACAAAAATGTATAAGTTTTAAAGCCTTGAAAAAGAGGATGAACAAGTTCAATGAATGCACTATTAAATTCTGATATTAAATAAAGATTAGAGAATTTGGATAATTGGTATTTGGTTTATACTCCATCATAGGTTAAGAGATTTTTTTCAAATAAAATGACGTATTCTTGCTATGGGACATTATCAAAGAGAAATGATCAAAGATGTATAAACATATTTCAACCAATGCAGGAATTTTGAAAAACATGGGAAAACATTTTATCATGCAGGGTGGACTTGTGAGAAAGCTCAGAAATTTTAAATAGATATTGACACAACAATGCAAAGAACTTGAAAGGCTAAAAATTGTGAAGAAACCAGAATTCTTTTTTACTGGGATTACTGAGCAAAGAATTAGCTAACACTCATAGTGTTTCTAAATGGTAACTGGCAAGATTATTGTATGCTCAATGATGGGAGAATCATGGCATTCTCACAGTGGAGGACTAGACTGTGAAAAATGTAGAAATTACAGAAATGAAAAAAATATCTGTTGAAAAGAAGGTGGGAAATCAGAGTGTTTTTCTTTTTCTAATTTTTCTAATTTTTTCTTTTGTTTAATATTTCATTTTCTTAAACAATTTATAAATATAAATTTAAAAAAGAATTAGAGAAAGCTAACAATAACTAGACCAACTCAGAAATAATATGTATTCAGTATCAAACAATAAAAGAAAAATGGAAAGTATCCCAGAGTTCTATTCGATAGGTGAGATTTTGTTGGGTGAGGGGGATTTAAAAATGCCTCCAAACCTCTCAGCCTTAGGTGGATTAAAAATAGGACTGTTAAATTTAACTGTTAAATAAAATGTTGCTTCCATTGATTATGTTCTGATGCATTCATACTTTCAGGAAACCAGCAACAGAGTACTGGAAAATCCTATCCTTCCTTTTTGCAATCCAAGCGATCAACAAGAATCCCAACATTTTGTTCAATGTCACCCTGGGATACAACATCTATGACAATTATTTCAGAGCACAAATGACCTCAGAGGCTTTGCTGGACCTGCTTTCGGAGGGGGAGGCCAATGTTCCCAACTACAGCTGTGGAAGGCAGAGAAACACCATGGCTGTTCTCGAACCGACTGGTACTGACATCTCCATCCAGATTTCAACCATGCTGGGAACCTACAAAATCCCACAGGTGTGTCTTTCTTGTGAAGACCATTTTTCGACATGCAACTTACAGCCAGAGTTGTAAATGAAGAGCACAGTTTTATTGTGGGAATTGTATGAAGTAAGGATGGAGGTTCTATCAAATGGTAGAGAAGGATCAAAGTAGACTATCCTCTCTCTGGTACATTCGTAATACAGACTGTGCATCTCTGCTGGCTATTTGCAATAGCCAAATCCTTCATTGAAGAGCTGCAGTTGCTCAGTGGTTAGAGTGCAGTACTGCAGGCTACTTCTGCTGAATGCTGCTGACTGCAATTTGGCAGTTCAAATCCCACCAGGCTCAAGGTTGACTCAGCCTTCCATCCTTCCAAGGTGGGTAAAATGAGGACCCAGATTGTTGGAAGCAAGAGGCTGACTCTGTAAACCACTTAGAAAGGGTGATAAAAGCACTGTGAAGCGGTATATAAGTCTAAGAACCTTAGCTATTGCTATTGAAGTGAGAAGAGAGGCAATGTAAACAGAATGACTGTGAGTGGAACTTTTCTCCATCTAGGGCCATTAGGGCTGGATGTTGTTTTTATGATATCTCTGAAATTTTTTTTAACAAAGTTAACTTTTTTCCCTTTTCAGATCAGTCACGGTTTTGATTCCCAGGTTGTGAGTGATGAAAATCCTTTCTTGTACCCAATGCTCCCTGCTGAAGGAGCCCAGTACCCAGGGATGGTGAAACTGGTCCTCCATTTCAGGTGGACCTTGGTGGGTCTCCTTGCTCCAGACACCGAGAACGGACAAAGGTTCATGAGGACGTTGACTTCCATGCTGGTCAGGAATGGCATTTGCCCAGTTTTATCACAAACCTTTTCCCCAGCTTCTCAGAAAGCAAAAATAAACTGGCATTTATTCCTCAGTTGGAGAAAGATTAATGTCTTTATTTTTGCTGCAGACTTGATTTCGTTAAATGCAGGGGTTTTGCTTTTGCAGCTGGTATTTGATAGTCTTGCTGAGCCTCCTAGAGGAAAAGTCCTGCTCACCACAATCCGCTGGGACTTCACTATTTATTTGAAAAAACAATCTTTTCCTGTCAAATACTTCCATAGCATATTTTCCTTTCCTATGAAGAAAAGTCTATTTGAAATATATGATAGGCCTTTGAACCTTTATTCTTTTATGAGGCACTATATAGAAATCTCCTTCCTGTGTTCCTACACCAACAATGCCTTTTCAGTGAAAACATGGAGACGGTGCAGGCAGAGAGAAGATCTGGAAGCTCTCATGGAAGAGAAGATGTATCCAATCCTGACTCGGGACAACTATATCATTTACAACACAATCTGGGCTTTGGCACGGGCCTTAAATGCAGCTTATTTATCCAGATCCAGCAACACATTTAAAACTGGCAAAACTTGAAAGCTCCTATGCTGAAGGCGTGGCAGGTACTTACTTTCTATTGCACAGCTCTCCATAGCAGCTGAGAATCTATGTTGTAATTGTAAGAACCTGATAATAATTATACTGTCAGGATTCCAGCAGTTACTCCAATTAAATCATGAGCCTCGATCCACACTCCCAAAACTAAAAAGGATTTAGAATTAACATTCTGGCAATAGCCTGGGCGTAGCCAACTCTGAGATACGTAATTCACTGTCACCCTTGATCTTGATTTCCCTCCCACCCCTCTGGGGGTATCATCCAGTGAAAAATGTCCATAGCCAAGAGTCATCAATCATGCTCTCCAATTAGATTTTTGCAGTGACAGAAGCTTCAGTCATCTAATCAGTCTCTGAAGAAAATATGAATGGAATGTACTTTCGATTCCACACTGCTCCCTGCTCTTTGAAACTCCTCCCTTCTTTCTGTTGACAACTATAAAACATGTATACAAAATGTTTTATGAGTTGACATATACTGTATTTGGAATATAAAAATTACATTACATTCCAATTTTCCATTGCTTTCCTTTCTGCAATTCATTTCACCCTGCTCATCTCTTTTCCGATTTTTATTTACAAGTTTCTTGTTAAAAATATTACTCTTTTCTTCTTTGACTCTTTTTTTTTACAAGCAGGACCATTACCATGTCATGCACCAAAAATGTGTGCTGTGTATATTAAGCTATTTAACATCTCTGATCTTCTAACTTCCTGGGCTGCCCTTCTGCTACAGGGCAGCCTTTAACCATTCTTTGGCTAAGAATTTTGGCTTTATTGGCAAAATTTCTTCAGTGTGGTTTATTTATTTATGTATTTATTATTTATTTCCTTTTATTTGTCAAGCATGTAGATAACAGATATAATTATAACATGATTATCATTACATGAAATGGGTACACATAAAAAGGGACATTAGTACAGGGACAGTAGGCACATTGATGTTCTTATGCACGCCTCTTATAGACCTCTTAGGAAAGGGTTGAGGTTAACAGCAGACAGTCTAAGGATAAGGTTTTGGGGGTTTGAGGAAGAAACCACAGAGTCAGGTAGTGCATTCCAGGCATTGATAACTCTGTTGCTGAAGTCTGTACTTTCTGCAATCAAGTCTGGAGCGGTTTAGCTTAAGTTTGTAGCTATTGTGTGCTCTTATATTGTTGTAGTTGAAGCTGAAGTAGTCATTGACGAGTAGGACGTTATAGCAGATAATTTTATGTACTACGCTTAGGTCAGATTGAAGGAGGCATAGTTCTAAGTTGTCTCAGCCCAATATTTCAAGTCTGGTGGAATAAGGTATTGTGTTTCAAGAAGAAGAGTGGAGGACTCTTCTCGTGAAATATCTCTGGACTCTCCCAATTGTATTAATGTCCGATACGCAGTGCGGGTTCCAGAGGGATGAGCTGTATTCGAGAATGGGTCTAGCAAAAGTTTTGTATGCTCTAGTTAGCAGTAGAATATTACCAGAGAAGAAGCTATGCAAGATTAGGTTAACAACTCTTAATGCTTTTTTGGCGATATTGTTGCAGTGGGCTCTGGCACTTAGATCATTTCCTGTAGGGTTTTAATTTTGGACCTCAATAGTTCATACTGGATATATCCTTTGCTTTGCTTACTTCCCATTGGTTTGCCAAAGTTTGCAGTGACAATATTTTTTTTTTATGGGATAGTTTTTTATAGGATAATTTTTATGGGTTAAATTTGTAGTTGTAATGGGGCTTATTTAGTTTAATTTGCTTTTAAATTATTTATTGTTGTTGTTTTATTTGTAAGCCGCCCCGAGTCTTCGGAGATGGGGCAGCATATAAGTCCCATTAATAAATAAATAAATAAATAAATAAAGAACATTCTTTACCATCCTCATTTTTGAGGCCAATCTTGATTCTTCTAACAAGATTTTTATGCCAGTTGAGATGGAGACATCTTCCCAAAGAGCTTTCTATGTTCTGTGCAACATTGTTCATTTTCTCTTCCATCCCAGCTTCATTCTTTCCTTCGAACCTCTCAGTTTTATAATAATTCCATCGATGGGGTCTATTTGGATGAGAATGGAGAGCTGGTAGCAGACCTGGACATTGTGAACACAGTGATTTTCCTCAATAGGTCTGCTATCGTAATGACACTTGGAAGTCTAGAAAGAGTGGGATCCTTGGATTTCAAGTTGATGATGAGCCAGAGTGCTATTGCAATGATTGAGATTCTGAACAAGGTGGGGAAAAGACTTCATTCTGCTCTTTATGAAGGTCTTGCCAAGACGATTGCCAAATTGGAGCAGGGGTGGGCTTGGGATGTCATCTCAGTTCTCCCAAAGAGGAAACATCTTTTCACTAGATGTTCAGGTGTCTGTGAGAAAAATATCCTTAACTATTCCAGTTAACTGTTTATCAAACTTCTACAAAGAAGTTGGATTTATATCATGAGACAAAGTGATGGATTTTGTCAAAGCAGAAATCCATTCCACTTTCTTTTCAGGAGGTACATTGAGAATTCAAAATAAAATTCTAATGGGGAAAAAACTAGAAGAAAAGATAAATAGGCAAAAAGCAAGCCACCAAGTCAGTTTGAAGAGCTTGAATTGTTGATTCCCAAATGTTGCATGTTACCTCTTTTAGGAAATAAAATAATCCATGTTGTGGATGTTATTTTTCCACTATTTTCTGGCCAGCCCTTCCTCCTTCCAGGTGTGTGGAAAGATGTCTTCCTGGATTCATGAAGGTGTCTCAGGAAGGGAAGTCCATCTGCTGCTACAATTGTCACCCTTGTGCAGAAGGATCCATCTCCATCCAGGAGGGTGAGTGACAGCAGGAGAAAGAGACAGACTTTGGGGAGGATCAGAGATCCTGAGATTCTCCATGAACATGTATGTTGAAAGGCTTGGTCAGTGGTCCCTGCCTCTTTGAGTCTTGAACAAGATATACCTTTATGTCATTGTGAATTATAACAATAGTTCTTGCAGATTAATCTGGTATATAGCACAAGCAAACAGGGATAGAGATCATGGATAAAGATACTTGATAAGTGAGGGTTGAATATTGTGAGAGAGATGACATCTCCTGCTCTTTATCCTTTAAACACATCTTCAACATTTCAAATTACTTTACTTCATTGCTGTGAATAGTGAGAGTTTCCAGAAGCCAGAATATAATGATGGAATTTTGATTGGATCTTTGGAAGAGGATTGACCAAATTCTGGCCATGTCTGGTGGGCACTTTGGGCAGCCAGAGTTTCAAGTTATAGTTACTGGTCTTTACACAAAGGATGCATTTCTTTGCTAAAGGAGTCTCACAGAGTGGCTTCCCTGTACTCCTCATTCAGGGGTGGGATTCAAATTTTTAACAACCAATTCTGTGGGTGTGGCTTAGGTGGTGGGCGTGGCTTGGTGGTCATGTGACTGGGTGGACATGGCTTGGTGGTCATGTTATTGGCTGGGCGTGGCCAACTCAATATCACTCACATCGAGGCACGCATCTCCTCGTCTGGCCTCTCAAGACTGTGGGGATGCTTCAACAGTCGTAAGTGTGAAAAATGGTCATAAGTCACTTTTTTCAGTGCCATTGTAACTTTGAATGGTCACTCCACACAAGCAAAGTACCAGCAAAGGAGGGGAAAAAAACTCCAGAGACGTTCCAAAGACAGGAAGTCTAGTCCTGCGAAGAACGTAATAAGTGTTAACAGAGAGGCAGTTTCTATAAGCAACACCAGAATGTTTCCTTCCTGCCTTCCTTACAGGATTAGGCCAGTAATTTCTTCTAACAACCGTTCTCCAAACTGCTTAGAATGTTAACAACCGGTTCTAGGGAATAGGTGCAAACTGGTAGAATCCCACCCCTGTCCTCGTTCTATTTGCTGCAGGAGGGGGAGATGGTAGACAATGTCGGCTGGCGACTCCCAGGGACAGGGCCTTCTCTGTGGGTGTGCCTGCCCTTTGGAACCAATTACCCGTGGAACTTCGGGTGGCTTCTGACCTTCGTTCCTTCTGTCGCAACCTAAAGACTTGGCTTTTTCGATCGGCCAACCTGGACTGATGGAGTTTTTAATTGTTTTTAGATTTGTTGGTGGTTTTAATTTTTAAGGGCCTTGGTGGCTCAGGCTGTTAAATGCCTGCACTTTAGATCCAGCTGCCTGCAATGACTGCAGGCTCGAATCCCACCAGGCTCAAGGTTGACTCAGCCTTCCATCCTCTCAGGGTAGGTAAATTGAGGACCCAAGATTGTTGAGGGCAATAAGCTGACTTTGTAAAAATGCTGCTTAGTAATAAGCAGGCCTATACAATGGAATGAAGGCTATTGCTGAGCACACTGGGTTGTATCCCAAAAAATTGTAAGCCGCCCTGAGTCTTCGGAGAAGGGCGGCATATAAATGTAATTAAAAAAAATGCAATTGGGGTTTCGTGTTTAATTGCTTTTTAAATTTTCTATTTCTGTTTTTATTTCTGTGAGCCACCCTGAGTCCTTTGGGAGATAGGGCGGCATAGAAATCCCATCATTAAATTAAATTGAATTGAATTATGTAATAAGTGACTGCACTGTTCACTGGTGCCTTTCTTTCTGCCTGGGGACTCCTGGCTTTATACTTCTGAAGTTTGACGTTGCAGAGGTTCTGCTGGAGGCCCTTCTTAAAATAATTTTCAGAATCATGGTCCATGGAGAGGAGAGGAGAGGAGAGGAGAGAGAAGAGGGAGGGAGGGAGGGAGGAGAGGAATCATGAGCTGTGGCTGAGCCAAATTTCCTTCTTGAACTTATTGGAAAATGTTCCTCTTTCTGATAATAAAAAAATGAGGATTTTGATGTCCTCATTCCATATCCAACTCATTTTCAAGGGCCACTCCACGTGAAGTTTCTTTCTCCATGGCAAAAGTAGTGTTTCTAATTTTCAGCTCACCGAAGCTACGTTAAGCGATTCTTTGCATGTACTTAATTCCATTGTAGGCTGGATCTCATTGGTGCCTTAGAGCAGTGGTTCTTAACCTTTTTGAAAGAATCGCCCCCTTGAGCCATTGAGGAAATTGTCATCGCCCCCCTCCCCCAACATAACCACCCCCCTGCCACCTCTTAGCATCCCCAAGGGGGCCACAGAGGGGCGCTAAGAGGCGGCAGGGGGGCGTTCAAGGTGCCAGCCCTGCAGGCTCACCCCATTGACTGTTGTACCGCACCTGAACCGGCGCCTGTCCATCCATCCATCCATCCAAAATGTCTGTCTGTTTGCCTGCCTGCTTCCCTGCCTATCTACCTACCTGTCTGTCTTTTTGTCTACTTACCTACCTACCTATCTAACAAGATAGATCTCTCTCTCTCCCAATATATCTTGCTCCATTGCCCCCATATCGCCCCCCTTCCATTCCTTTGCCCCCACATTGCCCCTTTTCATTCTATCGCCCCCCTGTAAAACAAAATCACCCCTTGGGGGGCAATATCGCCCAGGTTAAGAACCACTGCCTTAGAGCAATGAGGTTCAGAAATCAAAAGGTAAAATGGTGGAACTGCCTTTCTTCCTTGAATCCTCCCTCCCTCCCTCGTTCTCTTTCAACAAGTTCATTGATGAAATGGTGACATCAAAAAAGAAATATTCAGCTGTTCTACCTCTAGGGAAATGAAGAAATATATATTGATTTCACCTACACACAACCATTCACACCAAACACAAGTTTACCCAAACAGTGCATTTTATTAAAAGACGTGTTAAAGGGAGGCTCTACTCTTGCTCTTTTTCAGATGCAGACAAATGTACCAAATGTCCTGAAGATCAACATCCAAACATCAGACGAGTTCACTGTATCCCCAAGATTAAAAGTTATCTTTCTTATAAGGAAAATCTGGGGATCATCCTCACTTCCATTGCCTTGTTCCTCTCTTTAACCACTGGCTTTGGCTTGGGGGTCTTCATTACATTCATGGAAACACCAATTGTCAAAGCCAACAACCAGGACCTCTCCTACATCCTCCTGGTCTCTCTCCTGCTTTCCATCTTGACCTCCTTCATGTTCATTGGCCGGCCAGGGAGAGTGACCTGCCTCCTCCGACAAACAGCCTTCAGCATAGTCTTCACCATTGCCATTTCTTCAATCTTGGCCAAAACAATCACAGTGGTGTTAGCCTTCTTGGCCACAAAACCAGGGAATAAAGTGCAGAGATGGTTGGGGAAGAGCTTGGCCAACTTTATCGTCCTTTCTTGCTCTGGTGTCCAAGTTGTCATCTGCAGCATCTGGTTGGTAACTTTCCCCCCATTCCCTGACTCGGACATGCACTCCCAACTTAGAGAAATCATCCTACAATGCAATGAAGGTTCGGTCACCATGTTTTATGTTGCCCTTGGGTACATGGGCTTCCTGTCTGCTGTCTGCTTCACAGTGGCTTTTCTGGCCAGGAATCTCCCTGGGACCTTCAACGAAGCCAAGCTGATCTCCTTCAGCATGCTGGTCTTCTGCAGTGTCTGGGTGTCCTTTTTGCCTGCCTACCTGAGCACCAAGGGGAAGTACACGGTGGCTGTTCAGGTCTTCTCCATCTTGGCCTCCAGTGCTGGACTCTTGAGCTGCATCTTCATCCCCAAGTGCTACATTATGATTGTTAGGCCAGATCTGAATACCAAAGAACACATGATGTCAAAATAAAATAGAAAAAATGACTTTTAGAAATCTGTTATTTTTCAAAAATGTCATTTAGTAAGCTTGATTAACAGGTTTTGACCATTTAATGTTTGTTTATTTATTATGACATTACCAATCCTTACAACTGTCAACCCATTTAAACAGTGATAGGAAATATTTCCCAGTTTTTATGGAAGGGGAATAAAGCCCAAGAATTAGATATAAACTACTGCAAGATCTTTATTTATGAGTTTATGAGACTGGAAATTGAATATCGATGCATGTTGTCTGGCCTGGTTAAAAGAATGTGTGAATCTCCAGAACAGGATGTTACTTTAATTAGAGGCCCATGAATTAAGATTGGGATGGCACAACTATTTATGATATCATAAAACTAAACTTAATGTTGCTTTTAATAATCACCTTGTTAGATGTACCATACTAAGAGTTTAGAATAAATATAAAACAATAAATATAAAATATGTATATCTGTAAAAATATAAATATGAAATACATCTCTGTGAAATTGCCTCTTTGGGTGTCACCCCAGGAATCTTTTTTTCACAAAAGAAATGGTGGTGAAGCCAGACTGGGATGTATGGAAAAATTCTATCTTTCAACTCTGGTGACCCTGTACTAAAATTGAGGGAAGAACTTGAATCAGAATGTTTGCCATCGGTTTACATACCAGATCTAATACCAGATAAGTTATCTAAAATATATAAAGGTGTATCAAATAAATCTTGGGAATGTAAAAATAAAGAAGGGATTTTTTTTATGATTTATGATGGACACGTGATAAAGCAAAAATATTTTGGAGGAAGGTTCATATTTTAATACAGAAAATTCTGAAAATGTAGGTAAAAATGAAACCAGAAACTTTCCTTTTGTGTCTAATGCAGAGGTGGAATTCAGCCACTCCTGACATGTTCTGGAGAACCGGTAGCAAAAATTTTGAGTAGTTTGGAGAACCAGTAAATTCCACCTCTGGTTGGCCCTGCCCCCAATCTATTCACTGCCTTCCAAGTCCCAACTGATTGGCTGGGTCTTCTTTGGTTGCCCTGCACAGGAGAATGGAGCTGGAAAGCAGGTTAGTGGGTGGGTAGGGAATGGGATTTTGCAGTAACCTTCCCCAGGTGTGGATAGGGAATGGGGTTTTGTAGTATCCTTCCCTGCCATGCCCACCAAGCCACATCCACGAAGCCACACCACACCCACGAAGCCACTTCACCAGGGTAGGATTCTACCAGTTCTATCTGGTTCTATAGAACCCCTTGTTAACTTTCTAAGTAGTACGGAGAACCTGTACTTAGAAGTAATCTCCCTTTGTTTTTTTCCACCCTTATTATATTTTTGGCAGACAGCCTAGACTTCCTGTCTCCGGAGCTTCTGAGGCTTTCTTAAAGGGGAAGGGTTGTTTTAAGATTTTTACACTGCTGTTGGGAGGAAATATTTCCCTGGACAATCTGCCCTTTGAAGAAATAATTGAATAATGAAGCAAAGCTTTTAGTGACAGGGAACCAAGGTGAGTGACATTCAGCAAGGCTTCTTGGCTAACTAGAAAGATTAACATTCAAATGTGAGTTTACATACTCTTTCTGAGTTTTGGTCTAAAACTGGTTTTTGGGGAAGCTTAATTCTGTGCTTCGTGAAGTTTAATCCTGTGTTTATTGATGGGATAATTTTCCCTATTCATCTTCAACAAGCAACGGCTACTGTTGTGATTTAATTATTTCTATTCTGTTTCAATTTTTTCTTGTCTCATGGTTTCTTTTTCTATTTGGGGAGGGGGTCTTCCTTCACTGCTTTAATACTATCTGGCACTGTCCTTTTGGGTATACTTCCAAGAGGCAGGTGCAAGCTTGGCACTGATTTTTTACTGCCTTTCTGGGGCATGTGACCTTTCCTTAAATCTGGCTAATTTCCTTAGGATATCTTGTGAGGTGAGTGAGACCAGCTGGTATTTTTAAGTGTTCAAATGGATCTAAGGATTGCTTCTCCTGGGTCTGCTCTTTCTGGACAGCTTAAATGGCCTCTCTACTAAAGGGTTTCACTTTATGAGCAGGAGTTGACTGCTTGATAGTTATCACTGCATTTTAACTATTTTCATTCCTCAAGGCACTCTGGCACCCTGCCTGATTTGTAACTCCAGCTTGCAGGTATTTTTAATCTAATGATTGGTATTTAGAGCAGCTTTTTGAAAGCAGAGAAGCTTTTGTATTTTTGTACAGGTAATCCTTGACTTACAACAGTTCATTTAGTGACCATTCAAAGTTACCATGGCACTGGAAAAAGTGACTTACAACCATTTTTTCACCCTTATGACTGTTGCAGCATCCCCACTGTCATGAGAGGTCAGGTGAGGAGAATCACCCCTTGACATGAGTGATGACGAGTTGGCCATGCCCAGCCCTCTGCAGCCCTCCCCGTAGCTCCTCGTAGCTGTCCGGGCGCCTCGCCTGCCCTCTCCAGGGCTCCCCAGGCTTTGGAAACTGGCAAAAAACACTTCTAAGCAACTGGTCATTGAGCGAGGAGCACTTGCATTTGGTTTGCCAGTCACATGGCCACCTGCCCACACCCACCCTATTCACATGACCACCTAGCCACTCTCAGTCAGCAAGCCACTCCCACCCCAGTCACATGACCACCAAGCCACACCCACAAATTAGGCCCGCCCACAGAACCAGTTGTTAAGAAATTTGAATCCCACCCCTGCACACCACACCCACAAAGCCACTCCACAGAACTGAATACCACCACTCTTCTAATGGAAAAACACTTAGAGAAAAATATTGGAACTTTGACCCTATATATGTTGACACCAAGTCTCCTTTTAAAATCACAAAGGTGTGGGTAAAAATCAGTCTCCAGGGGAATGGGACTATTTGGTAAGCAAATGAAGACATAAGGAACAGGTCCTTAGAGCTCACAGTGACCTTTGGTAAGTTACATCAGTGGTGGGATTCTGTGGGCATGGCTTGGTGGGTGTGGTGGGGTGTGGCAGGGGAAGGATACTGCAAAATCCCCATTCCTTCCCCACCCCACTAACCTGCTTTCAAGCTCCATTTTCCTCTGCAGGGCAACAAAAGAAGACCCAGCTGATCAGCTGGGACTCAGGAGGCAAATTATAGATGGGGCTGGGCCAGTCAGAGGTGGTATTTGCTGGTTCTCTGAACTACTCATAATATCCACTACCAGTTCTCTAGAACTGGTCAGATCCTGCTGAATACCACCTCTGAGTTACATCATAACATCCTCACAGCAACCCCTGAATCTGAAGATGCAGATATATCTTAGATTTAAGACCGTTTTTGTTATGTATGTAGGTTTGAATGTTATTGGTTTATTTGAACTGTTCTTGTAAAATGTTAAATGGTATTGGTTTAAATACTGCGGGAAGAAACCCTGCACTCCCATTGGCTGGCAACTACGGCTTCTGGCTATAAGAAGCAGCCGTAGCCCAGCCAACTGGGGTCCATTCGAGCTGTAGTCACTGAATAAACTCTTTACTGAAGCTCCTCGCGTTTGACTCTTCATGCAAACTTAACACTGGCGACGAGGATGGGATTGCCCTGAAGAAGAGACAACACGGAAGGCAAACAGAAGAGCGAGATGGCTGCGCTGAACAGCCCCCCAGCCCCGTTCGATCTGGCAGCGGAAGACTGGGAATCATATGCGGATCGCTTCCAAATGTGCCTGGAAGGAAACGACCTCGCCGATATTCCCGAGAGATGGAAGAGGGCGGTATTTCTTATGCACTGCGGTCCGGCAGTCTTCAAGATGGTGAAGGCGTTGGCGGGAGCTGCAGAACTGAAGGTAATGGAATGGCCCGATTTGAAAGCTTTTAAGAGCCCATTACGCCCACAAGTATTGTGCCTCATTAAGAGACACGAGTTTTACCGTCGGGATCAAGGGGAAAGCAAGAATGTTAATGACTTCATGGCTAGTTTAAGGGACATTGGGGGTGCTTGTGACTTTACCAACTTAGAAGAGGCCATGCGTGACCAGTTTGTCTTAGGCCTCAAAGATAAGGTCTTACAAAGCAAACTGTTAATGAAACCTAAGATCACGTTTAAGGAGGCCATTGAAGAAGCTGTTTCAGCGGAAGCCACCAAGTCCTCAGCAGCGCCATGAAAAAGATTAACAAGGCCTCAAGCCAGGCCTCAAGCCATTCTGATGTGGAAAATCCACAACAACCCATTCGACAAATAGACTCTGATACAGATTGCAGTGAGGTGGAGGAAGGGATTTATAGACTTAGAATGGAAAAGAAAAGGAAAGACCCTGGGAGAAAGAGGCAAGAATTTTATTGCAGAGGCTGTGGGGGGGGCGGTATCCCCGCACTGAATGCAAGTTCTTAGACACCATCTGCCTACGTTGTGAGAAAAGGGGTCACATAGCCAGAGTCTGCAAATCATCCAGAACTCCACCTAGTAGGAAGAAATTTCCTGAAAAGGATTTTAAGCCCAACAACTTCATTGAAAAGATGGAGCGCAATACAGAAGCAAATGGGAAGAATGAAACTCATCAAACAGTCACCATTGGTCATTCTTCACCCTTAAGAAGCAGAAAAGTACACGTGAAGGTGTTCATTGAAGGAAGGCCTTGCCAAATGGAAGTGGACTCAGGATCTTATTTATCTATGGTGTCATGGGACACTATTCACAGGCAACTTCCCAACATTCAGAAGAAACATTTTCAGAAGCAAGCACTGACTCTTAAAGAGTACCAAGGGAACAAGATTCCAGTAGTTGGAGCAAGAGATTTCAACGTGCAGTTTAAAGGCCACACCAAACGTTTGCCCCTGACCATCGTGGACAAGGATCGCCCAAGCTTGCTGGGACTTGAGTGGTTCAAGCCACTAGGCATCGAGGTGACTGGCATCAATCACGTGAGCAACTCTGAATGGGAGGAGGTCTTGAAGTCTGGTTTCCAGAGGTCTTCAGCAAAGGACTGGGCAAGTATATGGGGACCCCTATCACTTTCAACCTAGATCCCAAGGTGCCCCCAATTCGTTTAAAGCCCAGGAGGGTTCCATTTGCTTTAAAGGAAAAAATTGATGCACAATTAGACAAATTAATTGCTCAAGGGGTTTTAGAGCCCACTGATCACTCCAGAGGGGAAACACCCATAGTCACACCAGTCAAGGCTGATGGGTCAGTAAGAATTTGTGGAGACTATAAGGGGACACTGAACCATGCACTGCAGCAGAGTGCATATCCTGTGCCAGTTCTCTGCTGAAAATGACACTCAGCTTCAAGAAAGACTCAGAGAAGTCCTTACCAGAATTCAGAAAAGTGGGGTTAAAAGTCAAGGAAGAAAAATGCACACTTAAGACAGACAGGGTTGAGTTCCTGGGCTACATGATTGACAAGCATGGCATCCACCCTACTGATGCCAAGGTTAAAGCAATCAAAGAAGCCCCTAAACCTAAATGCAAAACAGATTTGCAAGCCTTCCTTGGACTTATTAACTTTTATCACATGTTTCTACCTCAAAAGGCAACCATTGCTGAACCTTTGCACAGATTACTTGATAAGAAGGCTGTTTGGATCTGGGGAGGAAGGAACAATCAGCATTTAACAGTATTAAGAGACTAATCACATCTGATGCTGTACTGATACAGTTCTCTGAGAATTTGCCTGTTGTACTGACTTGTGATGCATCCCTTTGGTGTGTGTGTGGTGGGGGTTGAGTCACAGGCTTCCCAGTGGGAGAAGCCCCTATTGCATTTTACTCTCGCACTTTGACCAAAGCAGAGAGGAATTATAGCCAACTGGACAAAGAGGCATTAGCAGTTGTTGCAGCTGTCAAGAAATTTCATGAATATCTGTATGGCAGGACATTTACCATTGTTACAGATCACAAACCTTTGTTAGGCATTGTGGCAGGAGACAAACCTACACCTACTATCCTGTCACCAAGAATGCTGAGGTGGACTGAATTTCTTGCAGCCTATTCATACAAACTGATTCACAGGCCTGGCAAGGACATTGGACATGCTGATGCACTGAGTCGTTGCCCACTACCTTGCCACAAGGAGGACTTTGAACTTGAAACTCACACCTTTTTCCTGGAGACCGTTGCTAAGCTTCCAGTCCATGCTGCTGAAATTGCCAGAGAGACTGCCAAAGACACTGTGTTGGCTCCTGTCATAGGCTGGATTAAGAAAGGTTGGCCTTTTCAAGATCTACCTCACCTTGCTCAACCTTTTAAGTCCAGGCAAACTGAATTATCTGTATTAAGAGGATGTATTTTGTGGGGTAACAAGGTGGTTATTCCTGCAAAACTGCAAAGAGAGGTTTTGGAAATGTTACATGAGGGTCATCCTGGTATTGTAAGGATGAAGGGATTGGCCAGGAGTTATGTATGGTGGCCAGGTATTGACAAAATGGTTGAAAACTGGGTTGCATCTTGTCCCAATTGCCAGGTAGTCAGGCCTGCCCCACCTCATGCCCCCACACAGGAATGGGAATGTCCTAGGGGCCCGTGGTCTAGGATCCACATTGATTTCGCAGCCCTACTAGAGGGCACACTTTTCTTGTTATAGTAGATGCATATTCCAAATGGCTGGAGGTATTTCCCATGACATCCACCACAACTGATGCTGTCATCAAGCAGCTCAGAAAACTGTTTGTAACCCATGGGTTACCTGATGTTCTTGTCTCTGACAATGGCCCTCAATTTACATCTAACATTTTTGAATCCTATCTAGCACAACAGGGTATCAGACATGCCCTTACTGCCCCTGGGCACCCTCGCTAATGGCCGGGCTGAACGCATGGTACGTTTTACCAAAGAGAAGCTTCAGCAGCTGGGTCCTGGGGACATCACTGAGAAGCTTGAAAAACTTCTTAGTGTTCAGCACATCACTCCTAGCCCATCTACTAACTTATCCCCAGCAGAGTTGTTGATGGGTAGGAAACTTAGGTCTTCCCTTGACCGCCTTCATCCCACTTACGCACCCAACGCTCCACTGGATTCCACTTGCAAAGTTCGCACATTCAGTGTGGGTGATTCTGTTTATGCTAAGAACCTTATAGATGAACCTTTGTGGATTCCTGCTGAGATAACTCAGATCACAGCCCTCATTCTTACAGGGACAAACAGAGGATGGACTCCTCTGGAGCAGGCAGCATTGATCAACTTAGATCCAGGTTCTCTCAGGAACATCGCACTTGTTCCTCTAGTTCCCTCACCTGATGTCAATTCTAGGGGAAGGGAGGAACAGGAGGAAAATCAGCAAGCAAGAATCAACCCAGGTGTAATGAGCCATTACGACAGGAACCATTCCAAAACCTGTCACAATGCCAAATCCATCCTTAAAAGTGGAAGATTGTACATCACTACCTGACTTGGGTGCTGACATTGGGCTGGAGATGGGTTGGGAGGAGAGACCAGATTCTAACAATCAAACAGGGTCTTCTTTCACAGGAAGTCCCAGTGGGGAAATGTCAGCAGACACATTTCCTCTCTCACTGGGTGAGAATGTTAAAACTTCTGAACCACGAAGGTCTCAACGACATTGCAAGAGCCCCACCTGTTTAAAAGAATACATTAGATAGGTTGGGGTTTGGTATGGACTGAACCTAGTGGGGAGGGGTGTTATGTATGTAGGTTTGAATGTCATTGGTTTAGTTTGAATTGTTCTTGTAAAATGTCAAATGGGATTGGTTTAAATAGTGCGGGAAAACCCTGCACTCTGATTGGCTGGCAACTGCGGCTGCTGGCTATAAGTAGCAGCCGTAGCCCAGCCAAGTCGGGTCCATTCAAGCTGTAGTCACTTAATAAACTCTTCACTGAAGCTCTTCGCGTCTGACTCTTCATGCAAACTTAACAGTATAGAATCTCCTGTTCAAACGGGGGTTGGGCTAGATGACCTCCAAGATGCTTTCCAAGCCTATTATTCTATGTTCTTTTTTTTTTAATTTTAAAAAAGTTTATTTACAATTATAAAAAAACACACAACATACAGACTTACAATCACACATAACATAAATACATCACAAGTTTTTCCCACTTTTTCTTTTTAGTTGCAGATCGAGTATGCATTTTCCCATATAATGTTACAGTCATACATAGCCATAAATATTTCTTCAGATGAGATTCGCTTGGTTTGGCCTATTTTGGAGCTTTTTCTTGTCTCTTTTTCCAAGTTGTTACATAACCTGTTATCTCCTGTTTTCTATAAATTCTTGTACCTAGAATGGTACCTTATTTCCCAACATTCCCTTTCCCTCCATTTTTATGTTCTACCCAATTATACCATATTTCCCATGCCTTATAATAATCCGAATCTTCTTTTCCATTTAGTTTAAGTGTTAATCTCTCCAATTCTACCCATTCATATGTTTTCTTTATTACTACTTGTATAGATGGGACCATAGATTCTTTCCATTTCTGAGCTAGGGCAATTCGAGCCGCTGTTAGCAAATGTGTTATCAGGTATTTGTCCTCTGGGGGAAGGTGTTTTTTATCATTCCGAGTAGGAACAGTTCTGGTTTCCACTCCAACTCACACTTCATCACATCTTCAATCCAATTTTTAATTCCCATCCAATATTTTCTTATTTTGGGGCATGTCCACCACATATGATAGTAAGTGCCAATTTTATTCTGGCACTTCCAACAGTTTGGATTTGCCTGTGGAAATATTTTTGCTAGTCTAGCCAGGGCCAAATGCCACCTATACATCATTTTGTACTGGTTTTCTTTATATGCCACCGACTTTGTGTATGTTAAATTTTCTTCCCATGTATCTTCCCAGTCATTCAGATCCAAATTGTATCCTATATTTTTTTCCCAAGCTAACATTGGTCCTTTTACTAATTGTCCTGTTCTTTCTTGTTCTAGTAGTAATTTATATAGTTTAGATATTAATTTTTCTTCCGATCCCAAAAGTAATTTATCCAAATTTGTATTCTTTGTTTCTATTCCATATTCCTTTATGTCTTTATTGTATCTCATTTTAACTTGTAAATAAACCCAACTATCTATTGGTATTCCTTGTATTTCCAAATCCTGTTTTGTTTTTAGTTTTCCCTCTGTATCCAATATCTGGTAGTATTTAAGTTTTTTATTTAAATCCAGTGTATTAGGATGAAAGGTTGCCTCCATTGTTGAGAGCCATCTCGGTATTTTTGTATAGTTTTTCTTCCTTATTTCTGCCCAGTTTTTAATCAATGAATTGCGTATTATATGTTTCGTTGCGTATTTTTGTTTTTTGTCAGTCGGGTTCCATAAAAGTGCGTGCCATCCTATTTGTAAATCATGCCCCTCTAGTGTTAACATTCTCTTATTTTCTAGTCTCACCCATTCCTTTATCCATAGCAAAATCGCAGCTTTATAGTAAATTTCCCAATCCGGGAGTCCCAATCCACCTCTACTTTTATCATCCTGTAAATATTTTTTCTTTATTCTTGCCCTTTTTCCCATCCAAATAAATTTCATTGTCATCCTATCCAAATCCGTAAAGAACTTTTTGTTTGTTAATATTGGAATTGTCTGGAATAAATACAAAACTTTGGGTAATATATTCATCTTAATTGTCGCGATTCTTCCTAAGAGGGATATTTGCATTTTACTCCAAATTTCCAAGTCCTTTTTAATTTGTTCTAAAATTTTTATATAATTGTCTTCCCATAGCATTGTTGTTTTTGCCCTTATCCAATTCCTAAATATTTTATTTTATTTACTATTTGTAATCCCATAATTTCTTCCAGTTTTTTGTTTAGAATTTATTATATTTTTAACTAGCAATTTGGTTTTCCCTTATTTACTTTTAATCCTGCTAATTCCCCAAATTTGTTTATCTCGTTCAATAATATAGGACCCGTCTCTAATGGTTCCTCTATCATAAATACCATATCATCTGCGAATGCTTGTGTCTTGTACTCTTGGTTCTTGATTTTCGTTCCTTTTATGTTCCCATTTCCCCTAATTCTGATTAACAGTGTTTCTAGTACTGTGATAAACAACAATGGTGACAAAGGGCAGCCTTGTCTAACCCCTTTCTCTATTTTGAACATTTTAGTGGTTTCTCCATTTACCAGTATATTTGCCTTTTGGGTGTCATATACTGCATTAATCATTCTTTCAAAATTATGTCCAAAATTCATTTTATTAATTTGCAGTTTCATAAAATCCCAGTTCAGATTATCAAATGCTTTCTGTGCATCTAGGAAAATCAATGCCATTTGGTTACTCGGGTGGTTTTCGTAATATTCTAGTATGTTTATTATTGTTCTTATGTTGTGCCTAATCTGTCTTTTCGGCAGGAATCCATTTTGATCTGTATTGATTTTTCCACTAATAATTCCTTTTAATCTTTGTGCCATAATTGTCATAAATATTTTATAGTCTGTATTTAAAAGCGATATTGGTCTATAGTTTTTAATTTGATTGGTATTTGTCTCTTCTTTGGGTATAAGTGTTATGTATGCCTCCCTCCACGTGTTAGGGATTTTGGCTTTAACCAATACCTCATTGCAAACTTCTAGAAGAGTATTATTTAATATGTCTCCTATCTTTTTATAGAATTCACTTGGATATCCATCTGGACCTGGTGTTTTATTGTTTTTTGTTTCTGAATCGCTTCTCTTAGTTCATCTATCGTTATTTCTTTATTTAGTATCTCTCTTTCTTCATCAGCAAGTTTCTGTATGTTTCCTTCTCTTAGATATTGTTCTATTTTAGTCACTTCTACTTTTTCTTGTTTATATAAATCCTCAAAATAATCTCTTGCAATTTCTTTCTTTTTTTCCAAATCAGCTTCAAGTTCCCCATTTTTATTCTCTAAGCATTGTATCGTTCTTTTCTGTTCCTCTTTTCTCAATTTGTATGCTAACCACCTCCCCGGTTTGTTTGCGTGTTCAAAATAGTTTTGTTTTGTGTATTGTAACTTTCTAAGCAGTTCCTCTTGTTCGAGTATATTAAGTTCATGTTTTGTTTGTATTAATTCATCTCTAATTTGCTCATTATCTGGGTTTCTTTTTTGTTTATTCTCTAATTTTCCAATTTCTTTTATTAATTCATCTTGTTTCTTCCATCTTTCCTTATTTCTATTTGATAGATATGCAATTGATATTCCCCTAATATAGGCTTTTATCGTGTCCCATATATTCTGTAATGATGTATCCTCTTTTTATTAAAATTATAGAAATTTATTAATTCCTCTCTTACTTTTTGCAGGTATTTTTCTTCCTTTAAAACCTGTATGTTTAATGACCATCTTTGTCCTTTCCTTCCCCTTCTTTCCAAATTAAAGACATTGGGTTGTGATCAGCCCATATATTTGTTAAGATTTTTGTGTCCTGAATTTCCTTATTTAATTCGCTATTTATCCAGATCATATCTATCCTGGACCATGATTTGTGTGGGTCGGAGTGGAAAGTATACTGTGTAATTCCTGGATTTCTTTTTCTCCATACATCTTCCAATCCTAATTCCTCTGACATTTCAAAAATATTTTTGGCAGTGTGTTTCGTTTTGATATTGTTTGTGTCCACATTTATAATCTTGCCTATTATCAGTTATTGCATTGTAGTCCCCCATTAGACAAATCCTTGAGTTACCATTCTCTATCAGCTTTTCATATAGATTTTTATAAAATTCTTTTTGGTTTTTATTTGGTGCATAAATTCCTACGACTAGAGTCTTCCTATTATGTATCTCCACTTCCACCATTAATATTCTTCCGTCTGTATCATTGTATATCAATTTTGCTGTAATATCCTCTTTTACATATAATACCACCCCTCTCTTTTTCCCTGTAAAGCCATGAATGCTTTCCCCAATTTCCTATTCTCTAGATATCTTTTATCCTGCTCTTTTATGTGGACCTCTTGAAGGCATATTATATCCCATTTTTGTCTTTCCAATCTAGCAAATATTTTTTTTCTTTTACTTGGACTATTTAATGCATTGATATTTATTGATATTAATTTTATTCCCCTTCCCATTTGGTCGTTTCTTTTCTAGCTTTTATTACGTTTTACCTGTTGTTTGGCTCCTGGTTTTCACCCCTATCTCTTCCCTCTTTCCTCCTTCACAAACCATTGATTCCCTGTCCCCCTCCTTCCCCTCCTTTCTCTCTTCTCCTCTAGTAATAACTTGTAGGTCCTCACGGCTCG
Source organism: Naja naja (assembly GCA_009733165.1). Lineage (NCBI taxonomy): Eukaryota > Metazoa > Chordata > Lepidosauria > Squamata > Elapidae > Naja > Naja naja. Next base: position 98,777 of record SOZL01000043.1, on the reverse strand, counting down.
CATTTCGCGACTCTTCTCTGCTGCTTAATTCCTCCTCTGATCCTCCTATTTGCTCATAAAATCTTTGGGCCTTGGCTAAATTATCAATTTTAGTTCTTTTACCTTCCCATGTTACCAAGACTCCTTCTGGATCATTCCATCTAAATAGTATGTTTTTCCTGTTTAGATGATTTGTGAGGAATCTGTATTCCTTTCTTTGTTCTCTCACCCTTCTTGGTATTTGTTTCAATACTATAATTTGCCTACCCTTATAGTTTATTGTCTCTTCCCTTGTCAGTCTGTAAATTATTTCCCTAACTCTTTTCCTCATGAATCTGACATGGACCTCCCGGGAGTCCATGCCTTCTTGCATAGCTTGTAAAAACTCTATATGATTCATCAATTTCTTGCATCATCTGGTCTCTCTCCTTTCGCAGTATGGTTGCCAACATTTCTGCCACTATAAGAGTCAAATTTTCCCCCCTTTCCTCCTGTATATTTTGAAACCTTAAATAATATGAGGCTCTATTCATTTCTAGATAGGTCAGGGTCTCGTTTGTTTCCTTGTATTGATCTTTTATTTTTTGCTCAATAACTTCTACTTTTTTCCCTGTTTGATCTGCTTGTTTAGTGATTGTTACAATCTTCTCTTCATTTATCCTTGTCATTTCCTGTAGCTGTCCTATTTTCCCCTCTAAGCTTTTAAGTTCATTCTTCATCTCTCCCAATTCACTTTTTAATTCTGATCTCATTAATTCTCTTTCTCTCTTACTTTCTTCATGATTGTTCATCATTGTTTCCTGCATTGATAACATCATATTTTGTATTGTCTGTAATGTGTTCTGTAGCGTTTGGGAAGAGGCTTGTGTATTGGATTTCTCGGGGCCCAACATCCCTTCTATTGTTCTTTGGGAGGAGGTCGCAGTGGGGGTAGAGGGGGTTGCAGTTATCGCTCCCTTTTTTCCTATTTTGGTAATAGTAGTGGTTGACGTTGACATTTCCTTTATTATCCTTTGTTGTTCCTTAAGAATTTTATTTATATTTCCCCACGTCTCGTTTCTAATTATCATTTACCAGGGGCCCCTCCTTTCCAATAATTCCACTCAGTTAACTCTCGCCAGAGGGAAGAAAGGGGAGAATATCTATCTTCTTTTTTTATCTTATGTTAATATTAGAGCCTACTACCTTTCTTAATAATCTTGGGGGAGGGAGGGACAGTGGTTACAATCTCATTACATTCCTTGCTTACAATTCGTATTACTCTAATAAAGGGTGTATAAAAAGAAGAAAAAAGAACAAAGTATAGATTGCAGGTAAATTATGAATTCCCCCCAAAAAGGAAAGGATTGAATGAAATGAAAAGGTATACGTATATATGTATAGAAAAAAGAAAATTCAATCAAGTCTTACTAATCTATATAAATTAATTACTTACTATATATCACAACTTATATATCATCCAGTAATCTATTTTTAACTATTTCCACTCGATATTATCTTACTAGAAATCTTAAGTCAATTACGTATCTTAAATGTTGAATAATAAATATCTTAAGTATTAACTATTAACTATTAATATTTCAGATCTTAACGTTTATAAATATACAGTGATCCTATAAACTTCCCTTCCTTTATATATCTATCTCTATTAAATCTCTATTTGTTTTTATTTACTTAATACTTGATAGTTTAAATCGAGCTTCTCCAAGCTAAATAATATAAGGTACAATTGAATGGTATACGTGTAAAACGATATCAGGGTCCACTTCCGTTCTTTGAGTCACTGTTGTTCGTACCGGTTTTCTCAATGTCAAAGTTATTATACTGTCAATGACCGCAAATTTGCACCGTCACGATGGTGGGGTTCTTCTTTATGCTCTTCTCACCGGCAGTCTTCTTCCCCCTTTCTATCAATCCTTTCTTTTCCAAAAGTACTTTTCCTCTTCTCCTTTGATAAACAACAATGATCTCCAAGTGTTGATTAAGTTAATTAGGTTTTTGTAACTTTCCTTTTCTATGGCTGTCTGTTCACTCGCTAGTCTATCCGTATTCTGGGGGCTCAGCAATTTGCACTGTCACTATATTGAGCACCCTTGTCGCTCCGTCCAATCTTCACAAATCCTCACGTTTTCCCCTTCCAAATTTTCTTTTTTCCTCCCCATTCGCTGGCAAGGGTTTTCCTCACTGTTCTGTCGTTCAATCGCTCTTCTGATCTAGGTCTTCTCCGCTGCTTCTTCCGTCATGATGGCCGCCTCCACAGTCACTCTGTCACTGCCCGGCGTATGATAGTTCTTTCGTCTGCTACTTACTCAGCTCTCTTCCAACCTCGACCGCTCTCCTTCCAGTTGGATAAAAACCCTCTTTTCACAAGGTACTTTCTCTTTCTCCACACAGGACTTTCCCTTTTCTTGTTCTTTGGAAGGGACTGCGTCCTTCTCTTCCGCTTTGGTTTCTCTTGGGGTAATCGCTAGGATGGTGCTGCTTTTTTTCGCTTTCGCCCCAATCCTTTTGGCAGTTCCCCCCCCAAATGGTCTTTCCAGCCTTTTGTAGTCCCTCACCAAGCTTCTTTTGTACTCCTCCGATCTGCAACTTTCTCTTTCAGCTTCCTTCTGTTGGCACACCGCCCCGTCTTCGGGTCAGCTCTAGCGGAGCTGGCTTCTTCCGTTCAGAACTTCGGGAACTCTTCTTCACCTTTGGGATCGCACTTCCCAAACCGGCTCCAAGTTTTTCTCCTCGCTAGGGTGTTCAAAACGTGAACTCACCCTGCCACGAACGGCCGTTCTTGAGCGGAAAACCCGAGGTGGGAGAAATACTTGTGCTACCTCGCCATACCGAGGCGTCACCGGAAGTTCCCTATTATTCTATGTTCTATTGCAGCTTGTAACTTCTATGAACAAGTGGAAGTTTTAACCTGCATGTAACCCATCAAATTTCCAGAGTTGGGAGGTAATGTCCATTTTCTGCCTAAGCAGAGGGTTGGACTAGAAGACCAACCATTTGGCAGAGGCCTATCAGCCTTATTTTGGCTACTACTTCTTCAACGCCGTCCTGATGCTCCTTGATGTTCTCAATGTTTTCTGGTCCTGTGTGATCATCCTCATGCTTTATAGGTTCCTGATCCAAGGCAAGGTAATGGCATAAATTGGGCACTCGTGAATTGGGCACTCAGCACTCGGGAAGGTGGGAACAGAAGGCTCATGTTGGGGAGAGGAGAGAAGACCATCAGTTACCACATTTTTCAGACTATTAGATGCACTCCCCCACAAAAAAAAGTGGGTGGAAATGTCTGTCCATCTTATAGAGCAAATATGGGCCTTTTTTGCCCTCTTGAACCCTCCACACATCCCATTTTTGCCCTCCCCAGCATCCAGATGCACCCTGTGTCAGCGTTACAACTAACAAACTGCAAACCAACAAACTCCGAAACAAGTATTCCCTCTAAGTTCCATTTTATTATAGTTGTCATATTGGCACATCTGAGAAAACCCGAATCGGAGAGTTCCGGTGTTTCCTTTCCCAAAAGAGAAATTAAAAATCCATCCTCTGCATCCATCAGTCCATTACAGGGCACAATCAAATTGTTGTCCCAACTGGAGACATCCCTCCAGTCCACCCCTCCAGGTGCAGGGCAATATGTCCTTGACTCTCTGAGAAAGAATGTTGTTCAGTCTAATCTTCTACCTTACCATGAAATCCCACTCCCAAATTCCCAGACACTAATTGTGGCAGCCTCGAAGCTTCTAAGTGAAATATGGCTTCCAAGGCTGACACACTGATAAAATAGATTTCATATTTGATAATATTCTGTATATTCTTTCTGTTTCATTTTTAATGTCAGTCTGTCCATTTCTGCACATTCTAGTATTCTCTTAATTATTTCTTATTATCTCATGGTATTATTTCATTTATCCAGCATTGTGCAAATATAACCCTCACTGCTGTCAAGATGTGCAATATTAAATGCATACTTTTCTTATTAAGTTTATCTGAAATTATACCTCATAAAACCATCTCTAATAAATGAATTGTGTCTATTCATTAGGTTTAAAATCTACATGCTTTCAAATAGTCATTCCTAGCCATTTATGTATTTTCCCATTTTTTTGGCTTTACCACAAGTCCACCACATATGATAATATGTGCCCATTCTTTGATTCCTTTTCCAACATTTGCTAGACATATTTTTTTTTAAATTTTAGCTAACTTAGCTGGTGGTATGTACCATCTATAAAACATTTTATATCAGTTTTCTTTATACAACGTTGCCATTAACAATGGCCTCTGTAACATTTTGAAGCCCCTTCTTCTAAAGAGCCATGGGCTTGCCTGTATGCCATGCAAAACATAGCACAGCCCTTGGGTTGTACAAAAGATAAGCATATCCGATGCAAAAAGCAAGTTGTGTGTCCTCCAAAGGGTTTTGCCCTCTGATGGACTCCAGCTGAGCAGGATTGAAGAGAGGTGACATCTCTGTTTCTCTGTTGTAGATGGTAAAGGATACATGGAGTGACTCAGAGGGCAGCGAGGAAGAGGATGTGGATGAAGTGGACCAGAAAGCAGAACAAAAAACCAAAAACCAAACAGCACCATTGTCAAGGAATTGTGCAACAGGTGTTCAAATGAGGTCATAGAAACTGACACGAACTTGTAGTTTGGACTAGATGGCCTTCAAAGGGGTGGGTTGGACTAGATGACCTACAAAGTTTCTTTCAAGTATTCTACTCTACTATACTCCACTCCACTCTACTCCACTCATTTCTATTTCTATTTCTATTATTTCTATTTCTACTCTATTAATTCTACTCTATATTCTGTTCTATATTCTATTCTGTTCTATATTTTATTCTCTTCTCTTCTATATTATCTTCTATATTTTCCTCTTCTATTCATTTTCTATTCTATTCCAGTTCTATTTCTAGTCCTATTATTTCTTTTTCTATTGTTAGGCAATGAAGAGCATCATGAGGTAAATCACAAACGTACAGTGCACACAGAAGAAAAAGGTGGGAAAAAGGAAAACCCCCTCTTTACACCCACAGCAACCAATCATAGCATAGATTGCCTCATGCAGGAGCCAGCACTCTCTACAATGGAGGTGTGTGCATGTGCATATGCAGACGTGCTTGCCAGCCACTTGCACGAAGCATCCCCTCTTCTTCCCCCTAGAGGTCAGCAAATCCAGAAACATTGGGAACTCTGCCCTAGAATATAAAATGAGAATGGACCCTCTCCTTCTAGCACGGATGCTGTGACCTAGTTTGGTCATAAAAGGTCTGCCAGAACACAAGCAATGTGTCAGGTGCCACAGATCTCTAACGGAACACTGCTATTCTAGTGGGAGCAGGGATTCTTTCACATGGAGTTTTCCTTTCATGGCTTTGATGCATCTTTTGGGGAAATTGGGAGCGGGGAAGAATGTGCCTCGGGCCATCTGTTTTGTCTCACCACGGAGAAGTGAGATCATGGGACCTAGGAACTATTATCACATCCTCAGCCTGAAGTGAGCCGTCCCGAGTCCTTCTGGAGAGGGGGCGGCATACAAGTCGAATAAGCAAACAAACAAACAAACAAATAAATAAATAAGTTCTCACAACATCTTTGCAACTTGGGATCATCTCAAAGTTGAACTGGACATTGGGAGAAGCCTCAGAGAAAGTGGTTTAACCTAACGCTTAATGTGGGAAATTCAGATCCTGCCTACACTCTCTCTGCTATCACTGTCTTCTTATAAAAGTTCCTTTTGAAATGCTTTTCATTTCTGCAGTTCTGCTTTCCTGAGAAGGCTGGCAAGGCAGGACCATACACAATGTCAGAGAGCACAAAGAACCCCTTATTTCAACCCTGAGCTACAATTCCTCTATCAAAACTACATCTTGACTGCAGAGGCTCGGTTTCACGTTAAGTCAAATATGCAACTTCACCTTAATTCTCAAGTCCATCTCTGTGGATTACAACTAAGAGACACAAACATGTTTTTCCCTTTCTGGTATGCAAACAAATCTAATACTAATTGCATAGGACAATTGCTTTTCTTTGTAATTATCATTGGAACCGTAATTCTTAATTTATTCCCTGTGGATTTCTTCTTCCAAGATTTATGTTCTAATATAAAATCAATTTTAATAAATATGCCTGGAATTCCCCAGGTGGGGGGCAGGACATGTCAACTCACTTTGTCTTGCAAAGAGCTAACTCCTGGGTTTGATGAGACTCAGCTGGCCTTAGCTTTGTCTTCGGTCACAGCCCAAACTCTTAATAAGGGGAAGGATGGTTGATATAAATTTTGCCACAAAGCCATTCAGGTGCAACATCCTATCTCTGTAAGCTCTGGTGAGATTTCAAGTGCTACCTGCAGTTCACCTTCTGCACAGACCTAGATTTCTGATCTAGAAGGGAAGGTGAGAAGAATGACTGGGCTGTCTCTCCTGCTGCTGCTCTTCTGGCTTCCAACTTCTGCAAAGAGGATGCAAACCGTATGTGCTTTGACAAGGTCTTTGCAGATTCTGGAGGACTATTACAGGGCTGGTGATCTCATTATTGGTGGGAGTTTGCCCTGGCAACCATTATTTTATCCTACAGCCTACATTTTCATAAAGACCCATTCCAGTATTTTTATCAACTGTGTAAGTTTCATCTGGAGGGAAAGATACAGAATGAATGCTTGCTTTCTTTGGGATTCAGGGACTCCTTTTAGAAATACTGGTCCTGATTTGGTTTGCAATGCAGAGTAATTCTTTGCACTTTTTCAATAAAGAACCAAGCTCATAAAAGAGGATAGAATATATGTCATTGGATACAAGATGGGTTACAAATAAATTTCCTAAATATAATCAAATAAATAAAAATATATAAAAGGAAAACTTAGTTTTGAATCAGTAGTGCTCATGAACAATGGCTTTTAAGAAATTATGCTGTGACCCCCACTGGAGTTGTGTGCTCAGCAATGGTTACCTGTGCTGAAGAAATTTCTCCAAGAGAGAACAAAATTGATTACCTGCTAGAGGACAAACTGGGAAGGATTACAATCATCGGAACAAAGGAAGGAAGGGAGAGATAATAGAGGGTATTAAATGGTCCGTGATTTGGATAGAAGTTTTAATTAAGGAAGATCCTTTTAAATAAATCCAAAGCCAATGAAACTTGGGAGTTGCTCCAAAGAAAAACACAAAAGACAAGACAGACTCCAACATCATATGTGAAATTTCCTGTAATGTTCCTCAATGTTTTTCTCACCATAGAATCAGGCCCAAGAAATACCAGCAGTTCCTGGCCTTGGCTTTTGCAGTCACAGAGATCAACAAGGATCTGGTTCTCCTCCCCAACATCACCCTTGGCTTCCACATCTATGACAATCACCAGATTGAGAGGGAGATTTCCTTAATCACCCTCTCCCTGCTCTCCACAAGAGGCCAGACAATTCCAGGTTACAAATGTGACCAGCAGGACACTCTGCTGTCTGTTATTGGAGGTCTCAACTCCCAATACTCAAGGCAGATGGCCTCCATCTTCAGCATGTTCAAGGTCCCACAGGTAAGGGGGTTATGAAGTAAACAAAACCAGAAGCACACATAGAACCCAAAGATGAAATTAAAGGTATTTTGGGGGCCACATCATGAGCTTGTGATGCTTAGTTTACACTTCATGAAAGGGTAGCCATTCTTTTAGTGCCATTCATTCTCTACATCAAGTTGATGGTTTATTCTTTTGTCTTCTGACATATCACAATCAGTCAAAATGTGTAACTGGTGGCTCTTCCTAAGAAGGGAAGACTCTTAAACCTGCCACTCAGAATGAGTCAGCCTGACTGGTGGAGCAAAAGCCACACAGTGGTGACTCCTAAAGTCATCATAATACTTTACTTTGTCTTTGAAAGAGGATTCTCACTTTCTCCAGCTTGGTGTTGGCTTTGAGTTCTCTCAGGGAGAGAGAAGAGTTTATCCTTCCTTCTTCCGGATTAATCCGAAGGAATTTCATCAGTATGTGGGTTTAGTCCAGATGCTCCTGTATTTCCAGTGGAACTGGGTTGGGCTGGTGGCCCCTGAAAATGACAATGGAGAACGTTTCATCTCATCTCTGATGCCAATGCTCAAGGAGAAGGAGATCTGCCTGGCCTTCACTGAAAAGTTGAAATTGGATTTTCTTGTTTCTACAAAGTTGAAATTCATTCATATTTTCAAAATCTGGTCTAAGGCTGAAGTGATTATTCTCTTTGGAGATTCCAATAGTATTACAAATGTACTGGTGATAATGAATGTTCATGAACAATGGACAAAGACAACATATTGCAAAGTTTGGATCCTAACTTCCCATTGGAAAGTTAGTATGATGGGATCTCAAGACATATTGAAAGGTATAAATCCCTTCCATGGAGCTTTGCATTTTAGGGACCACACCAGGGATGTCTCTGGATTCAGCCATTTCCTTCTGTCTTTAGACCCTTTCAACCCACAAGGGGATGTTTTTCTCCCACAATGGTGGGAAAGGGTCTTTGAATGCAAGATCTACAAACCAGGTGAAATTGCTCCAGGACAGCAAAAACATGTACTGGAAAGGAGAATTTGCAGAATCTGCCAACATATGTCTTTGAAACAGGCATGACAGGTGAAAGTTACAATATTTACAATGCAATTTATGCTCTGGCACATGCATTACATGCAATGTATGGTACAGGACCACAACCAGCCTTGATGAAGCTTAGAAAGAGGATCTCGAAAGTCTGGTCATGGCAGGTAATTTCTGTGACTTTTATACAATCTACAGATTTTTAGACAGGAAGCTTCCCATAGCCATTTCTTCAATTGTGGATTCAGTGTCCACATGCTACCATGTAAATGCATCTCAGTACAGATTAAAACAGCAATCATTTATGAACTGTAATATGAATTAATTGTATGGTTTTGTTGAAAAGGGGCAGAGAAGAGCAAAGAGAAGTAAACCAAATTCTCCATAAGATAAACAGAGGAAATATTTTCCTATAAAACCCTGAAAAGTTTTTCTTGGGTTTCCAGGAGTGGACATTACAGAGTGGACTTGTCACTCCAGAGCAAAATGACAATATGGGTGCATTTGTATGAGATGCTTCAACATGTCAGCTGAAGTCCTACTGGGCGTATTTGCAAAATTATCTCTGTTTCCTTCCGTACATAGCCTGACCTATAAGAGCACACTCATATTCATTTTAACTTTGGTTTATGTTTCTATGACTTATCATCCTGTGTGACTTCACCCCATTTGTTTAGTTTGCCATTTGTTATACTGTACAGTTTGTTGTGTGAAAACAGCTTCAACCTCAGCACACACAGTAGGACTCAATTTGATCCAAATGGGCTCCTGGTTTGAAATTCATCAGAAGTTTTTGCATCAAAGGATAAAGGTTGAATCTGTCTGGACAGTGAAGTGACAAACCAGGACAGGTGCTTCCTTCCACATGACCTCACCTGGTCGGACCTGCTTCCTGCATTCTGCTGTCTTTGACTATGAACTAGATAAAGTTAGTGGGGTTTTACATGATTGTGAAAAATTACTTAATCACTCCTAATCTGCCATTTGTAAGACCTATAAGACAAATGAAACATTTAAAAATCTATGTAGCCAAGTATCACAGGAGCAAAAAACATGCAATGAATGTCAGCTTTGGGAGCCATATTGAGATTCGATGCTCCCATGCAGCCACAATTGAGCCTGAGAAAGTGGGTGGGGGGAATTCATTTGAGTATATCTAGTTAGACAAAATAAAATTATTTTGCTGGTTCAAGGTCACTGAGTGTGGTGCATAATGAAATGGGAATCTTATATTAGGACAGATGGTGATTGGACCATGTGATGTGATAATGGCTAAGGAGGGATGGATTTGTAGTTTTGACTTTTGGAAGAAAGCCGAAGCTTTCAGATTCGGGATTCCACAGACGTACCAGTTACTATCCAAATAAAGGAATCTTTGAGATGTCTCTTGGAGTTATTCATTGGAATGGAGGGTTGCTGGAACACTGACAATGAAATTTGGAGTGTGGCATTGAAATCTTTGTATGAGGATCATTCTGGTAAAACTAGAGTTGAAGAAGCCATGATAAAAAGGTCCAATGATAACACCCTTCTCTCATAGAGAAGGAATCAAATTTTGATATTACTCCTGATTGACCAGAACTCATGGAACTCCTTTAGTTACTCAGACATATCCACATGTCCTAAGTTGATGGCTAACAAAGAATGACAGAAGCCATGATACTTCATGTGCAGCTTTCAACCAATGTTTCCAATTTCAGAAGACTTCTTTTCTTTCAGATTCTTTACTATCTGAGGACTGTTCAGTTTAACAACAGTGCTGGAGATGAAATCTCTTTCTCAGAAAATCGACTGGGTTCTGCTAATTTTGATCTTCTCAACTGGGTTTTCCTCCTCAACAAATCTTTTGTGCCCATGAAAGTTGGGAAAATAGATCCCAGGGCTCCCCCAGGCAAGGATTTCACCATAAACTCTGATGCAATTGTCTGGGCCACAAAGGTGAGCAGGAAGGAAATGTAAGTTCAAGAAAGATTTGTTCTCTCTTGGGAATGCAAAACATCCTTCTAACTTGAAAAATGGTCAGCTGAGTCAGAAAAATATGGCAGTGATTTGGCAAATAACCTGCTTTGCATGTAACACATTTGAGGTCTAATTTGTGTCAAGCCAAAAATGGCTGGGATTGGGAAGAATGTCTGTTTGAAACCCAGGACACAGTTAGAAGATGGGTTGCCACAAAGAAGAGGTGGGATCAAGCTATTCCCCAAAGCACCTGAAGGCAGGACAGGAAGCAATGAATAGAAACTAATCAAGGAGAGAAGCAACATAGTAATAAGAAGAAATTTCCTGACCTATTTCCTGAAATAGAATATCTACCAATATAAGATTTGTGATATTAAGATATAGAACAGAGGTAGAAATTAGAAAGGGGGAAAATATAATTATGCACATTTCTATAGAATATGTTACAATTAGTAGGTAGATGAAAGGATGAGAAGGGGAAAGATGATTGTATTATGTACAATGTTATTATAATGATGTGAGTATGATCAATGTAATTAAGGCTAGGAAAATTGTTAAGCTCATTACTATTATTTGGTACCAAAATTAATTAATTAATTAATTAATTAATTAATTAATTAATTTCTTGGACTTGTATGCTGCCCCCTCTCTGAAAGGACTCAGGGTGGCTCACAACTAAAAACCAACAATAAATTAATTACTTAAAACAATATTAAATAATTACAAGCCCAATTAATCTAAAACCCCAATGTGCTTATACAATTTAAGAATTTTACCCCCAAAGAGTCAGCCCAGCCCGGCCTGTTCAAATAACCAGGTTTTCAAGTCGTGACGGAAGGTGCGCAGGTCAGGGGCCAAATGGAGCCCCAGGGGTAACTGGTTCCATAAGGTGGGAACCGCCACAGAGTAGGCCCCATCAGCCAGCACTGGCTCACAGACGGCACCCCAAGGAGTCCCTGCCTGTGTGCTCGTACAGGGTGGTTGGCACTCGATACCGGCAGGCGATACCCCAATGCCACGCTGTTCATGTATTTAATATTTATACATACTTTAAAATAAAAAAACTTAATAAAAAAGGTTTTCTCTTTCAGAAAGTGCCCTTTGCCAGATGTGGCATGAAGAGGTGCCAGGCAGGAGAGAGGAGAAGAGTTCCAGAGGGCAAGCCAGTTTGTTGCTACCACTGTGACTCTTGTCCAGAAGGGACCACTTCTAATCAAACAGGTAGAGCAGAGTTTAAATGTAGATCTTCCAGAATCAAGGAAGACATTCATTAAATCAATATATCTTTTTTAGCTTTAATAACCTTTATTGAAATTTTGAAACATTAAAATACAAATAAATTTAAAAATAACTTTTTACAAATCTCAATCATCTTTGATAGTACTAAGATATCTTTGTTACATAATCACATTTCTGTACATTTCTAGTTATTCATATACATATCTATATCTTCTTCTAATCTGTACATTTCTTATTCCTATAATCCATCCATTGATACCAATTTTCCCAAACTGCATAATATTCCAAGTCTTCCTAACTCTAGTGAGTTTATCCATTTCTGCGCATTCTAAAATCTTTTGGATCACCAAAAAATCTGATGGCCTAGTGTCTTTTTTTCAGCATTGTGCGAGTGCAATTCTTGCTGCTGCAGTTATCTGCAAAATGAAGTATTTTACCTTTTTAGTATACTTTCCCTTAATAATCCCCAAAAGAAACAGTTCTGGCTTCAACTCTATTTGCATTTTGTAATTTCATACAACCATTTTTGTATTTTGATCCAAATTTTTTTAACTTCAGGGCATAGCCACCATATATGAAAGGTGTTAAGTCTGCATGAAGAGTCAGACGCGAAGAGTTCCAGCAAAGAGTTTATTCAGTGACTACAGCTTGAATGGACCCGAGTTGGCTTGGCTACGGCTGCCTCTTATAGCCTGCAGCCGTGGTTGCCAGCCAATGGGAGTGCAGGGTTTCTTCCCGCACTATTTAAACCAATACCATTTGACATTTTACAAGAACAGTTCAAATAAACCAATAACATTCAAACCTACATACATAACACCCCTCCCCACTAGGTTCAGTCCATACAAACCCCAACCTATCTAATGTATTCCTTTAAATAGGTGGGGCTCTTACATGTACGCTTGAGACCTTCGTGGTTCAGAAGTTTTAATGTTCTCACCCAGTGAGAGGGGAAATGTGTCTGCTGACATTTCCCTGTTGGGACTTCCTGTGAAAGGAGACCCTGTTAGACTGTTAGAATCTGGTCTCTCCTCCCAACCCATCTCCATTCCAATGTCAGCACCCAAGTCAGGTAGTGATGTGCAATCTTCCACTTCTAAGGATGGATCTTGGCATTGTGACAGGGTTCGGGATGGTTCCTGTCGTAATGGCTCGTTACACATGGGGTTGATTCTTGCTTGCTGATTTTCCTCCTGTCCCCCTTCCCCTAGAAGTGACATCAGGTGAGGGACCCAGAGAGAGACAGGGGCGATGTTCCTGAGGGAACCTGGATCTAAGTTGGTCAATGTGCCTGCTCCAGAGGAGTCCATCCTCTGTTTGTACCCTGTAAGAACGAGGGCCAGTGATGTGAGTTATTTCAGCAGGAATCCACAAAGGTTCACCTATAAGGTTCCTAGCATATACAGAATCTCCCACACTGAAAGAATGAACTTTGGAAGTGGAATCCAGTGGTGCGTTGAGTGCGTAAGTGGGATGAAGGCGGTCAAGGGAAGACCTAAGTTTCCTACCCATCAACAACTCTGCTGGGGACAAGTTATTTGATGGGCTAGGAGTGATGTGCTGAACACTAAGAAGTTTTTCAAGCTTCTCAGTGATGTCCCCAGGACCCAGCTGCTGAAGCTTCTCTTTGGTAAAGCGCATGCGCTCAGCCCGGCCATTAGTCAAGGGTGCCCAGGGGCAGTGAGGGCATGTCTGATACCCTGTTGTGCTAGAAAGGATTCAAAAATGTTAGATGTGAATTGAGGGCCATTGTCAGAGACAAGGACATCTGGTAACCCATGGGTTACAAACAATTTTCTGAGCTGCTTATGACAGCCTCAGTTGTAGTGGATGTCATGGGAATTACCTCTAGCCATTTGGAATATGCATCTACTATGACTAGAAAAGTGTGCCCTCTAGTAGGGCCTGCGAAATCAATGTGGATACTAGACCATGGGCCCCTAGGACATTCCCATTCCTGTGTGGGGACGTGAGGTGGAGCAGGCCTGACTACCTGGCAATTGGGACAAGATGCTACCCAGTTTTCAACCATTTTGTCAATACCTGGCCACCATACATAACTCCTGGCCAATCCCTTCATCCTTACAATCCCAGGATGACCCTCATGTAACATTTCCAAAACCTCTCTTTGCAGTTTTGCAGGAATAACCACCCTGTTACCCCACAAAATACATCCTTTTAATACAGACAATTCAGTTTGCCTGGACTTAAAAGATTGGGCAAGGTGAGGTAGATCTTGAAGCGGCCAACCTTTCTTAATCCAGCCTATTACAGGAGCCAACACAGCGTCTTTGGCAGTCTCTCTGGCAATCTCAGCAGCATGGACTGGAAGCTTAGCAACAGTCTCTAGGAAAAAGGTGTGTGTTTCAAGTTCAAAGTCCTCCGTGTGGCAAGGCAGTGGGCAATGACTCAGTGCATCAGCATGTCCAATGTCCTTGCCAGGCCTGTGAATCAGTTTGTATGAATAGGCTGCAAGAAATTCAGTCCATCTCAGCATTCTTGGTGACAGGATATTAGGTGTAGGTTTGTCTCCTGCCACAATGCCTAATAAAGGTTTGTGATCTGTAACAATGGTGAATGACCTGCAATACAGATATTCATGAAATTTCTTAACAGCTGCAACAACTGCTAATGCCTCCTTGTCCAGTTGGCTATAATTCCTCTCTGCTTTGGACAAAGTGCGAGAGTAAAATGCAATAGGGGCTTCCCTTCCACTGGGAAGCCTGTGACTCAAACCGCCCCCACACACCAAAAGGGGATGCATCACAAGTCAGAACAACAGAGAATTGTATCAGAACAACAGGCAAATCCTCAGAGAATTGTATCAATACAGCATCAGATGTGATTAGTCTCTTAATACTGTTAAATGCTGATTGTTCCTTCCTCCCCCAGATCCAAACAGCCTTCTTATCAAGCAGGCGATGTAAAGGTTCAGCAATGGATGCCTTGTGAGGTAGAAACATGTGATAAAAGTTAATGAGTCCAAGGAAGGCTTGCAAATCTGTCTTGCATTTAGGTTTAGGGGCTTCCTTGATTGCTTTAACTTTGGCATCAGTAGGTGGATGCCATGCTTGTCAATCATGTAGCCCAGGAACTCAACTCTGTCTGTTTTGAGTGTGCATTTGTCTTCCTTGACTTTTAAACCCGCTTTTCTGAATCTGGTAAGGACTTCTCTGAGTCTTTCTTGAAGCTGAGTGTCATTTTCAGCAGAGATTAACACATCATCAAAGTAAGGCACTACCCCTGGCAGTCCTTGGAGAATTCTTTCCATAAGGCTTTGAAAAATGCCTGGTGCCACACTTACTCCAAATTGTAACCTTTTACATTTGAAGGCACCTCTGTGAGTCACGATTGTTTGGGCCTCTGCAGTGGCATCATCAACTGTTAATTGTTGATATGCCTGGGCCAAGTCCAGTTTGGCAATACTGTACCCCTGCCAAGGGAATGGAGCAGATGATGCACAACTGGTACTGGGTATGCGCTCTGCTGCAGCGCATGGTTAAGTGTCCCCTTATAGTCACCACAGATTCTCACTGACCCATCAGCCTTGATGGGTGTGACTATGGGTGTTTCCCATCTGGAGTGGTCAGTAGGCTCTAAAACCCTTGAGCAATTAATTTATCTAATTGTGCATCAATTTTTTCCTTTAAAGCAAATGGAACCCTCCTGGGCTTTAAACGAATTGGGGCACCTTGGGGTCTAGGCTGAAAGCAATAGGGGTCCCCATATACTTGCCCAGTCCTTCGCTGAAGACCTCTGGAAACTCAGACTTCAAGGACTCTTCCCATTCAGAGCTGCTCACGTGATTGATGCCAGTCACCTCGATGCCTAGTGGCTTGAACCACTCAAGTCCCAGCAAGCTTGGGCGATCCTTGTCCACGATGGTCAGGGGCAAACGTTTGGTGTGGCCTTTAAACTGCACGTTGAAATCTCTTGCTCCAACTACTGGAATCTTGTTCCCTTGGTAGTCTTTAAGAGTCAGTGCTTGCTTCTGGAAATGTTTCTTCTGAATGTTGGGAAGGAGTCTGTGGATAGTGTCCCATGACACCATAGATAAATAAGATCCTGAGTCCACTTCCATTTGGCAAGGCCTTCCTTCAATGAACACCTTCACGTGTACCTTTCTGCTTCTCAAGGGTGAAGAATGACCAATAGTGATTGTTTGGTGAGTTTCATTCTTGCCATTTGCTTCTGAATTTCGCCCCATCTTTTCAAAGAAATTGTTGGGCTTAAAGTCTTTTTCAGGAATTTTTTTCCTACTAGGAGGAGTTCTGGATGATTTGCAGACTCTGGCTAAGTGACCCCTTTTCTCACAACGTAGGCAGATGGAGTCAAGGAACTTGCATTCAGTGTGGGGGTGGCCCCCCCCACAGCCTCTGCAGTAAAATCCTTGCCTATTTTTCCCAGAGTCTTTTCTCTTCTTCTCCATTCTGAGTCTAAAAATCCCCTCCTCCGCCTCACTGCAATCTGTATCAGAGTCTATTTGTTCACAATGGGCTGTTGTGGGTTTTTCCCCATCAGAATGGCTTGAAGCCTGGCTTGAGGCCTTGTTAATCTTTTTCATGGCCGCTGCTGAGGACTTGGTGGCTTCCGCTGAAACAGCTTCTTCAATGGCCTCTTTAAACGTGATCTTAGGTTTCATTAACAGTTTGCTTTGTAAGACCTTATCTTGGAGGCCTAAAACAAACCAATCACGCATGGCCTCTTCTAAGTTGGTAAAGTCACAAGCACCCCCAATGTCCCTTAAACTTGCCACGAACTCATTAACATTCTCGCTTTCCCCTTGATCCCAACGGTAAAATTCATGTCTCTTAATGAGGCACGATACTTGTGGGGCGTAATGGGCTCTTAAAAGCTTCTCTAAATCAGGCCATTCCATTACCTTCAGCTCTGCAGCTCCCGCTAACGCCTTCACCATCTTGAAGACCGCTGGACCGCAGTGCATGAGAAATACCGCCCTCTTCCGTCTCTCGGGAATGTCGGCGAGGTCGTTTCCTTCCAGGTACATCTGGAAGTGATCCACATACGATTCCCAGTCTTCCGCCGCCGGATCGAACGGGGCTGGGGGGGTGTTCAGCACAGCCATCTCGCTCTTCTGCTTGTCTTTCGCGTCGTCTTCTCTTCAGGGAAATCCCACCTTCGTCGCCAGTGTTAAGTCTGCATGAAGAGTCAGATGCGAGGAGTTCCAGCAAAGAGTTTATTCAGTGACTACAGCTCGAATGGACCTGAGTTGGCTGGGCTATGGCTGCCTCTTATAGCCTGCAGCCGTGGTTGCCAGCCAATGGGAGTGCAGGGTTTCTTCCTGCACTATTTAAACCAATACCATTTGACATTTTACAAGAACAGTTCAAATAAACCAATAACATTCAAACCTACATACATAACAACAGGTACCTTGTACTTGTTTACATTTCCAACAATTTGGATTTAGATTTGGGTACATTTTTGCCAGCCTCATTGGGGCTAAATACCAACGATAAAACATCTTATATTGGTTTTCCTTGTAAGCACGAGACTTTGTTTTTGTATAATTTTTATTCCAAATTTTTTCCCAATGTTCAAGCTCAATGTTATGTCCAAAATTTTTAGCCCATGCTATCATTGGTCCTTTTACTATTTCTTCTTCCATATCAAAATTTAGTAAGTAATTGTATAATTTAATTTCTCTTCTGAACCTACCAGTAATTTGTCTAGTTGTTTTAATTCAATATCAAATCCATATTCCCCTAAATTGTTTTTATATCGTGATTGTAGCTGAAGATATGGCCACCAATCTATATTTATTCCCTGGTCTTTTAATTCATGATTAGTTTTTAATATTCCTTGGTTATCTAAAATTTCGTTATATCTAGCCATTTTGCCTACATCCAGTGTATTGGGGTGGATCATTGCCTCCATGGTGGGTAGCCAGTCCAGGATTTTCACGTAGTGTTTTTTCTTTTATCTCCTCCCAGGTCTGTATCAGCAAATCTCTCAATATATGTCTATAGAAATATGAGTGTGAGTTGTTTCTGCTATTCCACATGAAGGTATGCCACCCCACCTGTAGATCATGCCCTTCCAAGGTTAAGATTCTCCTATTCTTTAGTTTTACCCATTCTCTAATCCATACCAAAACCACTGCTTTATAATAAGTTGCCCATGCTAGGGGTTCAAAGCCACCTCTACTTCTACTATCCTACAGTGCAATTAATTTTATCTGAGCCTTTTTGCCTGACCAAACAAATTTTGTAGTTATTTTATTTAGATCTGTGAAAAACTTTTTATCCTGTTTTATAAGGATCGTTCGGAATAAATGGAGTAATTTGGGTAGAATATTCATTTTGATGGTTGCAATTTTTCCTAGTAATGATACCTGTAATTTCCCCCTTACCTCCAAATCCTTCTTTATTTGTTGGAACAATTTCATATAGTTATCCTCCTTTATTGAGGAGACCTTGCCTAAGCCAAATACCTAGATATTTGACCTTCTTTGTGATTTGCAGCTACTTTCTTCTAGGTTTAAGGTTCTTCACATGTCTATCAGGTTTAGTTCTTCTCATGTCTATCAGGTTTAGTTCTTCTATCATTTTGAAAAAAAGTTTTTGGTAATATATTCCTTTTTTTCTTATTTTTTTGGTCACTGTCATAATCCTCCCTACTGCATTATAGTCACCAATTAAACATACATTCTCTTTTTCCTATTTCTATAATATTTTCATGCACTTTCTTATAAAACTCCTTTTGGTTGTTATTGGGTGCATATATAACTACTAGTAACATACTTTTTTGAACCTAATATTATTTCAATTATCAATACTCTTCCTTTTGTGTCCACATATATATGTTTTGCTTTTATTCCTTCTCTAATATATACCACCACCCCTCTTTTTTCTTCTTCCGCTAGTGCTATATAAAGTTTTCCCAATTTATTGTATTGTAAATATTTCTCATCTTGCTTTTTAATGTGTACCTCCTGGAGGCACACAATATCCACTTTCTGTTTCACTGATGTTGTTTGTTTCCTTTTAGTTGATGAATTTAGGCTGTTAACATTTATTGAAAGTAATTTCAATTCATCTTCCATTCTCTTGACAGACTAGAACAATAGGCTGTATCTAACAAAATGAAATTCAATGTAGAGAAAATAAAGTCCTACACTTAGGCAAGAAAAACCAAAAATACACATATAGACTGGGTGAAACCAGGCTCAATAGCAGTAACTATGAGAGGGATCTTGGGATCTTAGAGGACAACCAGCTAAATATGAGCCAGCAGCATGCAGCAGCAGCCAAAAAAGCTAATGCAATCCTAAATTGTATTAACAGAGGGATACAATCAAGATCAAGGGAAGTACTAATACCACTCTATAAAGCCTTAGTAAGACCACATTTAGAGTACTGCATCCAGTTTTGTTCACCACATTAGAAAAAAGATGTTGAGACTCTAGAAAAAGTGCAGAGAAGAGCAACCAGGGTGATTAGGGGACTGGAGACTAAAACATATGAAGAACGGTTACAGGAACTGGCCTAGCTAGTCTAGGGAAGAGAAAGACCAGGGGAGACAGGAGAGCAGTCTTCCAATATTTGAGGGGCTGCCACAAGGAGGAAGGGGTCACCATTTTCTAAAGTGCCTGTAGGCCAGACAAGGAATAATGGATGGAAACTGAACAAGGAGAGATTTAACCTGGAAATAAGGAGAAACTTTCTGACAGTGAGAACAATCAACCAATGGAACAGAAGTTGCCCTCAGAAGTTGTGGGAGCACCATCACTTGAGACTTTCAAGAAGAGATTGGACTGCCATCTGTCAGAAATGGTGTAGGGTCTCCCGCTTGGGTGGGGGGTTGGACTGAAAGACCTACAAGGTCCCTTCCAACTCTGATTATCTGTTATTTCTTATTTATGTGCTGGTCTTTGTCTTCTGTTAGTACTTGTATCTCTTTGTGTCCTTGTTCTTATACCTTCTTTTTCTTAATATTCTTTCTTTTCCTTACTTCTTTCCTCCTGGCCCTTTCCCTTCATTTCCTGTCATTGTTCTTCTTGGCTTGTTGATTCCAAATCCTCTCTGCCTCCTCCTCCGATCCAACTAGCTGGTCATGTAGTTCTTGTGTTTTGTCTAGGTTGTCAATTTTAATCTTTTTATCATGCAAAGAGACTAACATTCCTTCTGGAGTTTATGTTTATGTTTATTATGTTTATGTTTATTGAGTTATCCATCAGAACAGTATATTTTGTTTATTTAATTGGGTTGCCAGGAAGTGGTACTCCTATCTTAGTTCTCGAACTCTTTTAGGGATTTGCTTCAGGGTTATGATTTCTTTATCTTTATACATCATTGGTTCCTCTCTAGTGATCTTATAAATTATATCTCTAACTTTCTTATGTGTGAATCTTATGTGACCCTCCCCAGGCAGTCTATGACATCTGGCATAATTCGTATATACTCTGTAGATTTTGTCTAACTCATTCAGAATCTCATTTGTCCCTTTGAAAGGTTTCAGCTATTAGTTCTGCCATTATCATTCCTAGGTCTTCGTCTTTGGTCTCCATCACATTTTGAAACCTCAGGTAAAATGAGGCCCAGTCCATCTCTAGATGTATTAGCAAATCTTCTAAGTCTTTATTCAGCACTTTCATTCTTTGATCTACCACCTCTAGCTTTTTTTTCTGCTTGTTCTGTTCTGGTTTCGATTGTTTTTATTCTTTGTTCTGGATTGCTTCTTGTATTGAGCTCATTTTATCATGCAGTTTATGGATGTCACTTTTCATTTCTCTCATTGCTGATTTTATCTCTCCATGATTCTTTGACATATTTTCTTGAAGCTTCACCATTGTCTGCTGAATTGTTAACAGAATAGATTGCACTGTTTGCATGTTAGGCATAGTGTTTCATTTTTCTGTAGTGAACATCCCTTCAATTAATCATTGGCTGGATGGGGAGGCAATTGCCACTGATGGAGTTGGTGCAGTTCCCCCGTCTTCAGAGTTGTTGTTGTTGTGCTGGTCATCTCTTTCAAGATTCTGTACTGTTCTCCTAAAATTCTGTAAATATTCTCCCAGATTCATTAAATCAATATGTCTTTGATCTTGTCTCATTTTTTATAAGATTGACATGTATTCATACTTTTCAGCAGAACCCTTCAGTTTATGGATCTAAACCATCCTGGTCCCAGAGGCCACCTTTCCTGTTCCTCAGCTATTTCACTCAGGATAGTTTCAGGGTAGAATTTATGAATTCCCAACCTGCATTTTCACTCCTACTATAACACCCAGTTGGGAAAACCATCTTCCAAAATTTTCCTGAAGGAGTGGATTTGTGCAGTTCAAGTTTTAATTTTTATTATTTAGGGTGTGTTTCTTCTGTCAATCTTCAAGGAAATAGACCTATCAGAGAATCTATATCTATCAATAAAGGAGATTATTTGTAGCTCATGGTTGAAATAAGGGGTTTCTTGTGCTCCCTGATCTTGGTTATTTTCTTGCAGAGATTTCATTATCCAAACTAGGCAATATCTGCAAGAAAACAACCAAGCCCAGAGAGCACCAAGGACTACAAGGCACCAAAGGACTACACAGTCCTCCTCCTCATTATCACCCCACTCCCTTCTAGGACTGACAATGTTACCTAATTTGGGTAATGAAACATTTGCAAGAAAACAACCAAACTCAAAAACAACCAATGACCCTCTCAATCTACATCTATGTCTACCTACAGTATATCTGTGAATCTATCCCTGCAAGAAACCTCTGAGCAGATTTGAAGTACAAAGCAGAGAGTTCGAGGCTGGGATAATCAACAGATAATGTACACACAAACAAAACAGCAGCATTCCTCCCTAACAGGTTTATCTATGATCTGGGGGTTCCAGTATAAAGTAGGGGGGCAGTTGGAAGCCTCAGTTTAAAAGGCACAGTAATTGTGGAAATTTGCAATGACTGGAAAGGGACTTTCCCCCCAGCAAGCTGACCATGAAACTTGTCTCCAACAAACCTATCCCAAGGATCATCATGAACAAGGGATGGTTAGCCCTCTTTTTATAACCCCATAAATTGTACAGTGGGTTGGCCACAGTAGAAAGAAGACAGTCATATCATGAAAAGGACTGTGGGAAGGATAATGTTCATGGCAGATGCCCTTGAAATCCTTAGACAACTGCTCTTGATTTCAGATGCAGCTCACTGTGAACCCTGCCCAGAAGACAAGTATCCGAACAAAGACAAGGACCAATGCATTGCCAAGAAGATTCACTTCCTTGACTATCAAGACACCCTGGGATATGCTTTAAGTTCCCTCACACTTTCTCTTTCCATTATCACCTTGGGAGTTCTGGCAATTTTCCTTAAGCATCGTGACACACCAATCGTCAAGGCCAACAACCGAGATCTTACCTATGTTCTCCTGGTCTCCCTTCTGCTCTGCTTCCTCTGCTCCTTCCTCTTCATTGGTCAACCAGGGAAGATAACTTGTCTCTTTCGACAATCTGCCTTTGCCATTCTCTTTTCTCTTGCAGTTTCCTCTGTTTTGGCAAAAACTGTCATAGTGGTTCTGGCCTTCATGGCCACCAAGCCAGGGAACAAGACAAGGAAATTCTTAGGAAAACCCCTGACAAACTCTATTGTCTTAGCCTGTCCCCTGACCCAAACAGGTATTTGTGCTACCTGGTTGGGAACCTCTCCCCCATTTCCCAACTTGGATTTCCACTCCTTGGTAGGAGAGACTATCTTGGAATGTAATGAAGGCTCAACTTTAATGTTTTATACTGTCCTTGCATACTTGTGTTTCCTGGGTCTCATCAGTTTCACTATGGCCTTTCTGGCTAGGAAACTGCCTGACAGTTTTAATGAAGCCAAGTTCATTACTTTTAGCATGCTGGTCTTTTGCAGTGTTTGGATCACTTTCCTCCCCACCTACCTGAGCACCAAAGGGAAGTCCATGGTGGCCGTGGAGATCTTCTCCATTTTGGCCTCTGGAGCTGCTCTCTTGGCTTGTATCTTTTTCCCAAATGCTACATTATTCTATTGAGGCCCAATCTCAACTGTAGAGAAAATATAATAAGAAACAAGAATTTCTAACTAACATAGGGACTGGCCTTATTTAGATTTGTCTTTGAGGGAAGTCAGGAGAGACCTGCAAATCACCCAGTTTTGTGACATGTAGTCAGGGGTGGGATTCAGCCGGTATGGACCAGTTCAGGCAAACCAGTAGTTCTGGCAATCAGTTGACCTCTCCCATCTGTCTCTGCCATAGTCTGTCCTATTTTCCTCTGTTTGAAGCCCAGCTGAAAGGTGCGGCAGAGTGAATTTCTGCACCTCAGCTGTTTTACTCACCAAGACTGAAGTAGAAGGTAAGTTTTAGAGCTGTTTTCAAATGCATCACCCGTGTGCTCACCGAACCAGTTGTTTCACCAGTTGAATCTGACCACTGCATGTAGTGGTTTTAAGGTGATAAGCAGCACAATGATTTGTACCTGGAAGGAACCTGGGAGATGGTGTAGCTCATGTAACAGAAGTATAATGTGGGTGAACTTAGTAATGCACTCTATTGTAAGCATCACTTGCTTTTTTGGACCAGCTGTAGTTTTTAAAGGATCTTCAAGTGCAGCTCCATCCTTGGTAAAACACACCGGTATGGATTTACACAAAAGTCTGGGCCATTGTTGCAAAAAAACCCTGTGATTCCCAGAGCCAAATTCCCAGTAACAATGAGATCACCAGGCTTGTAATACTTCTCCAGAATCAATAAAGGCCATGTTATCACACGTCTGATTTGCACCCTCTTTGCAGAAGTTGGAGGCAGGAATCAGAAGAGCAGCAGGAGGAAGAGGAGGAGAGGCAACCCAGTCATTTTTGTCACCTTCCTTCCTAAATCAGAAATCAAAATTTGTGCAGGAGCTAAATTGCAGGTAACACTTGAAAGCTCAGCAGAGTTTAAGCACAAGAGACACTATCCATGCCACTTGAACAGCCCCAGGGCAAATTTATCTCAACAATGCTTCCTCTTACCCATATTTGGGCTCTGACCAAAGAGGCAATGAAAACACATGGTCGCTTCAAACCCAGCAGTTAGCTCTTTGCAAGACCAACTAAGATTTCATATCCAGCCCCCAGGTGGAGGGCTCAGAGATATATTTTTAGAGCAGGTTTTATCTCAGAAGATTTTTGTGTGTAGAAATCTACAGAGAAATAGATTGAGAACTACCGTTCTTCTGGTACTTGCAAGGAACAGCCATTGTCCTACCCACTTAGCAACAGCTTCTCTTCATACAGCAGAATGGAAAACATGTTGGTGTCTCCTGTTGCAATACACAGAGCAGATGGACTTGAGAGTCATGGTGGACTTGTGTATTTGACCTGCATGAAACTGAGCTCTTGCACACAAGATGGATTTTGGCCTTTGCCATGGTCTGTTCAGATAGTATGAGAGCTAATGGGCCATGGTGGCACATAGCAATCGGTTGTACCCTGGAAAGTGTGAGCAATCACACCAATGCTTGGATAGAATGGCTGGTTTATTTATACAGGTAGTACTCTACTTAAGAATTGGTTTCTTACCATAACTTCAAACTAAATTGTCCCCCCCAAAAATAGCTACCTAGGACCCAGTTTTAAAGTTGTGGTTATTGTACAGCATGCTCGTGGTATTTTGCCCTTATGGCCAAGTGCAAAAACACTTCACCACATATATCTCACTGGGTTTCTGTAGCCATTTAGCCACCTACAGCTTGCTCAGGCTAGCTGTAACTTATACAATGCTGGCCTTTAGTTTCCACCACCCAGCCACTCAGACTTTGTAGAACTCAACCTACTCCAGGGTCCAAGAGCATCCAACATGCCCCAATCAGGCCCCAATCAGGTCACCCTTCCCAATCTAGATGGCTCCCATCCACACCCCTCCAGGTGCTGGTGAGAGTGTCCTTGAATCCCAGAAGAAATAATGTTATTCTGGCTACACATTCCCCCAGCTATCTCTACTCCCCCTCGCTTTACCACAGCTCCATCCAGCCTTGCTGTGGCAACCCTGAAGATGTTCCAAGATGGCTCCAGGGTTGACAGTCCTTGCTTCTCAACTAGCCAATCATCAAGGGGGGAGAGGAGGGTAAGATTGGAATGTCAGTTCCAGACAACAATGAGAAACCATCCAATGGGAACCAAGGTCATTTCAACCTGTGTTTGGCAGAGCCATGAACATTTTCTCAAAACAACACTTTGACACTTAATTGGACATTGTAATCTCCATTAATGCGGGGGAAGGAAGTTCTATACTTTTCACTATACAGAATATGTGCGAATTAGTTAGAAGTGGTTTGGCTTTCATGCTGTGCTGAAATGATGTACTCAATAAAGTTTTGCATTAAGAGATCGGATTGTCTCGACTTTGCTGGGTTGGTTGGCTTCATCAGATGGAACCTTGACATTAAACTATAAAGCCTTAGTAAGACCATACCTAGAGTACTGCATCCAGTTTTGGTCACCACACTATTAAAAAGACATTGAGACTCTAGAAAGAGTGCAGAGAAGAGCAACCAGAACAGAACAGAATAGAATTTAGAATAGAATAGAACAGAACAGAACAGTACAGAATTACAGAATAGAATAGCAATAGCAATAGCAATAGCAATAGCAATAGCAATAGCAATAGAGTCGAGTCGAGTCGAGTCGAGTCGAGTAGAACAGAACAGAACAGAACAGAACAGAACAGAATAGAACAGAACAGAATTGGAGAATAGAATTCTTTATTGGACAAGCGTGATAGGACATACAAGGAATTTGTCTTGGTACAAATGCTTTCACTGTACATAAAAGAAAAGATACATTTGTCAAGAGTCAAGAATCATAAGGTACAACACTTAATGGTAGTCATAGGATACCATAAGCAATCAAATCATACAAGGAAACAGTCAATATAAATCGTAAGGGTACAAGTGACAAAGTTACAGTCATACAGTCACAAGTGGGAGGGGATGGGTGATAAGGAGTGATGAGAAGATTAATAGTAATAGTGGTGCAGACTTTGTAAATAGTTGGACAGTGTTGAGGGAATTATTTGTTTAGCAGAGTGATGGCATTCGGGGAAAAACTGTCCTTTTTTCTAGTTGTTCTGATGTGCAGTGCTCTATAGCGTCCTTTTGAAGGTAGGAGTTGAAACAGTTTATTCCCCGGGATGTAAGAGGTCTGTAAATATTTTCACAGCTCTGTTTTTGACTCATGCAGTATACAGGTCCTTGATTGAAGGCAGGTTGGTAGTAATTGTTTTTTCTGGAGACTAAAACATATGAAGAATGGTTACAGGAACTGGGCATGGCTAGTCTAGTGAAAAGAAGGACCAGGGGAGACATGATAGCAATCTTCCAATATTTGGGTGGCTGCCACAGAGAGGAAGGGGTCAAGGTCTTTTCTAGAGCACCTGCAGGCCAGACAAGGAGCAAGGAGAGATTTAACCTGAAAATAAGGAGAAACTTTCTGACAGGGAGAACAATCAACTAATGGAACAGCTTGTGTTCAGAAGTTGTGGGAGCACCATCACTTGAGACTTTCAAGAAGAGATTGGGCTGCCACTTGTCAGAAATGGTGTATGGTCTCCTGCTTGGACTAGATGACCTACAAGGTCCCTTCCAACTCTGTTAACCTGTAAACTAGCTCTCCTAAAACCAACCAATTAACCTTAGTCCTGAGCTCCTGCAGCCTGGCCAGTTACCTCTGGAAGAGCTGCAAAGACTCAAGGAAGATGGCTGGAATGGAATTCAAAGGAGAATAGGCAGCTAAATCCAGAACAGGGTTGAAGAAGGGTTAGGGTTAGGGTTAGGGTAAGAGAACATCATACCACCCTGTCTTCCTTCTTATTCAGTAGTGAACGAGTCACAATGTATTCCATTTATTCCAACCCATCCTTCCTTTCTTTCCTCCATCCATCTTCCTTCTTCATAATAGTTGGAAAGGATAAAACAATTGTAAGAATAGCACCAGCAGGAAAACATTTATTAATATCCATTTCATATGATTTATTTATTAGTGAAGTATATTAATCTATTTAATAAAGAGTGAAAATCTGGATCATTTAAGTTGTAGGGGAAAATGCTAATAGTGGATTGAATTAAAATCCTAGTGAGGAACTCAACAAAGCCTCAAGGATCTATGAAAACAAACATGCATAAAAACACAAACAGTGAAACCAATGCAACACAACGTACAATAAAAGGGTAGGTGTTTGTTACTGATTAATAGATACCTTCTGATTAGCCACATCACTTGATTTCCAGATCCATCTTTCTTATTTGGTCATTTTTAAGAAATCGGATTAAATAAAAAAAAAAAAAGATTTCCTGACCCCCCCATATAAATCAGCAATTCTTATGTCTCATTATATTCTGTCTACAATTCAGATCAGGTCTCAATAGGATAATATAACATTTGGGGAAAAAGATGCAAGCCAAAAGACCAGCCCCAGAGGCCAAGATGGAGAAGATCTCCACAGCCACCATGGACTTCCCTTTGGTGCTCAGGTAGGTGGGGAGGAAGGTGATCCAAACACTGCAAAAGACCAGCATGCTAAAAGTAATGAACTTGGCTTCATTAAAACTGTCAGGCAATTTCCTAGCCAGAAAGGCCACTGTGAAACTGATGAAAGCCAGGAAACCCAGGTAGGCGAGGACGGCGTAAAACATTACAGCTGAGGCTTGCTTACATTCCAAGATGATCTCTCTAAACAAGGAGTGGAAGTCCAAGTTAAGAAATGGAGGAGAGGTTCCCAGCCAGGTGGCACAAAGGACTGCTTGGATCAGTGGACAGGCTAAGACAATGGAGTTGATCAGTGGTTTTCCTAAGAGTTTCCTTGTCTTGTTTCCTGGTTTGGTGGCCATGAAGGCCAGAACCACCATAACAGTTTTTGCCAGGATAGTGGAAACTGCAAGAGAAAAGAGAATGGCAAAGGCAGTTTGTTGGAAGAGACAGGATAGCTTCCCTGGTCGACCAATGAAGAGGAAGGAGCAGAGGAAGCAGAGCAGGAGGGAGACCAGGAGGATGTAGGTGAGATCTTGGTTGTTGGCCTTGACAATCGGCGTATCATGATGTTTAAGGAAAACCACCAGGACTGCCAATGTGGTCACAGAGAGACAAAGAGCAAAAGAAGCTAAAGTATATCCCAAAGTGTCTTGATAGGCCAGGAAGTGGACTTTCTTGGCTTTGCACTGGTCCTTGTCCTTGTTGGGATATTGATCTTCTGGGCAAGGATCACAGTGGGCTGCATCTAAAATCAATAAGCATTCTACATAAATCTGCTGTTAAGGAGGTTTCTCCCCCCTCTTCCCCCAAGTTTCTTTGGAGTGGTATGGATGTTCCTTTTCTGCAATTATCAGTTCAAAAAGAAAACGATGGAAGGAAGAACCCCTTGGGCAACTTATAGTGTCATTAAAAGGGCAAATCAACCTTCATTCAGGATGAGCCTTGGGGATAGGCTAGCAAGAGACAATGATCTATTCAGTTCCAGCTGAATGTCAGGATTCCAGTTAACACACCCAATAGAATCAAAACGGGCATATTCTTCAAAGTATAGATTTGTTAGGTGTGTCATATTAGCATGTCTGGGGAAACCTGACTGTAAATACCCCTTGGGTTTCCCCCTAGTTAAAAGTGAAGTGTTCTTTCTGCTACCCATGCAATCCATCACGTGGTACAATCAGGTCACAGTCCAAAGGTCAGCTGGTTCCAGTTCCCACCTCCTTAGCACCTGGTGGAAAAGTCCTTGGTTCTTAGAGGAAAGAATTTTATTTTGGCTACAATCCCCCAGCTATCTCTACCTCCCCCCTCCTGTTCCCACAGCTCCACTCATTTCCACTATAACAGCCATGAAGGTGCCAGGATTCAGGGCTGATATTGACCTGGTCAGTTTCCTATGGAGTAAAAGGCTCCCTCCAATCACTGGGTACTTCTATAACTACTGCGGATTTCAATATGAGGGAGCCTGCCATCTGCCTTTTCCCCAATTTATACTGGATCCACCAAAAGACTGATAGATTTGTCAATCAGAAATCCTGACACTGTGGAGGCAATCAAGTTTGAAAAGGCATTACATTGTTAGGAGAGCAAGAGACAATGGGTGGGGAAAAAAAGGATAGGGAAGGAGATTCTGCAAGGTAATATGTTGTGATATATAAGAATAAGTATTGAATATAGATAAGAATGTAACTGATATAGTTTTTTCTTTAGCCTTCTTTTTCTTTTTCTTTATTAAAGGATTATCACTACAATAGATATGGAATTTAATGATATAAATATGGAAATGGGAATTTATAATAAGAATATTATATATTAATTGATGATTAGCAATGTATTAAAAGATGAGAATTATTATGGAAAGATTAATATCAGTTGCTATAGTTAATTGACTAGATTAATATTCTTGTATAGATGATTTATAAGGTGAATGAGAAAATGTAATGCAGAATCTGACAAAAAATATATGTATGTGTGATGTATAGGAAATAGGGAGATCGTTATTAATATAGAATGAAGGTGGCTAGCTCAAATTATTAATCAAAGGGGACGATATTGAATTAATAGAATAAAGACTGATAAAGTTGCAAATGTGTACATTGACTACTGTGCTGATTGCATCAAAAGAAAGTCACACAACCCGCAACTCTGCATCCAACCCTACCCCATCCAATCCATCATCACTCAAAACTAGGCATGCATGCCCCTAACTACCTCTATTCCAACTACAACTGGCCTTAAATGCAAGCTATTCAGTGCAAGAAGCCTTTTAAATAAAATACCGGAATTTCTCCTCTTACTAAAGATGGCTAAATTTGACGTCATATTTGTCTGTGAAATATGGCTCAATGCATCTCTCCCTGACTCCATTACCACAGTAAGAAACTATCATATTTACCGATCTGATTGTGAAATCCGTAGAGGAGGTGGTGTTGCTATCTTCTATAAAAAGTCCCTACATCTAAAAAACATCCAAGTTACCCAAGAGCTTGCTCTTCCTGAGACCATCGCCTGTAAACTGTCCTTAAATATCACATTTCGATTCTTACTATGTTACAGAGCCTGATTATAACTATGTTACAGAGCCCTGATTATGACATCGAACATGTAAACAAATTAAATTCACTACTAACATGGGCAATATCCTGCCCACATGCTTTCATCTTTCTTGGTTACTTCAATCTACCTCATATTAACTAGACCTTAAACAAATGTAAAACAACCCATACATACAACCTTCTACAATGCTGTAACAAATCTGGGACTGGAACAACTAGTAACCAACAATACTAGACTTAACAACTGCCTTGATCTCATCTTCTGCAATAGTTTGAACTCAATTTACAGAATACAAATTAAAGAACCCTTTTCCAACAGTGACCACAACATGATTGACTTTTGTCTTAACATACGTCCACACAAAAATCATCATAATGACGGGATCCCCAATTATAGCTTCAAAAACGGCAACTATGATCTTATAGACAATGATCTCTCATCTCTTGATTGGCAACTTCTATTCACTGGATGCAATACTGTTGAAGACCATTACAATATATTTTTACATGAAGTCAAAACAGTCATCAAACTATATGTACCAATAACAATGCCCAAAACCAGAAAAAACAAATTACCCATAACAATAAGGAAGCTTCAATCCAAAAAGAAATCACTTTGGCGGGAAAAACAAATCTGGTCACGTTGCCAACTTCAAAAGCTGATACAAAAATGTATGCCATTAAATAAAGACTGAATGCACCAATTATCACATTAAACAAGAGGAAAATCTTCTATGCACCAATTCTACCCACGCTTTCTACAATTTTGTAAACAACAAACTAAAAGACTCATGGTCTATCCCACCCCTGAAAGGACCTAATGGTAAAGACTGCAACGATGACACCATTAAAACCAACCTCTTTAACATATTCTTTGGCTCAGTATTCATAAACAGCAATGGATTATGCCCAGTATTTCCTAGTCAAACCACAGACAACTACAATGATCTAATACATATCGATTTTACAGAACACAATGTTGAAAAAGCACTAGACAATCTAAAACCATCTCTATCTATTAGACCAGATGGAATATGGGATTCAAGGTTTTGGTACTGACATTCAAAGTCCTACGAGACATGGGTCCAGGCTATCTACGGGAATGTCTACTGCTGGCATCGAATACCAACCGCCCTGTACGAGCACACAGGCAGGGGCTCCTCGGTGTGCCGTCTGCGACTCAATGTCGCTTGGTGATGATGCGGGGGAGGGCCTATTCTGTGGCAGCTCCCGCCCTATGGAATCAACTACCTCTGGGGCTCCGCCTGGCCCCTGACCTCCGCACCTTCCGCCACAACTTGAAAACTTGGCTATTTGAGCAGGCTGCGCTGTGCTGACTCCTCTTGGGGGGTCGTTGTTTTAGGATTTGTTTTAATAATTTGGCTTGTGGGTTTAATTCTATTTTAGGTAATTATTTATTGTATTGGTTTTAACTGTGAGCCGCCCCTAGTCCGTTTGGGTGAGGGGCGGCATACAAGTCAAATAAATAAATAAATACTTCTTTAAAAAGCTATCCACTGCCATAGCCGAACCTCTAAGCATAATCTTTGAAAAATCTTTCAGGACCAGCTCCTTGCCAAAACTATTGTCACAAGCCACGGTCATCCCCATTTTCAAAAAAGGTGACTGCAGCCTAGTTGAAAATTACAGACCAATCTCTTTATGCTGCGTCACCTGTAAAGTCATGGAATCAATTATTAACAATCCATTATCCCACATTTAGAGACAAACAACCTACTCTCTAACAAACAATTTGGCTTCAGAAAAAAACTATCCTGTAATCTGCAACTCTTACACTGCAAAAACATATGGACTATACAACTCGATCAGGGCAAAGCAATAGACGCAATCTATATAGACTTTTGTAAAGCCTTTGATTCAGTGGTACATGACAAACTACTCCTAAAACTAAAATCTTATGGTATCTCTGGACACCTCCATAACTGGATAGAAGCATTCCTGTCAAACAGACAACAAATGGTCAAAATTGGGAGTGTCCTATCAAATTCTGTACCTGTCAACAGTGGTGTCCCCCAAGGCAGTGTTTGAGGACCAACTCTCTTCATACTCTACATAAATGACTTCTGTGATCATATTAAGAGCAACTGCGTTCTCTTCGCTGATGATGTAAAGCTATTCAACACCACAGACAATACTGCTACCCTTCAAAAAGACCTTGACTATGTATCAGAATGGTCAAACAAATGGCAACTTCAAATCCCAACAAATAAATGCTCTGTCTTACATATTGGCAAAAGAAAAATCAGAAAATAAAATACAAGCTGAATAGTCAAGACCTTGTTGATGATCCAAACTCTGTCAAGGACCTTGGGGTACTCATCTCTGATGATCTAAGTGCTACAACCCACTGTAACTACATAGCCAAAAAGTCATTAAGAGTTGTTAACCTACTCCTACATAGCTTTTTGTCTGGTAATATCACACTACTAACTAGGGCATAAAAAACATTTGCTAGACCAATACTTGAATACAGCTCATCAGTCTGGAACCCACATTACGTATCTGATATTAACACAGTTGAGAAAGTCCAGAAATGTTTCACAAGAAGAGTTCTCCACTCCTCTACTCGTAGCAGAATACCTTATGCCACCAGACTTGAAATTTTAGACCTAGAAAACCTAGAATTATGCTGCCTTTGGTCTGATCTAAGTGTAGCATATAAAATTATACATTGCAATGTCCTACCTGTCAATGAATACTTCAGCTTCAACCATAACAATACAAGAGCACACAATAGATACAAACTCAAGGTAAACCGCACCAAACTTGATTGCAGGAAATACAACTTCAGCAACATAGTGGCCAATGTCTGGAATACTCTACCTGACTCTGTGGTTTCTTCCCCAAACCCCCAAAACTTTAACCTCAGACTGTCTACTGTTGACCTCACCCCTTTCCTAAGAGGTCTGTAGGGGGCTTGCATAAGCGCACCAACATGCCTACTGTCCCTGTCCTATTGTTTCTTTTATTTTTTGTTTTATTTTTCTTATATGTATCCATTTCATGTATTCATAACTATGTTTATACTTATACCTGTTATCTTATAATTGCTTGACAAAATAAATAAATAAATAAGTAGGCAATATGGGAAATGAACATAGAAATGAGGTAAAAATTTTAGTTAACATTATAAACTAAGATATGAGAATATCCTAAGAAAAGTGAAACAAGGTATAAATATGAACCGAAATTGGATAATATAAGCTTAATACTTAATATTAACAAAGATAATGTGATATGAAATTGAATAAATAAAATAAATAGGTAACTGTTCTGTCTCCCTTTCCCTTCCCCAGAAGGTAAGGAACGCTAGCACAGAGAGTCACGCTGGCCTGTCTCCAAAATCCCAGTTATCTCTCCCGACAAGAGTGTTGGCAGTCACCCAGGCTCTCACTGCCAAATTCAAAGCCAACAAGGAATGCAGTACTCACAGAAGACTGATTTATTTTCAGAGTCCAAAAACTAAATCAGGCACACAGACGGAATCCTCGGCTTCATTTCACACTTTGTCACGTGCAGAGTTTGCAACGTAGGCACACCCACTTTTATACCTGGTAGGGTGTGGTCCAGCTCAATCTCTGGCCCTCCCACGCCCCCTACGTTGCTGCTGACTTTTCTCCCTCTGACGTTGCCTGGGATCAAGCCAGGAACCCTCCTCCTCCCTCTCTCGCCGTGGCCGTACTGATACACGTCTCTCAGGCTGTTCCTCTTGGCTTTCCGAGGAAACCTGAGGCATTGCCAGGGAGGAAGGTCCTGGGGAGGGAGGCCTTGCCAGGGAGGAAGGTCCTGGGGGAGGGGGGCCTTGCCAGGGAGGAAGGTCCTGGGGAGGGAGACCTTGCCAGGGAGGAAGATCCTGGGGAGGAAGGCCCTGGTGAGGAAGGCATTGCCCATTCCTCCTCTTCTTCTTCATCATCCAGGTCCTCTTCCTCTGTCAGCACAGGCTCACGAGGCGGGGCCACAACAGGTAACTATGGTCATGTTTGTACTGAGATGTGAAACCTGGAACCACACTGCTTACCAAATGATAATTTTTATTTAAAAAATAAAAATTTAAAAAATAAAAATGGGAGAGGAAATTGAAAAATGAAATTACTAGGTATGTTTAAATGATATGGTGGTTGTCATTAGGAGAGAGTATTTAAATGTTGAAAATAAGCAATGAAGGATTATGATTTAATGTGAATATGTGTATTAAGAGATATGATTGGTATTAT
Source organism: Naja naja (assembly GCA_009733165.1). Lineage (NCBI taxonomy): Eukaryota > Metazoa > Chordata > Lepidosauria > Squamata > Elapidae > Naja > Naja naja. Next base: position 64,776 of record SOZL01000043.1, on the reverse strand, counting down.
TAATTTGGATTACACCAAAATGTATGATATATTGATGCCACACTGTTTATATACACTTTTTTTTACTTTGTACATTGATTCTTCTTAATTACTGAGTTCATTGGAACTCACTGGAGCAAGCAATTATATTTGGAAAAGTTAGCAGTAAAAGGAAACCAGGCCACCAAAGAACATGGTGGCCTGGATGCCATCAAAGATGCCATCAGCAGGTAGAGAGACCTGGCCCATAGAATCACCAGAGTAGGACATGACTTAATGGATAACATACAATTGTGCACTATTTTCCTAATCAAAAGTGACTTACAGGGAAATAGATTAGAAAGGAAAGAAAGAACCAGAGGCAGAATAGCACTGACAGCTCCGAGGCTGAACCTATTTATTTATTTATTTTAAATGTATATGCTTCTCTGCTTTCTACTTCAAATCTGCTTGTTCAAACTTTTTTTTGGTGGTGGTGGTGTAGAAAGTTAGCACCCACCCCTCTTAGAAGAATGAAATATTTTAGGAAATATTAAAAAGGTAGAATATTATATTTTTCCTAAAGGAGAAACATGTTTCTAAAGACAGAAACTCAGAGTTTCAGCTCCCTACCCCCAGCAGACATTTGGTGGACTGAGCCAGTCCTATCTACAAAACAAAAGACCTTCAGCTCCAAATGTCTGCTGGGGGACTATCCACCAGGGCAAAGCCATTCAGCCACAATAGAAACTGCACAACCAAGCCCCTTCATTGCATCACCCAGCAAGCTTCAAAGAAGCCTGGGACTCAGACAGCTTACAAAGTTATCAGCAACCCCTATAACAATCAATAGAATACATTTCTTGCAAAGGAACAGGAAGCTCAAGGGCAAGGCCTAAGAGAAGGTATAAATAACTCTCACTCTCCACTCCATATGTTCAGCTGCACCAGGACCTCAAACCCATATGGTTCTGTTCACCAATAAACCATCTTTCCAATCAGCCTCCATGTTTCCAGTGTCTTTCTCACCACTTGGAACTGAACCAGATGGTTATTTCTTCCAACACTGGGAAGGATTAATTAACATACATATTAAGGATATATTCCTTCTCTAAAAAGTCTATAAATTTTCCAGGAGTTTAATAGTGCTGACAGAAGAAAAACACATCCTAAATAATAAAAATTAAAACTTGAAAGACACACACACCACATATTGTAGAAAGATTGATGGTTGGTTTTTCCAAAAGGAGGTGACAGTAGGAATGAAAAGGCCCAATCAGTTATGACAATAAATATAGAAAGGTTCTGTTGAAAAATGTTAGTCAACCAAAAATGATAAAAATAACAAAAATTATTTCGATCTACCAACTGTCTTCCTAGATCCTGGAAGATCTACATTTGAAGTCTCTATTACCTGTCTGATTAGAAATGGTCCCTTCTGGAAAAGTATCACACTCCACTCCTGTAGAAAAAGGCCGGAAGTTGGTTTTCCAAATCCAATGTGAAAATAGACATGGAAAGGTTAGTAGTAGGGAAACTGTAAATTTTGATCTGAAACTATCCTGTATTAAATTGATGAGGAGCAGAAAAGAAGGCCAGTGGGGGAAAGACACTTTAGATCAATAAAGAGAAGAGATTATTCTGAAAACAATGAATGCTGTTAGTATATCTAACATTTGGGTTTTTAATACATATGAACCAGAATCGAAAAGTGTATGTGACTTTAAGATCAGCCGGAATATGATTGGCTGAAGTTACAGCAACCAGCCATAAGATGGATCCAGAAACCTGGTTCACTCTCTGTCTGTTTGATTCTCTGGTAGCTCATTACTGTTTGGTTCTCCGTGCTTCGACTTTGACTGTAAAGTGTGAGTTTTGCTACTGTCTGGAAAACTACGAACTGTGACTGATATTTGGTAAGGACAAGGACATTGATATTTGGATTATCATTTAACTACTGACCAATTTTCTTCGTGTATGACTTGGATTGTTTTTGGATTCTGATAAACCATTCACTGAAAGTAAAACCAACATTTTCAGTATTCAGTACACTCTTTGTGTCAAGTGTATTATTCATTGTCTCTCTCCTCATGCTTTCCTGGCCGCACTCATTTCTCCTAAAGGAGATATATACTAATGCTGGTTATGGGCCCAGAGTAGACCAGAGAGCAAAGAAGTGAGAGTTGGCTTGAATACTCAACACTATTCAAGACATGACCATCTGTTTACTGATTGATTGTGGTTTACTATCCTGGTTAAAGATGGCTAACGATCCAGCAACCAGTCTATCACTGACAACCAGACTGGATGGAACAAACTATGTTTCCTGGTATATGAAGTGCAGTCTACTTCTGCATAGAGAAGGGTTGTGGTATGCAGTCAGTGATCCACCAGATGTGAATCCACTGAATCCTGATAATGCCAAGAAGATTGCTGAATTTAAACGAGATAACGAACGAGCTCTTTGTATAATTGGACTAAGACTGAATGACCAGCAGCTTGTCCATATTTGTGGGGAAGAGTCTGCTGCTAGGTGTTGGGAGAATTTAAAGAAGATTTATGTTCGTGATAGTGTTGGTGCACAGATACATCTTACATGCAAATTGTTTAGAACACGTCTTCTGAGAGGTGGAGATATGCTGCAGCATTTAAACTTGTTGAAGCAAATTTTCCAGGAATTACATGAAAAAGAATTAATTTTTTCAAAACTACATCAGGTTTACATCATACTTTCATCACTGGATGAAAGTTATGATGACTATGTTTCTTCTCTGGAAGTTTTGACAAGAAATGAACTAAAATTGACTGACATAACTGGAAGATTGTTAGAAGAAGCAAGAAGGAGAAATGACAGAGACCAATTGAGAGAGAAACAACCGAGGGAAGATGATTTGTCTTCAAATGCCTATACTGTGAAAAAATGTTTTTCTTGTGGGGCTAGGGAGCATATAGCAAGATTCTGTAAAAAGGCTAAAAATACTGGAAATTTGAATAAGCCTAAGAAGAAGGTTAGTTTGGCTGTGTTTAACAAATCCACTAGTAACCATGATTTGTGGGTTGTTGATAGTGGAGCCTCACAATGTATTACAACTAACAGAAAGCATTTTGTAAAAATGTTTAAAAGTACACAACATGTTTCATTGGCAAACGGTTGGAAGGTGAAAGCAGATGGTGAAGGTAATGCATATTGTCCATGGTTAAACAAGCATTTACCTATGTTGTATGTTCCAAAACTGAAGTGTAACTTATTATCAGTAAGAGCTTTAGTTAAACTTGGTTACGAAGTAAACTTCAGGGGAGATAAATGCTTGATAGAAAAAGAAGGTAAATGTGTTACAGCTCAGCTGGAACATGAGTTGTACGTTATACATAATGACCAGTTGCAGACAGCTAACTCGCTTTGTAGTAACGATAAGCCACATGATGAATGTATTCATTTACTACATAGGTGTCTGGGGCATGTTAATTTTGAAAAGATAAAACAAACCTTGAAGTTAGCAGAGGGAGTAAAATTAAAGCCTTGTAACAGGTATTTAAGCTGTAATGCCTGCAGCCAAGAAAAGAGCAAGGTTACTCCCGCAAACAGGGTTAATGGTTTTAAAATGAAGGAACTGTTAGAAGTGGTGTTTGTTGATTTAATTGGTCCTATGAAACCTAGTCTGGGTGGTGCCTGTTATATACTGAGTATTATGGATCACTACTCTAGATATGGTTTCTGTTATTTAATGAAAACAAAAACTGAAACATGCCAAAACTTCAATTGGTTAAAATTTGCCGAGAAGAAGAGTAAGCACAAGTTAATTACTGTTGTCACTGATAATGGGACAGAGTTTGTTAACAAGGAATTTCAAACAAAGTTAGCAAAGCTAGACGCGGAACATAAACGTTCTGCTCCTTTTCGAGCTCAGCATAACTCGTATGTTGAAAGAAGGGGACAAACTTTGCAAGCCATGGCTCGTACTATGCTAGCTGATGCTGACTTGCCTAGAACGTTATGGGGAGAGGCTATTATGTGTGCCAATAATCTGTTAAATAACGTAGTGCACTCAACTACAGGTAGAATACCATTTACTCTTTGGCATGGTAAAAAGCCAAACCTAGACTATCTCCATATGTTTGGTACCCCTGCATGGGTGCATGTTCCATCTCAGATGAGAACAAAAGGGCAATCCAGAGCCAGGAAGCTGATCTTTGTTGAATATAATTCCAATCACAAATCATATAGATTTTGGGCACCAGGCACAACAAATATACACAACAGTGCTAGTGCCAAATACCTAGAACATATAGGGTGGAGTAAACTAGAATCTACTGATGTTGTGATTATTGAAACTAAAATTGTCCCTGAAGAGGATCCAGAATTTGATGTTAAAGTAGAGGAACTGGCACAGGATGATGTAGTATCACAAGAGGAGATAAAACAAGAGGATCAACCTGTAAGTCCTGTGTTACCTAGAAGAACAACGCGTATATCTAGGCCACCAGATAGGTATCAAGCCAGCATAGCATGCCAGGTTAATGTAGTTCCATCAGCTTATGATGCGTTGAAAATGTATCCTGCCAAGGATCAGGCTGCTTGGCAGGAAGCTATGAATAAAGAGCTGAAATCATTAAAAAGGCTAGAAGTTTATGAGGATGTAAAACTACCTCCTGGTGAACATGCAGTGGGATGCAAGTGGGTATATAAAATAAAAACCAGCATAGATGGGACTGTGACCCATAAGGCTAGGTTGGTTGCTCAAGGTTTTAGTCAAACTGCAAACGATTATGATGAGGTGTTTGCTCCTAGCCTGAAAGCTACAACTTTGCGTGCAGCTTTGGTATGGGCAGCAAAACAGAGATATTTAATAAATGACTTAGATGTTGAAACAGCATACCTGCATGCACCGTTGCAACATAATATATATATGAAAAGGCCTCTAGGTATCAAAGAGGATAACAAAACTGATTGTTGGAGGCTGAAAAAGAGTTTGTATGGATTAAAGCAGTCAGGTTATGAGTGGAACCAATGCATAAAGGGCCTTGGTGGCTCAGGCTGTTAAATGCCTGCATTTAAGTTCCAGCTGTCTACAATTACTGTAGGCTCGAATCCCACCAGGCTCAAGGTTGACTCAGCCTTCCATCCTCTCGGGGTAGGTAAATTGAGGACCCAAGATTGTTGGGGGCAATAAGCTGACCTTGTAAAAATGCCACTTAGTAATAAGCAGGCATATACAATGGAATGAAGGCTATTGCTGAGCACACTGGGTTGTATCCCAAAAATTGTAAGCCGCCCTGAGTCTTCGGAGAAGGGCAGCATATAAATGTAATTAAAAAAAAATAAAGAGTTAGAAAGGATAGGGTTTGTAGCTGGCATTGCAGACCCGTGTTTATTTAAAAGGGAAACTGATAGTTCCATATCATTATTATTATTATTCACGGATGATATAGCTTTAATCACAGAAACTGAAAAGGAAGCAGCAGATATAATTGCATTGTTGAATAAGAAATTCAGAATAAAAAATCTAGGTGAAATTAAACAATATCTTGGGTTAAAAACAGACAAAACTGATAGAGGCTATAAAATTTCCCAGATAGCGAAAATTGATAAATTATTAAAGATGTTTAAAATGGAGATGTGTAAACCTGCAAAAACACCCATGAGCCAAGAGTTTTGTAACACTGATGGTGAAAGCCCAATGTTTGATAAGAACACCTATCAATCTTTAATTGGTAGTTTATCTTATTTAAGCTATTGGTCCCGACCGGATATTGCTTACCGTGTAAACCAACTAGCTAGATTCAATTCTGAAGCAACTGAAAGACACTGGCAAGCTGCCAAACGTATACTGCGATATCTAAAATATACAATGCATCATGCATTGTATTTGGAGCCTAGTAGTGATATTCAATTGACTGTGTATGCTGATGCCAGTTTTGCAACTGATATATCTACACGTAGATCGACATCAGGTACAGCAGTGTTATTAGGTGATTTTATTGATAGGATGGCGGTCTATAAGGCACAAACATGTCAGTTTGTCGACGATGGAACCTGAATTTTCCTGTTTATCTCTGTTATGTACAGATTTAGTATTTTACAAACAACTGATGTGTGATATAGGTATAAAAATACGGGAACCACTGATTGTATATGAAGACAATCAAGCAGCAATACAAATGGCTTCTAGTCTTGCTGTAAAGACTAGCTCTAAACACACAGATATACGTTCTCTGAATGTAAGACAATGTATGCAAAGTAAAATGATTGCTTTAAAATATTGTACATCTGAAAACAATATTGTTGATGGTTTTACAAATGCACAAAGCATTGTGAAACATAAAATGTGTTGTGAAGGATATTATTATTATTATTATTATTATTATTATTATTATTATTTCAACTTATATGCCGCCCCCTCTCCAAAGAGGACTCGGGGTGGCTCACAGCTAAAAATACAACAATAAATAAATCAATTAAGAGCATATTAAACAAGTTAAAGCCGAATTAAATTTAAAACCCATAATTAAAGTAAAACCAACCCCAGAGAATCAGCACAGCCTTTGTAAGGTCTTCAAATCATGGCGAAGAAGCCAGAGTTCCAGCGGAAGTTTGTATGATATGGGAGATTCCCAGCGCGCATTCTGCACCAGTTGAAGCCTCCGAGTACGCAAGGGCAGTCCTAGGTAGAGAGCGTTACAGTAGTGTAAGTTGGGAGAATTTAAACATAATATATATAAACCAGGATTGAAAAGTGTATGTGACTTTAAGATCAGCCGGAATATGATTGGCTGAAGTTACAGCAACCGGCCATAAGATGGATCCAGAAACCTGGTTCACTCTCTGTCTGTTTGATTCTCTGGTAGCTCGTTACTGTTTGGTTCTCCATGCTTCGACTTTGACTGTAAGTGTGAGTTTTGCTACTGTCTGGCAAACTACGAACTGTGACTGATATTTGGTAAGGACAAGGACATTGATATTTGGATCATCATTTAACTACTGACCAATTTTCTTTGTGTATGACTTGGATTGTTTTTGGACTCTGATAAACCATTCACTGAAAGTAAAACCAACATTTTCAGTATTCAGTATACTCTTTGTGTCAAGTGTATTATTCATTGTCTCTCCTCATGCTTTCCTGACCGCACTCACTTCTCCTAAAGGAGATATATGCTAACAAATGCTTTGAAGCACACCTCAGTCTTACCAAAAGTGACAACAACCAATAATTTTATCAACTGAATGGCTCCCTAGATCCTGAAAGATCTACATTAGAAGTACGCTCTAGAATATCAGCAGATAGCCAGAATCTGCAAAGACAAAGTCAGGATAGCAAAGGCTCAGAATGAGCAAAGACTTGCAACAAAAGTCAAAGATAATAAAAAAAAGTTTCTTCCAACATATAAATAACAAGAAAAAAATCAAGGAAACAGCCGGTCCACTAAAGAGAAGATGGCAAGGAAGTAACAGGCAACAGAGAGAAAGCAGAACTGCTTAACTCATTCTTTGCATTCGTCTTCATGCAAAAAGAAACTATAGCTCAACCCACCAAAACATAACTGTAAAAGACAGACCAGAAATAAAAGTTAAAATAAGCAAAAAATTAGTAAGAGAACACCAGTCTGATCTTGATGAAAACAAATCACTGGGGCCTGATGGGTTACATCCCAGAGTTTTAAAGGAGCTGGCAGAGGTCATCTCAGAACCACTGCACCACATCTTTCAAAAATCCTTGAGCACCGGGGAACTACCAGAGGACTGTAATAGAGCTGATGTGGTTCCCATCTTCAAAAAAGGAAAAAGAAAACAGACCCAGGAAACTATAGACCCATCAGCCTAACATCAATACCCAGGAAGATACTGGAAAAGATAATAAAAAAAACCAGATCTGCCAACATCTAGAAACAAGTAAAGTAATAACTAGCAGTCAGCACAGGTTTGTTAAGAACAGATCATGCCAAACCAATCTTATTTCATTCTTCAACACAGTGACTAAATTAGTAGACCAGCAATATATATATATATATATATATTTAATTACATTTATATGCCCTCTCCAAGACTCAGGACTTACAATTTTTTGGGATACAACCCAGTGTGCTCAGTGTGCTCAGCAATAGCCTTTTGGACATAATATATTTAGATTTCAGCAAGGCATTCGACAAAGTAGACCATAACCTACTTCTTAGTAAGCTAGAAAAAAGTGGAATAGATAGCACCAACACTAGATGGACTCACAACTGGCTGGCAAACCGTACTCAACAAGTAGTCCTTAATGGGTCTAAGTCTACATGGAGGGAAGTAAGCAGTGGGGTGCCACAAGGTTCTGTCTTAGGCCCAGTACTCTTCAATGTCTTCATTAACAACTTAGATGAGGGAATAGAAGAGGAACTTATCAAATTTGCAGATGATACTAAGCTGGCAGGAATAGCTAACACCCAAGAAGATAGGCTGAAGATCCAGATGGATCTTGACAGACTAGAACACTGGGCAGTATCTAACAAAATGAAATTAAATGTAGAGAAAAGTAAAGTCCTACACTTAGGCAAGAAAAACCAAAAATACACATATAGACTGGGTGAAACCAGCCTCAATAGCAGTAACTGTGAGAGGGATCTTGGAGTCTTAGTGGACAATCAACTAAATAGGAGCCAGCAGTGTGCAGCAGCAGCCAAAAAAGCTAATGCAATCCTAAATTGTATTAACAGAGGGATACAATCAAGATCAAGGGAAGTACTAATACCACTCTATAAAGCCTTAGTAAGACCACACCTAGAGTACTGCATCCAGTTTTGTTCACCACATTATAAAAAAGATGTTGAAACTCTAGAAAAAGTACAGAGAAGAGCAACCAGGATGATTAAGGGACTGGAGGCCAAAACATACAATGAACGGTTACAGGAACTGGGCTTGGTTAATATAGTAAAAAGAAGGACCCAGGGAGACATGATAGAGGTCTTGCAATATTTGAGGGGCTGGCACAGGGAGGAAGGGGTTGAGCTATTTTCTAAAGCACCTGTAGGTCAGACAAGGAATAATGGATGGAAACTGAACAAGGAGAGATTTAACCTGGAAATAAGGAGAAACTTTCTGACAGTGAGAACAATCAACCAATGGAACAGCCTGCCCTCAGAAGTTGTGGGAGCACCATTACTTGAGACTTTCAGGAAGAGATTGGACTGCCATTTTTCAGAAATGGTGTAGGGTCTCCTGCTTGGGCGGGGGGTTTGACTAGATGACCTACAAGGTCCCTTCCAACTCTGATTATCTGTTTTATCTGTTACCTGTCTGATTAGAAATGCTCCCATCTGGACAAGGGGCACATTGGTAGCAGCAAACCTGCTTGCCCTCTGGAACTCTTCTCCTCTCTCCTGCATGGCACCTCTTCATGCCACACCTGGCAAAGGGCACCTTCTAAAAGAGAAAAAGAGAAATGTGTGAGATGGCATAAGCAATGAGCATGCTTGATTTATTCTTTTGCACATTCCTATTTCTATGTTCAGTATCTCTTCAAAGGAAATGATTCACCAGAGTCTACCAGGAACCAGGAACTGCAATTAGAACATTCAGGTCAGTGGCATTCCGACCTAACAACGGATGCTGGAGATTGGACCTAAGACTTCAGCTGCAAAGGAAGGCTTGTGGCATTGAGGTAGAGAATTATGTAGGTGTTATGCCCTTGTCAGAGACTGAAACTGTGGAGGAAGATGAGCCAGAACTGGAGCCGAAGAAGATTGAGGAGGCAGCTTTGTTGATTCAAAGGAAAATGGGGAAGAGTGGGCCCAGTCAGGCCAGAGCCCTTCAGGATTGGGATGGCTTGTAGGCAGGGAGGAATTTAATTTAATAATTTAATAATTGGACTTGTATGCTGCCCCCTCTCTGAAGGGACTCGGGGAGGCTCACAACTAAAAATAACAACAATAAATACATGAAAAAACAAATTAAACACTACAAGACCACATAAAATCAATTAAACCCACCCACCCCCCCTCTCCCCGAGAGGTCAGTCCAGCCCGGCCTGTTCAAACAGCCAAGTTTTCATATCATGGCAGAAAGAGCAGAGATCCGGAGCCAAACAGAGCCCCACGGGGAGTTGGTTCTACAAGGCGGGAGCCGCTACAGAGTAAGCCCTTCCCTGGGGCACCGCCAGCTGACACTGTCTTGCGGACGGCACCCTGAGGAGTCCCAGTCTGTGCACTCGCACAGGGTGGTTGACATTCGATGTTGGCAGGAGACGCTCCCCCAAATACCCCAGACCCAAGCCATGAAGGACTTTGTATGTTAATACCAACACCTTGAATCTCACCCGGAGGGCAACCAATGCTTGGAGTCCTTGGTGGCTCAGGCTGTTAAATGCCTGCTCTTAAGATCTAGCTGTCTACAATTACTGTAGGCTCGAATCCCACCAGGCTCAAGGTTGACTCAGCCTTCCATCCTCTCGGGGTAGGTAAATTGAGGACCCAAGATTGTTGGGGGCAATAAGCTGACCTTGTAAAAATGCCGCTTAGTAATAAGCAGGCATATACAATGGAATGAAGGCTATTGCTGAGAGCATTGGGTTGTATCCCAAAAATTGTAAGCCGCCCTGAGTCTCCGGAGAAGGGCGGCATATAAATGTAATTAAAAAAAAAAAAAAGAACAAGGAATAAAAATGAATTGGTTTTCATATTTGCAAATACAATCCAGATATGATGAGGATGTTAGGACTGAAGGTATTTATAAAAAGCAAACTGAATTAGATAAAATTTTGATGGGTATGGATGAAAAAGTGATTAAAAAACTCTATGGTCATTTATTAGAAGTTAGAATGGAAGAGGAGCAGGTTAAGGAAACAATGATTGCTTGGGGGAAAATTTTGGTTATGGCATAGATTTAGAGAGATGGCAAACACTGTGGGATCAGAATTATAAAATGACAATGTCAACTAAAGAAAACTTGTATAAGATGTTTTACAGGTGGCACCTATCCCCGAGAAGGATTGCAAGAATGTTGAAGGACAAATCGGATAAGTGTTGGAAATGTCATCAGATACCTGGCTCCTACTACCACATGTGGTGGACTTGCGCTGATGCTAAAAGATACTGGACTAAAATCCACATGTGGTTGGAAAAAATGACACAACAACATATAGACCTGAAACCCGAGATATTCCTATTGGGAATTGTACCAGAGACATTTAACAAAGAACTGAAATACTTGATTGTTAATGTACTGACAGCTGTTAGAATTGTATTTGCTAAAAACTGGAGAAATGATAAGACACCTATGCAGGAGGAAGTGATTAAGAAGATTTTGGACTGTGCCGAAATGAGTAGACTAACATTTGAAATTAGGGACCAAGAAGAAAAGCAGTTTTATAAGATATGGAACATGTTTTATCAATGGTTAGATAAAATGGTTTGGTAATATATGGGATATATATGGAATATAAAGATAGATAGAACTGTTGAAACAATATAGAGATTATAATATGGTAGAGGATTAATAATAATGATAATGGTTTTTCCTTTTTGTAATACCGAGTATGAATTACAAGGGGAAGGCACTGTGATTTTTGACCGACCGACAGACTTGAAATTGATATGGATTTGTGTGTTGTATGTTTGTTTGTTATGTTGGTTCTTTTTGGAAAAATAAAACCTTTAAAAAAAAAGAAAATATTGTTTTTCCACAAGAACTCCAACTGTAACTCTGAAAGCGATCTGAGGAGTGACAGTGCTATTTGGGGAGGCGGCCATTGAGATCGGCAGAACTCCTGGCATCCTGAATGGTCACTACTGGAACTGTAAAACTGCACTTTACAATTACTTAAGCTAAATACTTATATTTATATTACACTTATATTATACTTATATTTATATGTTATATACTTAAACAATAGAAGATAGAAATTGAATAATGGACATATATAAATTTACTTTGGTAAGAGATACTTAAATAACTAACTTATTTACCCTCTCCCTTTGGATATTTTCCATTCCTTTTTTACCTTTCTCTTTTCTTTCTTCTTTCTCTATTTGATTAAACATTCAATAATGAATTTAATATGTTAAATAATATAATGGAAATTTAATTAGCTTCTCCTGTCTCTTCTCTCTTCCCTCTCCTATATACTTCCTTGGTTGGTCATTAAGATGTATTGAGGCTTATAATATAATATAACATATATAATATATATAAGGATAGCTAAATACCAATATATTTGAACAATTAATTAACTTTAGAATATTTAAAGAGTAAAAAATATTGTATATGGTAAAGATTAAGTAATATATTAAATTAGTATTAGACGAAATCTAATTGAGAAAGGAAACACAGAAAAGGGCAGTTTGGATTGGGTTGATGGTAATTAATAATACAATTTGGGGGAATATATTTAGAATAGTGAAGGAGCAGCAGAGAATTATTAAAGAAATGGCAAGCACTACTACCACCATTATGAAATCTGGGGAAAAAGTATTACCAACTACAATGCCACCCACCCCTACAACCTCATCAACCCAACGAACAATTGAAGGGATGTTGGGTCTGGAAAAATCTAATACTCAAACTGGTACACAGTCGGTCCAAACTACATTACTTGCAATTGAAAGCACGATGCTGGCACTACAGGAGGCCATGTCTAAAAATCACGCAGAAAGCAAAATTGAAAGAGAAGCAATGAAAATACAGTTTAAAAATGAAATAGGGGAAATGAAAAGTGAAATTAAGAACCTTGATGGGAAAATAGGCCAGCTACAGGAAATGACTAAGACCAATGAGGAAAAGATAGCAGTAATTGGGAAACAAGCAGACCAAACTGAAAAGAAAGTTGAGGATATTGAACAAAAGCTTATGGACCAGCACAAGGACACAAATGAGACCTTGATTTATCTTGAGATGGATAGGGCCTCCTACTACCTTAGATTCCAGGATGTGGAGGAAGAGAGAGATGAAAATTTAACTTTGGTAATGGCGGAAATACTAGCGGAACTCCTAAAAAAGGATAAAAATGAGATGGTCAGAGAATTGCACGAGGTATATAGAGTATTCACAAGTTATGTGAGAAGGCACAGACTTCCCCGAGAAGTTCATGTTAGATTTGCAAGAAGGCGAATGAAGGACATAATATATAGAATTACAAGAGATGAAGTTATGAAATATAAGGGAAGGGAAATTATTGTGCTAAAACAAGTACCAAGGAGAGTCCGCGAGCAGAGGAAGGACTATCGATTCCTTACGAACTATTTAAATAAAAAATATATACCTTTCAGATGGAGTATCCCGGAAGGTGTACTAGTTACTTGGAAAGAAAAAAGAGTGAAAATAGAAAATAGCTTAACCAAAGCCCAGAGATTTTTTGAACAACTAGGAGGATCAGAGGAGGAACTAAAGAACTAAGTAGTAGAGAAGAATCACAGAATGAGTCACGAAGAATTACAACTTAGCAATAGAGGAGGGGAGGAGGAGAAGAAGAGAGAAGGAGATGAAGAAATACTCGTTAGAGAAGAGATAGGAGTGAGAACTAGAAGCCAGACAGTGAGTAAATCTTAGTAAAGGGTAGAAATAAGGGAATAAATGGAAAAGGAGTAAAATTAATATCTATTAATATTAATGGATTGAATGACCAAACTAAGAGAAAAAGAATCTTTTTTAAGCTAGAGAAACAAAAAGCAGATATAGTATGTCTCCAAGAGGTTCATATTCGAACACAAGATCAGATATATCTACAAAATAAAAAACTGGGGAAAGTATATACAAGGTTAGCGGAAGAATAAAAAGAGGAGTGGCACTATATATTAAGGAGGATATCACCTCAAAATTAATTTATAATGATACAGTAGGGAGAATACTAATGGTAGAGGTGGATATACAAAAAAAAACTTTATTAGTGGGGATTTATGCCCCCAATAAGAATCAGAAGGATTTTTTTATAAAACTTTACATGAGAAATTGATAGAAATTGGCAGCTCAAGAATTTGTCTAATAGGGGACTACAATGCAATAACAAATAATGAACAAGACTATGTGTGCGAGCAAAAACAATACAAAAAATGAAATATATTGCCAAAGAATTTTTTTGAGATGACCAAAGAATTAGGACTAGCAGACCTGTGGAGGAAAAGAAACCCAGGAGTATCACAGTTCACTTTTTACTCCAGCCCACATAAGTCATGGTCTAGGTTAGATATGGTATGGGTGATAGTGAGTTAAATAAGGAGATCCAGGCTATAAAGATTTTAACTAATATATGGGCAGATCACAATCCAATACAGATAATTTGGAAAGAATGGACCCACAACAGAAATAGATGGATATTGAATTCACAAGTATTAAAAGAAGAAAGTTATATACAAAAAATGAGGGAAGAATTAACTAATTTTTATAAATTTAACAAAAAAGAAGATACCTCATTGCAGAACTTATGGGACACGACAAAGGCATACTTAAGGGAATATCCATAGCATATATTGCAAACAGAAATAAGAAAAGATGGGAAAAGCAGAATACCTTAACAAAAAAAATAGAAAACCTGGAAAATAGACAAATGAGAGATTTGGGAGATGAGCAAAATAGAAATGAATTAGTACAAGCTAAACATGAGATGAATATTTTGGAACAGGAGGAATTAATTAAGAAATTGCAATATACAAAACAAAATTATTTCGAACACGCAAACAAACCTGGTAGGTGGCTAGTGTACAAACTGAGGAAAGAGAATCAGAAAAGAATGATATATCGGACTTCCGGGTTGAGCCCTCTCGCTAACGGGCGGCTAACGGGTTTGCGATCGTGTGCGACCGCAGCCCGGCTCTTTCATCTGAGAGCCCCGATCCTAATGGCTCGGGGCTGAAGCTGCCTCGTAGGGGCGGCGGAGAAAGGGAAAGCTGCCAGACAGAGTGAGGGGAGCTGCATCTCCCCCCTCTGAGTCTGGTCTTTTCCCTCCGAAGATGACAAGAAGCGGTGGTCAATATGGCCACCTTGAAGAGAAGGTCTCAACTGGATTAAGATTTGTGCAGGAGGAAAGAAAGAAGTTGACAGCAGAAGAATCGGGAGTATTGGAAGGTAAAATCAACAAAGGTACCCCGGACTAAGATAAAATGAGCTTTTTAAAAAGAAAAGAAGTGGACTATCAAGTGAAGGAAAAATAGTAAAATATTTTTGACAGCTATAAGGGGCTTCGAACCGGAAAGGTAGAAGCCAGCATAAGAATTTAAGTTTGAGGCTTGAAAACCCTGAATATTAAAACAAAAGGAAAGGGAGAAGATTTTTGTGACAGAAAGTGCTACTCAGTGGATAAAACTGGAATTTAAAGAAGAAGGAAAATATCTTGTTCCTTTGTGGATTGGAATTGTTACAATTTTAAACAAATATTGAAACAAAAAGCAAGAACTACAGAAGGTGAAAGTTTGAACTTAAATAAAAGACAGACTACTGGACTAGTTGGTGATATTGATACAGACTCTGGGCGTGGGTTGAGATTTAAAAAAATTTAAAGAAGAAGAAATAAGGAAAATAAAACTTTTGTGGCCATACAAGGAATTAAAATGGAATCTAAAAGCATGAAAGAACTGCTACAGGAAGTGACTGAATTAATTTGGCTTTGGTCAAAGACATGGAAATGGCGAACAAAGAACAAGAAGAAGGAATCCTGGAAAGGGAGGAGCCAGCACAAGGGAAAGCCATCTTAAAGAGACAACTAACACAAAGATCACTACAAATAAAAGGGAAAGGAAGGGTGGTCCAAAAATGAAATGTGAGAAAGCAATTAAAGGGGAACATTTATGGAATTAGGCAAGGTAGAAAGGCCCAGAAGAAAAGAGAGCAGAAAGGTAATGAGAGAGAGAGGGATTCAAATTGGATGGAGAAGGGACATAGCAGAAAGAGGAGGAAACAAGAAACAGGAGCAGAAGATAGGTATATGAGAGAGAGAGATTCAAATGGATGGAGAAGGGACATAGAGAACAGGGAGCAGAAGATAGATATGGGAATTATATAATGAAGAAAGAAACTCATTTACATAGAGATAATGGCTAAGGTATTAAGAAGGGAGTTCTGCATGGAGAAGATGGGTAATAAGAATATACCGTAATTATTAAAATATAAAACAATAGAGGGCTACTGACAACAATTTTTAGATGAAGGTACACTCTCACTTTTACTTATAAAAAAAGGTAAATGTTGATTAGATAAATTGAATTAATTGAAATAATTCTTGAAGATGTCTAAAAATGAGAGTTGTCAGTAATCAAGGTTAATTATTTTTTACTATTACTTTGAAATTATAAATAAATTTTAAATTGGGGGATATGTGTTGCAGAACCTGACTGAAAAGATATATAATGTTATGTAGTTTTCTTCTTTCTTTTTTTACTCTATCTTTTGCTGCAAAGGGAATGATTATTATAATGTTATTATGTTAATCACTGAGGTGACACTTTCAAAGTAGTAAAGGGGGGTAAGTCTAGGTTTTTTTATTCTTTCTGTGTTAAAGCTTGTATTGATTTAGAATTATGGAAAGAATACGTGATAAAAGGGCAAATCTGATGGATAAAAGAAATATGTAAATGATAAAAGAGCATTAATAATGTGAAGATAGTTTAAGGATAGATATGGATAAACTTTATTCTTTATATGATGAGCAAACATATTGTTATTTTTAAAAGAAATATAAATGCTTAAGAACTATTTATAATAATTTGAAATGAAATGGGGTTACATAGATTGAGATTAAGATCTGAGACTAGGATTAATTTGTTTGGCTCTTTGTCTGCAAAAAATGGAATGGAAGTAAAATGGGATAAAATACGAAGTTAAATGTTAAAAATACTATAAAACTATTGTCATATTTGCATGTAAAAGTGATGACCCGGAAATATGCTGTCTACTGAAAAGAGACTTGTTTAAATTGTTAAAAATTGAATAAAACTTGTTTGGAAAAAAAAAAGAGAAAAGAATGATATATCAATTAGAAGATAAAAATGGAACAACAGAGACAGATTCAGAGAAAAAAAAGGAAATTGTAAGAGAGTATTTCGAAGACCTTTACAAGCAAGATAAAGTGGAGTTAATTAAAGTAGAAGAATATTTAAGAGAAGGAATTATACATCCGCTACCTGATGATAAAAAGGAGATGTTGAATAAAGAACTAACTTTGAGTGAACTAAAAGAGGCGATCAAAAAACAAAAAGGCAATAAAATGCCGGGTCCAGATGGATTCCCAAGTGAATTATATAAAAGTCTAGGAGAAATATTAGATAGCGTGTTGTTAGAAGTCTGCAATGAGGTATTATTGGAGGCTAAAATCTCAGCAACCTGGAAGGAAGCATACATAACATTGATCCCTAAAGAAGGTGCAAATGCCAACCAAATAAAAAACTATAGGCCAATTTCTCTTCTGAACTCAGATTACAAAATTTTTCATGACAGTCATGGCAGAAGGAGTAAAAAGAGTGCTTAGTGATAAAATTAACTTTGACCAAAATGGATTCTTACCCACAAGGCAGATCAGATACAATATAAGAACAGTGATAGACATATTAGAATATTATGAGAATCACCCAGGAGACCAAGTGGCATTGGTTTTCCTGGATGCCCAAAAGTCCTTTGATAACTTAAACTGGGACTTCATGAAAAAACAGATTAATATGATGAAATTTGGTAGCAACTTTGTAAAAATGCTTAATGCAATTTATGATACCCAAAAGGCGAATGTATTAATAAACGGTGAGGCCACCAAATCATTTAAAATAGAGAAGGGTGTTAGACAGGGTTGTCCACTGTCACCTCTGCTTTTTATTACAATACTAGAAACACTATTGGATAGAATTAGACGAAATAGGGATATAAAAGGAACCAAAATTAAAAATCAGGAATATAAATTACAGGCCTTTGCTGACGACATGGTATTTGTTATAGAGGAACCAATAGATACAGGACCGATATTAATGCAAGAAATAAACAAATTTGGTAAATTAGCAGGATTGAAGGTTAATAAGGGGAAAACTAAAATGTTAGTCAAAAAGATAACAAATGGTAAACAAAAAAAATTAGAAGAAATAATGGGACTACAAATTGTAAATAAGATTAAATATTTAGATATTTGGATAAGGGCCAGAACATTAACATTACGGGAAGACAATTAGATTAAAATATTGAAACAGATTGAAAAGGATTTGGAAAACTGGAACAAAATGCAAATTTCATTATTAGGCAGAATAGCAACAATTAAAATGTATATCTTACCTAAAATTCTCTATCTGTTTCAAACAATTCCGATATTATTAGATTTTTTTTTAATGGAATTGGATAAAATTGAGATGAAATTTATATGGGCAGAAAAAAAAATAGAATAAAAACGTATTCACAAGATAATAAAAGCAGGGGTGGCTTTGGACTCCCTGACTGGGAGATCTACTATAAAGTGACTATATTGGTGTGGATAAGAGATTGGATTAAACTGGGAAACAAAAGAATCTTAACACTAGAAGGCCATGACTTGCAGGCAGGATGGCACTCATTTTTGTGGAATCTGACCAATAAAAAGCATTCATATTTCACCAGACATAGTGCATAAATCTCTGATCAAAAATTGGACTGATATTAGAAAGAAATACTATATCAAAATCCCAAGATGAATCTCAGCGATGGAGGCAACATTTCATCCCAATACAATGGACATGAACAAAAACTTAAATATCATCAAATCTTAGATAGTGAGGGAAGATTAAAACGATACAGGAATTAGAAGCCCAAGGAATAACGATTGATAATTGGTCCTATTTCCAAATCAAAATGAGATGTACAACAAAGATGTAAAGGACTATAATTGAAAAAAGATACAAATATAAACTACTTTTGATTTGATATCCATTATATTTTTACTAGAACAGGAATTGGCAGGGAAATAGTGAAGGGACCAATGATGGCAAAAATTTCGGATATAGTCAGAGGAATCTCTAGTAGCACATAAGGAAAATCAATTGATGTAAATTTGGCAAGATTAGCTAGATTATTTCTCCAACTTACCACCTCTATACAAAGAAATTATAGAAATATTCAAAAAGTGGAGACAACTGTTTCTCCTGGGAATGATTAAAAGATGTTTTTGATTACTCATTTATTAACAGAAATATTGGAAGACTCACACTTAAATTAAATGAAAAGGAAGATTCAGATTACTATAAGATATGGGATAAATGGTACAACTGGGTGGAACAAAATAAAAAAAACTCTGAAGAAGAAATGAACCTAGGAAACATAGTATATTCAATTGGACATATGGAATGTATAAATAATTCTCTTCAATATATAGTAAATATGAAGGTTATATAGAATAGTTAATAGTTATA
Source organism: Naja naja (assembly GCA_009733165.1). Taxonomy (NCBI): domain Eukaryota; kingdom Metazoa; phylum Chordata; class Lepidosauria; order Squamata; family Elapidae; genus Naja; species Naja naja. The sequence continues at coordinate 45,507 of SOZL01000043.1, read as the reverse complement.
ATCCAAGCTAAACAAATAGTAAAATGCGTTAATTAATATATGTCATTTATAATTAATTTTTTTGACTAAAATTTCATATCCAATTTGATGTCCAAAACAAAACGAAGAAAGCTCTTCGTGCACGTTTTTTGTAATTTTATTATGTGTATTTAAACGTTTGTATGTTTTTAATGTCTTGTAAATAAAGTTGTTTTTAAAAATTAAAAAAAAAGAAAAGCAAAATTTTACACAATGGCTCCCATGTTCAGATTCAGTAACCTGATTTCCAGTTAGAAAGTTGTTCTTTATCCCCAGGAAAAAATGCACCTTTCCTGGATTTTACAACTCACCTTTGTAGCCAAGATGATTTGTTTGGAGTTAATGCTGAAATCCTGACCTGGTGGAGCCCTGGGATCCATCTCTCCAACTTTCACAGGGACAAAAGATTTATTGGGGAGGAAAAGCCAGTTGAAAAGATCATAATGGGCAGATCCTAGTCCATCTTCTGAGAAAGAGACTTCAATTCCAGCACTGTTGTTGAACTGGACTTTCCTCAAATTGGAAAGAATCTGAAAGAAAGGAGGCCTTCAGAAATTGGAGTACTTGGCTGAAAGTCACAAATAAGACATCATGGCTTATTTTGTTCTATGATGGTCATCATCTAAGAGATGTGTGTATGTTTGAGATTCAGAAGCTAGTTAAGTTCCCTTGGTGGAGATCCAAGCAAACAAAATAACACCAAATATGTGACTCCATCCTCGACACTGCAAAATGTTTTCTTTATTACTGAGCATTTGTACCATTGTTTCTTCAACGCTAGTTTTACCAGAATGATGCTTCCATTCCAAGAATGTAATGCCACATTCCACATTTCCTTGTACAGTTTTGCTCCTGTGATACTTGGCTACATGCATTTTTAAACGTTTTTTTAAAAAAATATTTTAAATATATTTTAAATACTTTGGCCCAATATAAGGCCACATTTGGAATACTGCAGAGAAATTTCCTGACAGTCAGAGCAATTCATCAGTGGAACGACTTGCCTCCAGAAGTTGTGAGTGCTCCAACAATGGATGTTTTAAAGAAGTTATTGGATAACCATTTGTCTGAAGTGGTGTAGGGTTCCCTGCCTAAACAGGGGGTTGGACTAGAAGACCTCCAAGGTCCCTTCCAACTCTGTTATTCTAATTCTAATATTACAATGTCTTGCAAATGACAACTGCATTTTAGGAATGAATAAATATTTTGGGTCCCAAGTGTACCATTCCACTGATTTCCTCTTGCTGATAATCCAACAGAGCAGAATGCAGGAATGATGAAGTGGACCATGTGGAAGGAAATGCCTGCCCTTGTTTTATCACATTACTGTCCAGCGATGCAAGCTGTTTCATTGATTAATAGTTCTCACCGTCCAGACATTCTTCTTGATTTGTAGGTGGAATCTTTGTCAGAGGAAGCTTCCATCTATTGCTTCTTTGCCCTGCCTTAATTGCTGTGGAGAATAAATTAATCCCCCTTTCATTGTGACAGCCCTTCAAGTTTGGTAGACTGCTGTCATATCTCCCCTGAGCTTTCTCTTCATGAGGCTAAACATACCTAGTTTCCTTAGCTGTTTATCATATGATTTAGCTTCAAGACTCCTTATCATAATTGTTGCTCTCTTTGCATTCTTTCAAGGGCTTCAGCATCTTTTTGTATCGTGGTGACCAGAACTGGACACAGTTATTCCAAATGTGGCCTCACTGGTGCAGTATAGAGAGGTACTATCCCTTCTAATGATCTTGATGCTATTCCTTGGTTGATGTAGTCTAGAACTGCATTGGCATTTTTGGCAACTGTAACACACTGCTTAAATGGTGATCCAACAGGACACCCAGAACCCTCATACATTTATTATTGTTAAGCTATGCACCTCCTACTCTATATATTTGGCTTTTCCTGACTAAGTGTAGGACCTTATTTTTCCAACACTGAACTGCATCTTTTTGGATAGGGCTCAGTGCACAAGTCCATCAAAATCCTTCTAAATCTTAAGAAAGTGATTAAAACGGGGAATATCAGTAAACATTGGAAAGATAGAGAGACACAGCAGAAAAGTAAAAGGGGAAGGAAAACATATATATATAGAGAGAGATATAACTCAGAGGAAGAAGGGGATTGGGAGAATAAAAGGGGAGAGAGGTACTGAGGAACAGGAACAGAAAAGAAAGAAATATGGGGACTGTGGAATGAAAGAATATCTTTTTGCCTAGAATACATAGAGATACTGCTTAATGAATTTGAAAAAGGGGATTCCGCAAGGATATGAGAAGTAGTAATAAGGTATTTTGTGATTATAAATTATAGAATATAAGTTATAGAATTGTTTCTTTTTTTCTTTCTTTTTTCTATCTTTTATTCAATATTATAAATAAACCTTATGGAAGTAAAGGGAGAAAATATATTGCAGAATCTGATTTAAAAGTACAATATAGAATAGTTTATTTTTTCTAGGATATGATTATTACTACAACTAAGTAAAATGGACATTTAATTAGGGATTATAGATGAGGGAATGAAGATATATATATAAACCACTGAGGGGACACCCCCAAAATTAGAAAGAGCTGGGGGCAACCTATGTTTTGCTTTATGATTATAAACTTGTACTGTTTTGGACCTTATGGAAAGAATATGCGATGGAATTGTCAATTAGAAATTAAAAGAAATTAATTAGAAATTAATTAAAAGAATTAAAAGGGAATAAGTATGAAGATATGGGAAATATTAGTGATTTAAATGAGAAAAGAGTATTCTGGAAAAGGAATTGAAATAAATTAAAATGAATTGAGAAGATGTTTAGAATAAAAGTAATATTAATGATTAGGATTAATTTATTAGTTTTTTTTTTTGAAAACGTGGAGGTAAAATGAGAAAATAACATTTTGGAAAAGGATATGTTTAAAAGAAATGTAAATGTTTAAGAAATGTACTTGAAATAAATTGAAAGGAATTGAAAAGATACTTAGATGGAAAGTAACAGTAGTTAAAATTTGGAAGAGGTTATATTCAAAAGAAATATTAATACTTAAGAAATATATTTGAAATAGATTGAAATGAATTGAGAAGATGTGTAGAATGAAAATAATATTAATGATTAGAATTAATTTGAGAAGATATTTAGATGGAAAATAACATTATTTAATGGATAAGAGGATGTTGAATGTTAAAAGTGAATATATAATTACTGTCATATTTCAATGTAAAAAGAGTTACTTGTAATTATGTTGTACACTGAAAAGAGCTTTTTTATGTTGTTTTGGAAAAATTGAATAAAACTTGTTAAAAAAAATCCTTCTAAATCTTTAGTTTATCTTGCATAGTGTTAGCAATTCTTCCATTACTTGGTGCCATCTGCAAATTTGATGAGTTCCCCTTCTATCCTATCATCCACGTAATTTATGAAGATGTTGAAGAGCATTGGACTCAAGACAGAACCTCAAGGTACCCCATGGCATGCTTCCCTTCATGTGGATGTAGCTCCATTGACGGCTAGGATGTTGAGTGCGGTTGGTCAACCAACTGTTAATCCATCTGGTGGTGGCACTGTCTATTCTACATTATTCCATCTTACCAAGAAGTAGGCTGTGGTCTACTTTGTCAAATGCCTTACTGAAGTCCCAATATACTATTTCCATAGCATTTCCCTGATCCATTAATTTGAGCACTTTATCAAAAAAGCCAATAATGTTTGTTTGGCATGACCTGTTTTTAACAAACCCAAAGTTTACATTCAAACAACAAACTAAACAGTACAATAAATGGAAAAATGAACAATGGGTGGGGTTATGTAGGATGCTAAGTAAGAGAAACATAAACCAAGGTGATTCTGCAAATATGCCTGCTAGGGTTTCAATTGACCTGCTGAAGTATGTTCCACAAATATGCCCAGATTGTCAATTTGCTCTGGGTTTACATTTTCTCTCTGGAATGACCATTCCATGGTTATTACAGACTGAATAAACAAATGAAGACCTTTCAGAACTTCATAGAAAGGCCTTTCCTCTATAGATCCTATGGACAAGTGGTTTGATTTTCCCCTTATACCATGTTTCAACAAAACATTATATTTACAATAATTCATATTGGTTTTTTTAAATAATTGCTGTGTTAATATGCTTTGAGATAAAATGATATGGCAGCATGTGGAGATTTAATCAGTAACTGAGGAAATGCATATGGGTAGCTTCCTCTCTAAGGATCTGTGGACTGGATAAAAAGTCATAGAAATTACCTGCCATGACTGGACATTTGAGATCCTCTTTCCAAGCCTCATGATGGTTGGTTGGGTTCCTGATCCATACATTGCGTGTAATGCATGTGCCAAAGCATAAACAGCATTGTAGATATTGTAACTTTCACCTGTCATCCTTGTTTCAAAAATATAATTTGGCAGCTTCTGCACATTCTCTTTTCCTGTGCATTGTTTTTCCCCCTTTGGAGGGCTCTTGCCTGGTTTGTGAATCTTGCAACCAAATGTCTTTTCCCACCATAGTGGGAGAAAGACATCCCCTTGTGTGGTCAAAGGATCTAGCGACAGGATGAAATGCCTGAATTCTGAGACGTCTGTGGTGTGGTCCCTAAAATGCAAAGCCCCATGGAAGGGCTTTACAACTTGCAGTATGTCTTGAGATCCCACTGCACTAAGTTTCCAATGAGAAGTTAAGATCCAAACTTTCCAAAATGGTGTGTTTCTTATTTTTTCATGCGTATACAGAGCCACCTGTACACTAGTAATGCTGCTAGAGTCACCAAAGAGAATAATCACTTCGGTTTTAGTCCAAGTTGGGAAAATATGAAGTAATTTTGTCACTGTACTATAAATATTATCTGATTTCAACATTTCAGTGAAAGACAGGCAAATCTCTTTTTCCTTAAACATTGGCATCAGATTTGAGATGAACCGTTCTCCACTGTCATCTTTAGGTGCCACCAGCCCAGCCCAGTTCCATTGGAAATACAGGAACAGCTGGACTAAACCCACATACTGAGAAAATTCATTGGTGTTAATCCGGAAGAAGGAAGGATAAACTTTTCTGTCTGCCTGGGTGAAATCAAAGTCAGCACCAAGCTGGAAAAAGTGAGATTCATCTTTCAAACACAAAGTAAAGGTTTATGGTGACTTTAGGAGTCACATTTGTATAGTTTCTTGCCCCATCAATCAGGGTGGCTCACTTTGAGTGGCAGGCTTAAGCATCTTCCTTCCTTAGGAAGAGCCACCAATTACACATATTGCTGGGACCAGTTTATTCTGTGTATCAGAATGCATAGAATAACTGTGCAGAAAGAATAGCTATCCTGTTAAGAAGGTTAGTGTTATGTATGTAGGTTTCAATGTTATTGGTTTATTTTGAACTGTTCTTGTAAAATGTCAAATGGGATTGGTTTAAATAGTGCGGGAAAAACCCTGCACTCCCATTGGCAACTGCCTCCCATTGGCTGGCAACTACGGCTGCTGGCTATAAGAAGCAGCCGTAGTCCCAGCCAAGTTCAGTCTTTCGAGCTGTAGTCACTTAAACTCTTCAGTGAAGCTCTTCACTCTTCATGCAAACTTAACACTGGCGACGAGGATGGGATCTCCCTGAAGAAGAGATGACGTGGAAGACGTGGAAGACAAGCAGAAGAGCGAGATGGCTGCACTGAGCAGGCGGCGGAAGAGCTGCACTGAACACCCGCTTCCAGATGGACTTGGAAGGAAACGACCTCCCGAGATATCTTGGAAGGAAACGACCTCACCGATATCCCCGAAGCGGAAGAGGCGGTATTTCTCACGCACTGCGGTCCGGCAGTCTTCAAGATGGTGAAGGCGTTGGCGGGAGCTGCAGACTTGAAGGTAATGGAATGGCCTGATTTGGAAAAGCTTTTAAGAGCCCATTATGCCCCACAAGTATCGTGCCTCATTAAGAGACACGAGTTTTACCGTCGGGATCAAGGGGAAAGCGAAAATGTTAACGACATTGGGGGTGCTTGTGACTTTACCAACTTAGAAGAGGCCATGCGTGATCGGTTTGTTCCAGGCCTCAAATATAGGGTCTTACAAAGCAAACTGTTAATGAAACCTAAGATCACATTTAAGGAGGCCATAGAGGAAGCTGTTTCAGCGGAAGCCACCAAGTCCTCAGCAGCGGCCATGAAAAAGATTAACAAGGCCTCAAGCCATTCTGATGTGGAAAAATCCACAACAACCCATTGCGAACAAATAGACTCTGATTCAGATTGCAGTGAGGTGGAAGAAGGAATTTTAGACTCAGAATGGAGAAGAAAAGGAAAGACCCTGGAAAAAGAGGCAAGAATTTTATTGCAGAGGTTGGGGGCCACCCGCACTGAATGCAAGTTTTAGACACCATCTGCCTACGTTGTGAGAAAAGGTCACCTAGCAAGAGTCTGCAAATCATGCAGAACTCCACCTAGTAGGAAGAAATTCCCTGAAAAGGATTTCAAGCCCAACAACTTCATTGAAAAGATGGGGCAACTCAGAAGCATGGGAAGAATGAAACTCATCAAACAATCACCATTGGTCATTCTTCACCCTTGAGAAGCAGAAAAGTACAGAAGGTATTCATTGAAGGAAGGCCTTGCCAAATGGAAGTGGAGTCAGGCTATCTATGGGACACTATTCACAGGCTACTTCCCAACATTCAGATTTCCCAAGCACTTCCCCCAATTCGTTTAGCTTCCATTTGCTTTAAAGGAAAAAATTGATGCACAATTAGACAAATTAATTGCTCAAGGGGTTTTAAGCCCACTGACACTCCAGATGGGAAACACCCATAGTCACACCAGTCAAGGCTGATGGGTCAGTAAGAATTGTGGAGACTATAAGGGGACACTGAACCATGCAGCAGAGCAGCATATCCTTCCAGTTGTGCATCACATTCACTTGGCAGGGGTACAGTCTTTGCCAAATGGACTTGGCCCAGGCATATCAACAACTAACAGTTGATGATGCCACTGCAGAGGCCCAAACCATTGTGACTCACAGAGGTGCCTTCAAATGTAAAAGGTTACAATTTGGAGTAAGCATGGCACCAGGCATCTTTCAAAGCCTTATGGAAAGAATGCTCCAAGGACTGCCAGGGTAGTGCCTTACTTTGATGATGTGTTAATCTCTGCTGAAAATGACACTCAGCTACAAGAAAGACTCAGAGAAGTCCTTACCAGATTCAGGAAAGCGGGGTTAAAAGTCAAGGAAGAAAAATGCACACTTAAGACAGACAGGGTTGAGTTCCTGGGCTACATGATTGACAAGCATGGCATCCACCCTACTGATGCCAAGGTTAAAGCAATCAAAGAAGCCCCTAGACCTAAATGCAAAACAGATTTGCAAGCTTTCCTGGACTTATTAACTTTTATCACATGTTCCTACCTCAAAAGGCAACCATTGCTGAACCTTTGCACAGATTACTGGATAAGAAGTCTGTTTGGGTCTGGGGGAGGAAGGAACAATCAGCATTTAACAGTATTAAGAGACTAATCACGTCTGATGCTGTACTGATACAGTTCTCTGAGAATTTGCCTGTTGTACTGACTTGTGATGCATCCCCTTTTGGAGGAGGGGGGGTTGAGCCACAGGCTTCCCAGTGGGAGAGAAGCCCCTATTGCATTTTACTCTCTTTGACCAAAAGCTTACTCTCGACTTTGACCAAACCATTGTTACAGATCATAAACCTTTGTTAGGCATTGTGGCAGGAGACAAGCCTACACCTACTATCCTGTCACCAAGAATGCTGAGGTGGACTGAATTTCTTGCAGCCTATTCATACAAACTGATTCACAGGCCTGGCAAGGACATTGGACATGCTGATGCACTGAGTCGTTGCCCACTGCCTTGCCACAAGGAGGACTTTGAACCTGAAACACACACCTTTTTCCTAGAAACTGTTGCCAGGCTTCCAGTTCATGCTGCTGAAATTGCCAGAGAGACTGCCAAAGACACTGTGTTGGCTCCTGTTATAGGCTGGATTAAGAAAGGTTGGCCTCTTCAAGATCTACCTCACCTTGCCCAACCTTTTAAGTCCAGGCAAACTGAATTATCTGTATTAAGAGGATGTATTTTGTGGGGTAACAGGGTGGTTATTCCTGCAAAACTGCAAAGAGAGGTTTTGGAAATGTTACATGAGGGTCATCCTGGTATTGTAAGGATGAAGGGATTGGCCAGGAGTTATGTATGGTGGCCAGGTATTGACAAAATGGTTGAAAACTGGGTTGCATCTTGTCCCAATTGTCAGGTGGTCAGGCCTGCCCCATCTCACGCCCCCCCCACAGGAATGGGAATGTCCTAGGGGCCCATGGTCTAGGATCCACATTGATTTCGCAGGTCCTACTAGAGGGCACACCTTTCTTATTATAGTAGATGCATATTCCAAATGGCTAGAGGTGTTTCCCATGACATCCACCACAACTGATGCTGTCATCAAGCAGCTCAGAAAACTATTTGTAACCCACGGGTTACCTGATGTTCTTGTCTCTGACAATGGCCCTCAATTTACATCTAACCTCTTTGAATCCTATCTAGCACAACAGGGTATCAGACATGCCCTTACTGCCCCTGGGCACCCTTCGGCAAACGGCCAGGCTGAACACATGGTATGTTTTACCAAAGAGAAGCTTCAGCAACTGGGTCCTGGGGACATCACTGAGAAGGTTGAAAAACTTCTTAGTGTTCAGCACATCACTCCTAGCCCATCTACTAACTTATCCCCAGCAGAGTTGTTGATGGGTAGGAAACTTAGGTCTTCCCTTGACCGCCTTCTTCCCACTTACGCACCCAACGCACCACTAGATTCCACTTCCAAAGTTCGCACATTCAGTGTGGGTGATTCTGTTTATGCTAAGAACCTCTTAGGTGAACCTTTGTGGATTCCTGCTGAGATAACTCAGATCACAGGCCCTCGTTCTTACAGGGTACAAACAGAGGATGGACTCCTCTGGAGCAGGCACATTGATCAACTTAGATCCAGGTTCTCTCAGGAACATCGCCCTTGTCTCTCTCTAGTTCCCTCACCTGATGTCAATTCTAGGGGAAGGGGAGGAACAGAAGGAAAATCAGCAAGCAAGAATCAACCCCACGTGTAACGAGCCATTACGACAGGAACTATCCCTAAACCTGTCACAATGCCAAAATCCATCCTTAGAAGTGGAAGATTGTACATCACTACCTGACTTGGGTGCTGACATTGGGCTGGAGATGGGTTGGGAGGAGAGACCAGATTCTAACAGTCAAACAGGGTCTTCTTTCACAGGGAGTCCCAATGGGGAAATGTCAGCAGACACATTTCCTCTCTCACTGGGTGAGAATGTAAAAACTTCTGAACCACGAAGGTTTCAACGTACATGCAAGAGTCCCACCTATTTAAAAGAATACATTAGATAGGTTGGGGTTTGGTATGAACTGAACCTAATGGGGAGGGGTGTTATGTATGTAGGTTTCAATGTTATTGGTTTATTTTGAACTGTTCTTGTAAAATGTCAAATGGGATTGGTTTAAATAGTGCGGGAAAAACCCTGCACTCCCATTGGCTGGCAACTACGGCTGCTGGCTATAAGAAGCAGCCGTAGCCCAGCCAAGTCGGGTCCATTCGAGCTGTAGTCACTTAATAAACTCTTCACTGAAGCTCTTCACATCTGACTCTTCATGCAAACTTAACAGTTAGGAAGGAATTCCTCTTGGCAAGTACAACATTACAGAATTATCTTATCCGTCTATTATGTAAAAACACCTTGATGCATAAACTATAAAAATGAATTCAACGATAGCATGTATTTTCTAACTCACATATCTTTTTTTTTTAATTACATTTATATGCCGCCCTTCTCCGAAGACTCAGGGCGGCTTACAATTTTTTGGGATACAACCCAGTGTGCTCAGCAATTCAATCTTTTGAAGTTCCCCCTAAAGTTTTCTGTTTTCTGTGCATGCTTCTGATGTTTGGTTACTCCATACTTTCTCCTGTGGAGCTTCCTTACCTGTGGGACCTTGAAGATGCTGAAGATGGAGGCCATCTGCCTTGATGATTTGGATTTGAGACCTCCGATAACAGAAAGCAGAATGTCTTTCTGATCGCATTTATAACCTGGAAGCATTTGATCTTGTGTGGAGAGTAGGAAGAGGCTGATCAAGGAAATCTTCCTCTCAACCTGGAAATGGTTATAAATGTGGAAGCCAAGTGTGATGTTTGGGAGGAGAACCAGATCCTTGTTGACTTCTGCAACTACAAACATCAAGGCTAGGAACTGCTGGTAGCTCTTGGATTCATATCTGTAGTTAGAAAAAAAGACAGTGGTGAAAATTACAGGAAAGCTTATGTTGGATTTTCCTTTGCCCTTTTTCAAAGTGTTCTTTGGAGCAGAAAATTCCAAGTTTCATTGGGTGTTTTTAAAGGATCTTCCTTGGTTAAATTTGGATGGCCTTAAGAGAAGGACATTAGGGACGCGGTGGCTCAGTGGCTAAAGCTTGTCAATCAGAAGGTTGGCAGTTCAGCAGTTCGAATCCCTAGCACCGCATAATGGAGTGAGCTCCTGTTACTTGTCCCAGCTTCTGCCAACCTAGCAGTTTGAAAGCAGGTAAAAAAAAAATGCAAGTAGAAAAATAGGGACCACTTTGGTGGGAAGGTAACAGCGTTCCGTGCACCTTCGGTGTTCAGTCATGCTGGCCACATGACCATGGAGACGTCTTCAGACAGCGCTGGCTCTTTGACTTTGTAATGGAGATGAGGACTGCCCCCTAGCACACATGCATGGGGGAACCTTTACCTTTAAGAGAAGGAAGAAAAGTTTCTCTCTACATATCATGGATCAGTTTATACCTCTCCATCATCTCTCCCTTCTTCACTTTGCTACAGTGGTTTTAATCCCTCCCAGTTGTTCCTCTAGCACCCTAATCAACTTGATTCATGGTTGGAGCAGTTTCTTCAGGTCTGCTAACCATTGCTGAGCACAAGATTCCACTGGAGATCACAGCATAGATTTACTGAAGGCCATTATTCATAGGCATCGCTGATTCTAAAACTGGGTTTAATTTTTTTCAGTATCCCACAATGAAAAAAGATTGAGCTTTTTTTAAAAAATATATATTATTTTTTAAATATTAAACATAAAAATTCAATGTCTGCATAAACAGTGTGTTATCTGGGTGCAGTTGATTTTGAGAAATAGTAATAATAACAATAATATTCATAACATTAATAATAATCACATAATAATAATAGTATTTGCTTACCCATTTTAGTAAACCTATGTAATTAATCATTCTCTTATGCTTTTAAATTTCTAACATCTGTTTCTGTTTCTGCTAGTTATCCATTGATAAAACAAATCCCATGTTAAAAAGTATTCAGTTTTTTCCTTCTCCTTAATTTTGACTGTTAATCTACCCATTTCTGCACATTCTAATATTTTTATTAAATTTTCATCTGTAGGGATCTCTTCATTTTTCCACTGTTGTGCAAACACAATTCTATAGCTATTAACACATGTAAAATAAATATGTGTTCCCTTTATTATATTTTTCTGATAGGATACCCAGCAAAAATATTTCTGGTTTTAGATCTATAAGTTGCTTTACCATTTTTTCTAACCATGTGTGTATTTTTGTCCAATATTCTTTTGCCTTGATTGAGCTTTTCTTTGAGTTTTGTATTTGTTCAATTTCCACAGCCAACTGTCAGATGTGAAAGACCAAGATCATATGTGAATAAATCTGATTTATTACTACTCGTGTCTATGCATAGAAATCTACTCAACCAATACCACTATGTTAGCATTAAATAAGGTCAAAAAATTCAAAAGGGGACTTAGTTCATTTGTGACTATGCAAAACTCTAGGCTGATTCCAATTTTGATTCCACTCCCAGGTCTGCCACTCTTTCTTCTACATCACCCAAATCAACCAAGTGACTCTGGGTGGCTTGGTTGAGTTTTGCTCCTTCTATCAAAATTAATACAAGTGAACTTCTTCACTAGGCCAGCACAGTTTCCAAGGGGTTCTCCCTCCTTACATTTGATGTTGTGTGTCATCTTCCTGATGAAGGGTTCTGAAAAGACTAAGAATTCTAGCCTATTTTATGAATTTGGCTCTTTATTGAAAAAAAAAGAACAAAGATTTGGAAGCATTACTGCTTTGAACATGAAGGCAAGGCAGAGAGTGGTGAGGACAGCAGAAAAGACTATTGGCAGTTCACTCCCTTCTACCCAAGACATGGCATATTATAAGTGATGCTTGAGTAGGGTCCGCAGGATTGTCTGGGATGCTACACATCCTCTTCCTTGTTATCTTCTGGGAGGGGGACTTTGTGGGTTTTCCTTGCTACCTTCTGGGAGGGGGCTTCATGGTACCTGAAGCAGAACATCCAGATTCAGCCACAGTTTTGTTCCATACAGCATCAACCTTGTGAACTCTCAAGTTTCCTCTTTCCGTTACATATTCAAGATGGACAGCAATTGGAAATGTACCCAAGAATACGGATCATATTACCATATATGGTGGAAATGCAGAAAAACCCAAGAGTTTTGGCATAGAACCCAGAGGTGGCTTGAGGAGATGACAGGGCAAAAAGTGGAATATAAACCAGAGTTTTTCTTACACAAAATCATAACAGAAAAATATAACAAAGAGGTGAACTACTTAATAATACACATGATCACCACAGAAAGGTTAGCCTTTGCTCAAAAGTGGAAAGATAAAGAAATTCCTGATGGAGGTGAAGTAATAAAAAAGATATGGACCTGCGCTGAGATGGATAATTAACTTGAGAAATGAAAGACAAAGACAAAACAGAATACTATACATTTATGGTATAAATTCTATCAATGGTGGGAAAAAAGGAAGGATCTAGAATCAAAAGATAGGAGGGTTAGTAGAACAGATGATTAGAAATAGAAAATAAATAAATAAATAAATAAATAAATAAATAAATGTTGTGTAAATGTACATAAAACTTGTACTTTATTCCATAATATGTACAACAAACAGGATTGTCAGGACGACCACACCATGTCCAATGTTTTTAACAATTTATTCAATAAAACTTTTGTTAAAAAAATGGACAGCAATTAATATTTATATGTTAGGGTGTAGGTATATACATATGTATATAACTTATGTATATGTGTGTTATACTTTTGAGAGAAGGCAACAGAATTTCATTTTTTAAAAAATAAATTTTATGAATTTTCTATTTATTACATTTCTAGCAAATGTTGGAAATGTAATTAAAAACCAAGCACATTTTATCACATGTAACTTGTGTTAAAGCAAAAAAAATGGGCAAAGATACACAGATGGATAGAAAAAATAATAGGGAAGCATGTATATCTCAAACTTGAACTGTTTTTATTAAGGATGATATCAAAAAAAGTGATAAGAAAAGTATGTATTTAATATTACATATCTTAACATCAGCAAGGATTATTTTCGCACAACACTGGAAAAATGAAGAAGCACTGTAAGATGAAGAGATAATTAAGAAGATATTAAATTGTGCAGAAATGGATAGACTTACACTGAAAATTAAACAGAAAGAAGACACAGAGTATTATCAAGCATAAAACTTATTTTACCAATGGTTGGGAAAAAATGGGTGGAGAGTAAGAATGGAATTTGTATTGTTAAGCAATTTAAATACCCACACCACACAATGTTTATCAAGCACTAAGAAATGTAATAAATAGAATTTCATTTTTAGTGTGGGCCAGTGTGCCCACATGGAAAAAATGACAATAAAGGTTATCTTATTGATGGGCCATCTACTAAAATAAAGCCAGGTCATGGCACACACTTCAAAGTAAATCAGGAAGCCTGTAATTGTGGAATCTGTCTGACAAGAACAAAGAATGCTTATCCATAGGAGATAGGCATGTGTAAATCTTGTAACAAACCTGGCTAATTGGAAAGCTGATAAAAGTAACAGGAGTTAGCCAACTTGCGGACCTCAGCTAACAGAGATAGAGATGGCATGCAGCAAATCAAATGTGTATTAGATAAATCCTAGGGCATTCATTAGCCAAGACTTGGGAATAGGGACAGCTAGAGACCAATAGAACAAATTGTAGAATTATTACTAAAATGTTTATTAGATGATATTTCTTATTATCTCACTTTGTCCCACCTTCTCCTTTAGTGGAAATGTATAAAACTTACTCAATCCTTTGTTCTTGGCTCTTGGCATTTTGACCAGGAGCCCTTTTCCTTGGAGTACTCCAATAAAAAGCAATCAGAAAACCTGCACCTCATGTCTGGTGTCTATCATTGGCTTTGGCACCAGGCTCAAACCTGAATTGGAGACAACGTTATCTTATTTCAACTATGCTAGGGCATTATAACCATCACCAGAACACATATTTCTGAAAAGAATCCCTGAATCCCAAATAAACCAGTTATCTTAACCCCACTCCCCAAAGTGAAACTTACAATATTCTATAAGTAAGGAGGAATGGATCATTTTGAAAGTCTGGGATGCTGGCAGAAGAAATGGTTGCCAGGGGTAAATTTCCACCAATAATAGAGTCACCAGGCCTGTAATATTCCCATTGATCTTGAATTTGCAAAGGGTTTCTGAAAATGCATATAGTTTGCATCCTTTTAGCAGTAGTTGGAGGCAGGAGCCAGAAGATCAGTAGCAATAGGAGAGGCAGCCTGGTCATTCTTGTTATCATCCCTCCTAAGTCAGAAATCAAAATTTGTGCAGAAGCTCAACTGCAGGTAACACTTGAAAAATCTCACCAGCGCTTTAACACAGTAGAGATAGGCACTGTCACTGGGATATCCAGGACAAATTTATATCTGTCATGCTTCCTCTTCCCTGTGTTTGGGCTGTGAGGACACTAAGGCAGCTGAATCTCAATAAAGTCAGGTGTTTGCTCTTTGCAAAACAACATAAGTTGTCTTGTTCTGCTCCCATAGGGAGAATTCAAAGCATATTTTTACAGCAGGTTTTATAATGGAAGACTTTGTGGGTAGAAATCCATAGTGGATATATTAAAAATTATTGTTCTTCTGATAATTGCAAGAAAGAGCATTTCTCCTACCAACTTATCACTAACTTTTGGTTGCACACCACCTTCTGTTGTCACCAGAAGAGAAAAGACATGTTTATGTCTCTTGTTGCTGATCCACAAAGCAGACAGACATGACACTTAAAGGTGGCATGTCTTTGACCTACATGGACTTGAGCACCTACAAACAACTTGGAGTTCGACCTGCTCCATAGTTTCTTCAGATACTATGGGTGCTAATGTGGCATGGTGGCACATGACAATCAAAGGTATAAGTCGGTGGTGGGATTCAAATTTTTTTACTACCAGTTCTGTGAGCGTGGCTTGGTGGGTGTGGCAGGGGATGGGTACTGCAAAATCCCCATTCCCTCCCCACCCCACTAATCTGCTTTCCAGCTTTGTTCTCCTGTGCAGGGCAACCAAAGAAGATCCAGCCAATTAGCTGGGACTCTGGAGGCAGAGAATAGATGGGGTGGGGCCAGTCAGAGGTGGTATTTGCCAGTTCTCTGAACTACTCAAAATTTCCACTACCAGTTCTCCAGAATTGGTCAGAACATGCTGAATACCACCTCTGGTATAAATACAGGTTATAAAGCCTGATTTATAAAGCCCTAGTAAGACCACACCTGGAATACTGCATCCAGTTTTGGGCACCATACTACACAAAAGATGTTGAGACTTCAAGATGTTGAGACTAAAGTTCAGAGAAGAGCAACTAAGTGTCAACCCTGAAGCTGACCTGACCGAAGCCATTTTTGACAGCTTCAGTGTTGCCACACTAGACCTGAAGGATAGGGAGGGGCAATTTGAGATAGTTGGGATTCTGTAGCCAAAACAAAATATCTTCTCTTGGGAACCAAGGACATTCTTACACCTGGTTGGAGGAAAGTGGAGTGATGTCAACTGGCAACCAGACCACACCGTAATTGGACCACGTGGCTGATAGTTTTGAGAAAGTAACAAACTTTTACTTTTCATTTGGTGAAAACCACAGGATTCTTCAGAGTCGGTTTTCAACAGATCTGTGCCAATATGATATCTCCAATAAAGCTATTCTTTGAGGAATCTACCTGCCTCGGATGTTTTGCTTGCTATGGATCTATTAGTTGGAACCCTGACACTAAGATGATCAAAGGCCTGGAGACTAAAACATATGAAGAATACTGCTTGCAGGATTTGGGCTTGGCTAGTCTAGAGAAAGAATTAGGGGTGACGTGATAGCTGTATTCTAATATATGAGGGGCTGCCATGAAAAGGAGGTGGTCAAATTATTCTCCAAAGCACTAGAAGGCAGGACAAGAAGCAATGGTTGGAAACTAATCAAAGAGAGAAGCAACTTGGAATTAAGGAGAAACTTCCTAACAGTGAGGACAATTAGCCAGTGGAACAACTTGCCTTCACAAATCATGGGTGCTTCATCACTGGAGATTTTTAAGAAGAGACTGGATATCCACTTGCCTGAAATGGTATAAGATCTCCTGCCAGAGAATGGGCCTGGTCTAGAAGACATCCAAGGTCCCTTTCTATTCTGTTCTGTTCTGTTCTATTCTATTCTATTCTATTCTATTCTATTCTATTCTATTCTCTATTCATTCCAACATTCTATTCTGTTCTATTCTATTCTATTCTATTCTATTCTATCTCTCTATTAATCCAGCCTAGGATTGCATTGGCTTTTTTGGATGCTGCTGTACGCTGTTGACTCATATTTAAGTGATTGTCCACTAGGGATCCAAGATCCCTCTCACAATTACTAGCATTGTCAAATTTAACTCCATCTATATCTATAGCATTTGTTTTTTCTTGCCCAAGTATAAAACATTACATTTATCTACATTGAATTTCATTTTGAGAGATGCCTTCTGCCCTTAGCTGAGAAACTAGGATGACTACCATGCATTGAGTGACCTTATTGAGAACATCTAATTCCCTGACCTTTATTTCCTGCGTTTTCAACTGCAGCTGCTTTGCGCGACACAACTGCACTTGAAAAAGCAGGAAAAAGAGGCTTTTCCAACTGCTGTGCACTTGCATGCAGTGCTGCTCAGCTGTCTGGGCAGCTCAGCAGGTCGTAAATTGCACTTGCGCAATTTGCGCAATTTGCGCAACTCATGCAACTCACGTAACTCATGCCACTCGCGCAACTCGTGCAACTCGCTCACGCACACATGCACATGCAACACAGACTGACAGAACCGGTAGTTATACCAGTCGGATCCCATCCCTGACCCTCATTGATGAAATAGCACTGCAGAAATGGGATGGTGGGGGATTCTATACAGGAGATTATTCTACATAAGGAGATTATGGAATAATAAACATGTATTGAACACCAAACTTTATTTCTTTACAGCATATTGGTCCTCACTGGGGACCATTAGAAGCCATGGAAAATAAAGGGCTGGGTGATTGTTGCTGACAACAAGTATATACAACAAGTTCCTACTACATTTCATCATTTTTAAAAAAATATTTTATTCTAGACATGTCTCAAAGATAAATAAAATGTGGGGTTTTCCTGAATTAGTTAGAGATTCTTGTTTCTGATTAGATTTTATCTACAATTAAGATTAGGTCTCAATAAGATAATGTAGAATTTTGGGAAAATATGCAAGCCAAGAGACCACTCCCAGAGGCCAAAATAGAGAAGATCTCCACAGCCACCATGGACTTCCCTTTGGTGCTTAAATAGGTGGGGAGGAAGGTGATCCAAACACTGCAAAAGACCAGCATGCTAAAAGTAATGAACTTGGCTTCGTTAAAACTATCAGGCAATTTCCTGGCCAGAAAGGCCACTGTGAAACTGATGAAGGCCAAACACCCAGGTAGGCAAGGACAGTGTAAAACATCAAAGCTGAGCCTTCATTACATTCCAAGATGGTCTCTCCAAACAAGGAGTGAAAATCCAAGTTAGGATATGGGGGAGAGGTTACCAGCCAGGTGGCACAAAACAATGCTTGGATGAAAGGACAGCCTAAGACAATGGAGTTGGTCAGTGGTTTTCCTAAGAGTTTCCTTGTGCTGTTCCCTGGCTTAGTGGCCATGAAGGCCAGAACCACCATGACAGTCTTTGCCAAGACTGAGGAAACAGCAAAGGAAAAGAGAATGGCAAAGGCAGATTGTCAGAAGGGACAAGTGAATTTCTTGGGTTTCCCAATGAAGAGGAAGGAGCAGAGGAAGCAGAGCAGAAGGGAGACCAGAAGGATGTAGGTGAGATTTCGGTTGTTAGCCTTGACGATCGGTGTATCATGATGTTTATAGAAAATAATCAGGACTGCAGATGTGGTCATGGAGAGAGAAAGAGCTAGAGAACCTAAAGCATATCCCAGAGGCTCTTGATAGGCAAGGAAGTGGATCTTCTTGATAATGCAGTGATCACTCTTCTTGTTGGGGTATTGGTCTTCAGGGCAAGAGTCACAGTGGGCTGCATCTGAAATCAAGAATCTGCCATAAACATTATCAGAGGTGACATTACTTCTCTTTCTCCTGTGGCCAAACCACTAAAATAAGTGATGGAATGTTCTGTTGCATATTTTATGTGGCATCAAAAATAGTAACTCATCCCACATACATGATACCATGGGAAGAAATTAGTCAGAAGAGATTGGACAACCATTTGTCTGAAATGGTATAGGCAGTGGTGGGATTCAAATTTTTTTAGTACTGGTTCTGTGGGTATGACTTGATGGGCATGGCTTGGTGGGTGTGGCAGGGGAAGGTTACTGCAAAACCCCATTTCCTCCCCACCCCACTAACCTGCTTTCCATCTCCATTCTCCTATGCATGGCAACAAAAGAAGACCCAGCTGATAAGCTGGGACTTGGGAGGCAGAGAATAGATGGGGCAGGGCCAGTCAGAGGTGGTATTTACCAGTTCTCCAAACTACTCAAAATTTCCATTACCGGTTCCCCAGAACTGGTCAGAACCTGCTGAATACCACCTCTGGGTTTAGGGTTTCCTGCCTGAGCAGGGAATTGGGATCAGGGGTGGGATTCTACCAGTTCTGTCCACTTCTGTAGAACCAGTTGCTCTGAAAAGCAGCAAACAGAGAGCATACATAGAACCGGTTTTATGTCTGCTGCTGTTTTGACCCACCTGCCTGCCCAGGCTCTTACCTGACCTTTATTTCCTGCTTTTTCAACCATAGCTGCTTTGTGCGACACAGCTGCAGTTGAAAAAGCGGGAAAAAAAGGCTTTTCCAACTGCTGCGTACTTACACGCAGCGCTGCTCAGCTGTCCGGACAGCTCAGCAGGTCGTAAATTGCACTCGTGCAACTCGTGTGACTTGCGCATGTGTGCGCGATGCAGAGCAACAGAACCGGTAGTTATACCGGTCAGATCCCATCCATGATTGGGACTAGAAGACCTCCAAGGTCCCTTCCAACAAAATATTTCTAGCAGGACTGCCAAATTCTGTAATAGCTTTGTTCCCTATGCCATCCATCTGGTAAACTCACAAGATTCATTTTTCTTGCCATGTACATGTATACCTCCGAAATAGACTGTGTTATTTCTCAATGCCATGAATTCTCTCTTTGATCAGTTTCCATCCATTATTCCTTGTATGGCCTTCTGGTACTTTGGAAAATAGGTTGACCCCTCCTCTCTGTGACAGCCCCTCCCATGTCCTCACCATCTCTCCCTGAGAATCTTTAGCTACAGCTAGCCTGATTAGTGTGCTGTAGAAAAAATGGCCCTCTCCAGTCACTGGGCACATTCTTGACTACTGTCATTTTCATTGTAAGGTGAGATGGCCAATTATTTCCCTGCCCCCACTTTACACTGAAACTTCCAGAAGACTAATAAATCCATCTTCCTGATTAGTTAGGCATCCAGAAATTGTCCATGATAATCAACCACTCCGAGACAAGCATAATCTCCAATTGATTTATTAGGAACTGCTCTGGCACATCTATGAAAACTTCCCAAAATGAAATTCATTGTGTGTGCATTTCACAAAGTCCATCCTGTCTCCTCCCACTTACTACACTTCATTAATCACGAGAACCAATTAACTGCAGCTGGAATTTTTTAATGTGACACATTAGATAACCTTGAACTTTTTCACTCCTTCACTCCCCACATAACATTTTTGTGGCAGCTGAATCTCAGAACTGACAGCTATTCTGTTTCTGTTCTTGGAAGAAATAACCATCTGGTTCAGTTCCAAGCTGGGAGAAAGACACTGGAAACATGGAGGCTGATTGGAAAGATGGTTTAATGATGAGCAGAACCACCAAGCATGTGTGATTGTGGGCTGCTGACCACATGGAGTCGAGAGTGGAGAGGTATTTATACCTTCTCTTGGGCTTGGTAGTTGAACTTCCTGTTCCTGTGCAAGAACATGTATTCTATTGGCTGTTGTCAGGGCCATATGTAGCTCTGTAGGTTGTCTGAGAAGTTTGGTTGAAGTTGGACTCTGATGCAATGACCTTGGGAGATTGTGCAATGCAGTGATCTCTACTGCTAGTGGGTTAAACCTACTATGTCCTGGAGGATCATGTCTTCATCCCATCACCCTGGAGCTGAAGGTCTCTTGCCTTGTAGATAGGCTGGACCAGTCCTACTGGGGCTATTAAGAAAGACTTGGGGGCTGCTTTCTGTCTCCAAGAGCATGTTTCTCTATTTCTCCTTTAGGGAAATATAATATTCTGCCTTTTTAATATTTCCTCAGATATTTCATTCTTCTGGGATGTGGTTGACTTCCCACACAGCAAATATGACCTGTTGGTTATAGGTCTCAAAGGGACATGGTGACTCAGTGGCTAAGACGCTGAGCTTGTCGATCAGAAAGGTCGGCAGGTCAGCAGTTCGAATCCCTAGCACCATGTAACAGAGTGAACTCCCATTCCTTGTCCCAGCTTCTGCCAACCTAGCAGTTTGAAAGCATGTAAAAATGCAAGTAGAAAAATAGGGACCACCTTTGGGTTGAAGGGAACAGCGTTCCATGCACCTTTGGCGATTAGTCATGCCGGCCACATGACCAAGAGATGTCTTCAGACAGCGCTGGCTCTTCGTCTTTGAAATGGAGATGAGCACTGCCCCCTAGAGCTGGGAATGGCTAGCAAATATGTGCAAGGAGACCTTTACTTTTATGGCTCTCAACTATTATGCTCTGTATTTCAAATCAGCTCATTCAGACATTTTTTTCCCCCAGAAGGGGTTTGCCAACATACAGAGATGGATCTCCTCTTTTCTCAACAGGTCTATTTCCTGGGAGTTTCATAGTGTTATAAGAAGCAAACCTTAAAAAATTAAATTAATTAAATTACATTAAAATAAAATTAAAATTAAGTTAAATAAAAAATAAATAAATTAAATCTTGAACCACGCACTCCACTCCTTTAGAAAAAGGCAAGAAGTTGGTTTTCCCAATCCAGTGTGAAAATAGGCATGGGACGGTTAGTAGTAGGAAAACTGTAAATTTTGATCTGAAAGTATCCTGCATTGAATTGATGAGGACAAGGAAAGATGGCTGGTGGGGGAAAGTTTTTAGTTTAGTTTAGTTGGACTAATAAGCCGCCCTCTCTCCTGAAGAACTCAGGGCAGCGTACATGCAAAACGAACAATACAAAAATTAAAACAAATTAAAAAATATTAAATTACAGCCAAATAAACATTCAAATTAAAACCCCGATCCCCTGTTAATCCAGGCCAGATTGTGAAAATAACAATGTTTTAAGGTCGTGGCGGAAGGAGCAGAGATCAGGGGCCAGGCGCAATTCCAGGGGTAACTGGTTCCAGGGGGTGGGTGCTCCCACAGAGAAGGCCCTCCCCCTAGGGGTCGCCAGCCTACAGTGTTTAGCTGAGGGTACCCCCAGGAGGCCCCGTCTGTGGGAGCGCACTGGGCGATTGGTATTCGTCGACAGCAGGATACGTTCTTGCAAGTACCCCGGACCCAAGCCATATAGGGCTTTATAAGTAAGAAAGACATGTTGGAGCAATAAACTGAGAAATTCTTCTGAAAACAATGAATGCTTTGAAGCACACCTCAGTCTTACCAAAAGTGACAACAACAAATAATTTTATCAACTGAATGGCTCCCTAGATTGTGGAAGATCTACATTAGACGTACACTGTACCTGTCTGATTAGAAATGCTCCCATCTGGACAAGGGGCACATTGGTAGCAGCAAACCTGCTTGCCCTCTGGAACTCTTCTCCTCTCTCCTGCCTGGCACCTCTTCATGCCACACCTGGCAAAGGGCACTTTCTAAAACAGAAAATAGAAATGCTTGCTATGGTTTATTTGCTAGACATGCTTCATTAATTCATTTCCACATTCCTATTTCCATTCCATATTATTCCTATTTCTATGTTCAGAATGTCTTCAAAAGAAATTGTTCACCATAGTCTACCAGGGTCCAGGAACTGCTTCTGAGGGATTCAAGCCAGTGGTACTCTCTGGATCCTGGAGATTGGAATTGGGAACATGGTCTGGAAAGGAAGGTGTTAAAGTTCCAAGTAATACATCCCATTTGATAAAAACTCTGAGGCAGGCATATTCCTCAAAGAACATTTTATTGGAACGTATCAAATTGGCATTTTCTTGGTGAAAATTTTGGCTCTAGATTCCTGCTGGTTTTACACTGAATTAAAAGTAAAATTTTGTCACCTCCCCCCATAGTCACCCATCACATGGACCAATCAGCATCTAGCCCAGTTGCTACATCACCTCAGTCTCCACCTTTCGAACACCTGCACCAATGTCCTTGATTCTCAGGAGAAAGAATTTTATTTTGGCTACTACAACACCCCAGCTCTCTCTACACCCCACTCCCTGGCCCTTTCACTCTAGGCTGTGTCAGCCCTGAAGCTGTGAGAAGAACAAACTCTCTAGAGAAAAACTACAAAAGAAAATGGCCACAGTTCGGCCCACTTCAGGGTTGACAGAAGGTTTGTGACATTGAGCTTCAGCATTTATAAAACAAAGAATCATGAAGAACCAACTGAACAGGAATGGTCAATAGGAATCACTGTTGTCTGCTGTAATTTCATTCCTGGGTTTCAAGCAGAAGTTCTTCCCAAGCCTAGCTCATTATGGATTGACACAAATCAGACCTCAAACAAAACAAAGCGGGTTTTTCACTAAATGGCTGCTAGGTCTGATTCAATAGAGCACAGGTATCAAATTTGCGATGTCACACTGTTGTCATGTGATGTATTGTAAGTTTTTCCCCCTCTGGTAAACTGGAGGTGGCCATGGCCAGCACATGATGCATCCGGCCTGCGAATCGTGAGTTTGATACCCATGCAATAGAGGTTCCCAGTTAGAAGGATGTTCTTCATTCCCAGGAAAGAATGGATTGTTTTATGAATGCACATTTCCTTGCCGCTCATCTTTGTGGTCCAGATGATGGCATTGGCATTGATGATGAATTCCTGGCCTGGGAGAGCATGTGGATCTATTTGCCCAACTTTCAAAGGGACAAAACATAGATTGGAAGAAAGAATCCAGTTGAGAATGTCATATTGAGCTGATTCTAGTCCATTTTCTGAGAACAAGACTTCAGCTCTGGCACTGTTGTTGAATTGAACATTTCTCAAATAGTAGAGAATCTGAAAGAGAAGATACCTTCAGAAATTGAAGTAATGGAATAGCATAGCACTCGTATCAGAAACACTGAGGCACTTCTGAGTTGAAAGACATTAGACATCACCATTTCTCGGGGATGGCCACTTGTGGGATTCATTCATGTCCATTGCAAGAGCTGGAGTGAAGGACAGGAGCTCAACCCCATGCCATGGCAGCACTTGGGTCTTGAATGCGGACTTGCTAACCTCCAACTCGGTATCCTAACCACATGAGCCACTGCACTTCTTGACTAATTGGAGGAAAGCCACACATGAATTATCTGGGCCAGGCTATGGGCCTGGCCCAGATAATACAGGGCCCCAGACATGAGGGGGGCAACATGCTCGACCTTGTTTTTGTCTCAAAGCAGTGGCACAGTGATCTGGGGGTGGACAGTGTTAATGCCCAACCCGTTGCATGGTCAGATCACTATCTCCTACAGCTGGTCTTCCAACAGGCCGCCCCACGCTGCTGGGATGAGGAACCACTGAGATGGTTCTGCCCCAGATGCCTGATGGACCCTGAGAGGTTCCAGGCAGAGCTGGGGTCTCTGCCCATCTCCCTTATCCACAGCTCGGCCAAGGTGCTGGCAGCTGCATGGCAACAAGCTGCCTCGGAGGCCCTCGACCGGGTTGTCCCCTTACGTCCTCGCCGCAGATCCCGGGTGGCTCCCTGGTTTACGGAGGAGCTCCGGGAGATGAAGCGATGTAGGAGGGGTTTAGAGAGCAGGTGGAGATCGACCCGTTCTGAATCCGACCGAACCCAGTTGAGAGCCCATATTAGGACTTACCTGGGAGCTTTGAGGATGGCGAGGAGGGCTTACCTCTCTGCCCTTGTAGCGTCCACAGATAATTGCCCGGCCACCCTGTTCAGGGTCACGCACTCCCTCTTACATCGGGAGCTGGAGGTGGACCCTCTGCAGGGTAGGACTGAGGAATTTGGACAATATCTGTTGGATAAGATCGCTCGGATCCAGGAGGGGTTGAACTGTAATTTGCAGTGGTCTGAGGAGGGAGTTACAGAGAGTCTGGCTGATGTCATCTGGGCTGAGTTTGATCTTGTTTCTGAGGATGAAGTGGACAGGATTATGCAACGACTGCGTTCCACCACCTGCTTATTGGACCCGTGTCCTTCCTGGATGGTATATGCCTCCAGGGAGACCACGTGCGGCTGGCTCCAGGCAGCTGTTAACGCCTCACTGAGGGAGGGGTCTTTTCCTGTCATCTTGAAAGAGGCAGTGGTGAGACCACTCCTGAAGAAGCCTGCTCTGGACCCAGCTGTTTTAAACAACTTCCGTCCAGTCTCCAACCTTCGCTTTTTGGCGAAAGTTGTTGAGAGTGTGGTGGCTCAGCAGTTTCCGCTTTTCCTGGAGGAAGCGGACTATCTAGATCCGTATCGGTCGGGCTTCTGACCTGGGTACAGCACGGAGATGGCATTGGTCGCGCTGGTGGATGATCTCTGGAGGGCTCGGGACAGGGGATTTTCCTCTGTCCTAGTCCTATTAGATCTCTCAGTGGCTTTTGATACCATCGACCATGGTATCTTATTGTGGCGCCTTGGGGGGTTGGGAGTGGGGGGCACTGTTTTGCAGTGGTTCTCCTCCTACCTCTCGGGGCATTCGCAATCGGTGTTGGCAGGAGGGCAGAGGTCGGCCTCGAGGGCACTCACATGTGGGGTTCCTCAGGGGTCGGTCCTCTCTCCCCTCCTGTTCAACATCTATATGAAGCCGCTGGGTGAGATCATCCACGGTTTTGGGGTGAGGTATCATCAGTATGCTGATGATACCCAGCTGTATATCTCCACCTCAAGCCAAATCAGTGATGCCCTCTCTGTGATGACCTGTTGTCTGGATGCGGTACGGACCTGGATGGGCAGGAACGGACTACAGCTCAACCCAGCTAAGACTGAGTGGTTGTGCGTACAGGCATCTCGGCCCAGTCAGTTGATTCCATCTTTGGTCATAGGGGGAGAGGTGTTGCCCCCTGTGGATAGGGCTCAGAACCTGGGAGTCCTCCTGGATTCACGGCTTAGTTTGGAGGAGCAGGTGGGGGCCGTGACCAGGGGGGCTTTTGCCTGGGTCCGACTGGTTCGCCAGTTGCGCCCGTATCTGCACCAAGATGCCCTTCACATGGTCACTCATGCACTTGTGATGTCCCGACTCGACTACTGCAACACTCTCTATTTAGGACTGCCCTTGGATACCATCTGGAGGCTTCAGCTGGTGCAGAATGCGCGGGTTGTGATGGGAGTTTCCCGATACTCCCATGTTACACCCCTCCTGCGTGAGCTGCATTGATTACCGGTTGCCCTCCGGGTGAGATTCAAGGTGTTGGTGTTAATGTTCAAAGTCCTTTACGATATGGGTCCGGGGTACTTGCGGGAGCGTCTCCTGCCAATATCAAACACCGATCGCCCTGTGCGTGCGCACAGACGGGGACTCCTCGGGGTACCGTCAGCTAGACAATATTGGCTGGTGGTGCCCTGGGGAAGGGCCTATTCTGTTGCAGCCCCCACCTTGTGGAACCAACTCCCTTTGGAGCTCCAGTTGGCTCCTGATCTTTGCTCCTTCCGCCATGATCTGAAGACCTGGCTATTTGAACAGGCCGGGCTGGACTGACCTCCTGGGGTTTTTTTTAAAAAGTATTTTAATGGGTTTTTATTGATTGGGCTTTTTAATTTAATTCTGTTTTGTTTTTATTTATTTATTTATTTATTTATTTATTTATTTATTTATTTATTTGACTTATGCCGCCCCTCTCCGAAAGGACTCGGGCTCACAGTTAAAACCAATACAATAAATTAATTACCTAAAATAGAATTAAACCAACCAAGCCAAATTAGACTAAAACAAATTATAAAAACAACCCCCCAAGAGGAGTCAGCACAGTGCAGCCTGCTCAAATAACCAGGTTTTCAAGTCGTGGCAGAAGGTGCAGAGGTCAGGGGCCAGGCGGAGCCCCAGAGGTAGTTGATTCCACAGGGCGGGAGCCGCCACAGAATAGGCCCTCCCCTGCCTCACCACCAAACGACACTGGGTCGCAGATGGCACGCCGAGGAGTCCCTGCCTGTGAGCTTGTACAGGGCAGCTGGTATTCGATGCTGGCAGTAGACGTTCCCATAGCCCGGACCCATATCTCGTAGGACTTTGAATGTCAATACCAAGACCTTGAATCCCATTCGGAGGGCAACCGGCAACCAATGCAGGCCACGCAGGAGGGGTGTAACATGGGAGAACCAGGAAACTCCCATCACAACCCGCGCGGCTGCATTTTGCACCAGCTGAAGCCTCCGGATGGTTTGCAAGGGCAGTCCTAGACAGAGAGCGTTGCAGTAGTCAAGCCGAGAGGTGACAAGTGCCTGAGTGACCGTGCGCAGGGCATCTTGGTCCAGGTATGGGTGTAACTGGCGAACCAGCTGGACCTGGGCAAAGGCCCCCCTGGCCACGGCTCCCACCTGCTCCTCCAACATGAGCCGTGAATCCAGGAGGACCCCCAGATTCCGTGCCCTGTCCACGGGGGGCAACACCTCTTCCCCCATGACCAAAGATGGAATCTCCTGACTGGGCCAAGATGTCTGTATGCACAGCCACTCTGTCTTAGCTGGATTGAGCCGAAGCATGTTACTGTCCATCCAGATCCGTACCGCATCCAAACAATGGGACATCATGGAGAGGGCATCACTGATGTGGCCTGGGGTGGAGATGTATAACTGCGTATCATCAGCGTACTGATGATACTTCACCCCAAAGCCACGGATGATCTCACCCAGTGGTTTCATATAGATGTTGAACAGGAGGGGCAAGAGGACTGACCCCTGAGAGACCCCACAAGTGAGAGCCCTTGGCGTCAACCTCTGCCCCCCTGCCAACACTGATTGCGAGCGTCCCGAGAGGAAGGAGGCGAACCACTGCAACACAGTGCCTCCCACTCCCAACCCCCTGAGACGCCGCAATAAGATACCATGGTCGATGGTATCGAAAGCCGCTGAGAGATCTAACAGGACCAGGACAGAGGAAAAACCCCTGTCCCGAGCCCTCAGGAGATCATCAATCAGTGCGACCAATGCTGTCTCCATGCTATACCCGGGTTGGAAGCCCGATTGGTACGGATCCAGGTAGTCCGTTTCCTCCAGGAAAAGCGGAAACTGCTGAGCCACCACACTCTCGACAACCTTCGCTAAAAAGCGAAGGTTGGAGACCGGACGAAAGTTGTTCAATTCAGCTGGGTCCAAGGCAGGCTTCTTCAGGAGAGGCCTCACCACCGCCTCCTTCAAGGCAGCGGGAAAAGTACCCTCCCCCAGAGAAGTGTTGACCACTGGCCGGAGCCAGCCGCATGTCACCTCTCTGGAGGTGTAAACCAACCAGGAAGGGCATGGGTCCAACAAACATGTGGTGGAACTCAGTTGTCGCATAATCCTGTCCACTTCATTCTCAGAAACAGGATCGAACTCAGTCCAGATTGCATTAGCTAGACCACTTGCACCCTCGGCATCAGACCACTGCAAATTGGAGTTCAACCCCTCCCGGATCCGAGTGATCTTGTCCCGCAGGAACTGACCAAATTCCTCAGCTTGACCCCGCAAGGGATCTACCGCAGCCCCCGGTTGAAGGAGGGAGCGGGTGACCCCAAACAGGGCGGCTGGGCAGTTTCCTGCAGATGCTATGAGAGCAGAGAAATAAACCCTTCTCGCCACTCTCACAGCTACCAGATAGGTCCTGATATAGGCTCTCAAGTGGGCTCAGTCAGACTCGGAACGGGTCAATCTCCACCTGCTCTCTAGACCCCTTCTCCGTTGCTTCAACTCCCGGAGCTCCCTGGTATACCAGGGAGCCACACGGGATCTGCGACAGGTAAGGGGATGCATGGGGACAACTCTGTCAAGGGCCCCCGTGGCCTCCCGTTGCCAGGCAGCCGCCAGGGTCTCGGCAGAGCTGTGGACCAGGGATGTAGGAAAAAAACCCAGTTCTGCCTGGAACCTCTCTGCGTCCATCAGGTGCCTGAAGCGGAACCACCTAGGGGGCTCCTCATCCCAGCAGTGTGGGGCAGCTTGTCGAAAAGCCAGCCGTAGGAGATAATGATTTGACCATGGTACGGGGTGGATAATAGGATCACCACCCCCCATATTAAATATTTATTGTTTGAAGTATTGTGTTTTTAATTGTGAGCCGCCCCGAGTCCTCGCGGAGAGGGGGCAGTATATAAGTCCAATTAGTAAGTAAGTAAGAAACAATATTTGTTAAATATTTGTACAAATATTTAACAAAAATATTTCTGGCTCTAAATCTATATGTTGCTTTATGATTTTCTCTAACCATGTAAGTATTTTCATCCCATTTATTTTTGCTTTTGGGCAGGTCCACCACATATGATAGTGTATTCCTGGGTATTATTTATTTTTTGAATGTCCTTTTACAAGTTGTATTCAGGTTACACATTGTGCAAATATGCCCATTAGAACATCAACTGGTCTCCATCTAGTCATGACACCAGATAGTCATTTTTCTCTGGACTGACACATCCTCCTTGGAAGGGTCACCGCTTGAAACTCTAACAGCAATTCAAGACATTTCAGGATGTTATAACATGTTTTCTCTATTCATTTATAGAAATAATAGAATAGAATGGAATGGAATGGAATGGAACAGAACCAAACAGAACAGAACAGTGGTACATGACAAACTACTACTAAAACTAAAATCTTATGGTATCTCTGGATACCTGCATAACTGGATAGAAGCATTCCTGTCAAACAGACAACAAATGGTCAAAATTGGGAGCATCCTATCAAATTTTGTACCTGTCAACAGTGGGGTCCCCCAAGGCAGTGTTCTAGGACCAACTCTCTTCATACTCTGCATAAATGACCTCTGTGATCATATTAAGAGCAACTGTGTTCTCTTCGCTGATGATGTAAAGCTATTCAACACCACAGATAATTCTGCTACCCTTCAAAAAGACCTATGTATCAGAATGGTCAAACAAATGGCAACTTCAAATCTCAACAAATAAATGCTCTGTCTTACATGTTGGCAAAAAAAATCAGAAAATAAAATACAAGCTGAATAGTCAAGACCTTATTGATGATCCAAACTCTGTCAAGGACTTTGGAGTACTCATCTCTAAAGATCTAAGTGTTAGAGCCCACTGTAGCTACATAGCCAAAAAGGCATTAAGAGTTGTTAACCTAATCCTACGTAGCTTTTTGTCTGGTAATATCACACTACTAACTAGAGCATACAAAACATTTGCTAGACCAATACTCAAATACAGCTCATCAGTCTGGAACCCACATTACGTATCTGATATTAACACAGTTGAGAAAGTCCAGAAATATTTCACAAGAAGAGTTTTCCACTCCTCTACTCATTGCAGAATATCTTATGCCACCAGACTTGAAATTCTAGACCTAGAAAACCTAGAACTACACTGCCTTTGGTCTGATCTAAGTATAGTATATAAAATCATACATTGCAATGTCCTACCTGTCAATGAATACTTCAGCTTCAACCATAACAATACAAGAGCACACAATAGATACAAACTCAAGGTTAACCACACCAAACTTGATTCAAGGAAATACAACTTCAGCAACAGAGTGGTCAATGTCTGGAATACTCTACCTGACTCTGTGGTTTCTTCCCCAAACCCCAAAAACTTTAATCTTTCTACTATTGACCTCACCCCTTTCCTAAGAGGTCTGTAGGAGGCATGCATAAGCGCACCAACATGCCTACCATCCATGTCCTACTGTTTCCTGTTATTTTTCTTATATGTATCCATTCTATGTATTCATAACTATGTTTATATATACCTATTATCTTGTAAGCGATTGACAAATCAAATAAATAAATAAAATAAACAGAACAGAATAGAATCTAGCTCGAAGGGACCTTGGAGGTCTTCTAGTCCAACCCCCTGCTTAGGTAGGAATTCTGTACCATTTCAGACAAATATTTGTCCAATCTCTTCTTAAAAACATCCAGTGATGGAGCATCCACAGCAACTTCTGGAGGCAAATTGTTCCAATGATTAATTGTTCTCACTGTCAGGAAATTTTTCTTTAGTTCTGGGTTGCTTCTCTCCTTGAATAGTTTCCATCTGTTGCTTCTTGTCCCTACAGACAACTGGGTTGTTTATTTCTCTTTTCCTCCATCTATCCCCTTTCAACAATGCATTATAATTAGCTAATTCATACTACATTTTAAACAATTGCTTTCTTAATCTGTTCTGAGATGCATTCTTATGCCAACGTAAGGTATTTAATCAAGAAATACATATAGGAAGCTTCCTCTCTAAGGCTCTATGGACTGGATAAAAGGTCTCAGGAATTACCTGCCATGATTGGATATTTGAGGTCCTCTTTTCAAGCCTCCAAATGGCTGGTCCTGCTCCTAATCCATACATTGCATGCAATGTGTGTGCCACAGCATAAATTGCACTATGAATATTGTAACTTTCACTTGTCATGCTTGTTTCAAAAATGTAATTTGGAAGATTCCATAAATTCTCCTTTCCTGTACATTGTTTTTTCCCCTTTGGAGGGATCTTGTCAGATCGGTGGATCTTGCATTGAAAGACCATTTCCCACCATAGCTGGAGGAATACATCTCCTTTTGGGTTCAAGGGGTCTAAAGACAGGAGGAAATGGCTGAATTCTGAGATATCACTGGTGTGGTCCCTAACATGCAATGCCCCATGGAAAGGCTTTGTAATTTGCAATAAGTGTTGAGACCCCACCAATCTCAGATTCCAGTGAGAAGTGAAGATCCAGACTTTCCAAAGTGATGTTTTTGTCCGTTGTTTATAAACAATCATTGCCCACTCTACACTAATAAAACTATTGGAATCTCCAAACAGAATAATCACTTGAGTTTCAGAGGCTGTTTGAAAAATACGTTGCAATTTTGGCAATGCAAAGTCAATGTCCAATTTTACCATTTCAATGAAGGCCAGGCAGATCTCATTCTCCTTGAGCATTGGCATCAGGGATGAGATGAAATGTTCTCCATTGTCACTTTCAGAGGCCAAAAGCCCAACCCAGTTCCACTGGAAATGCAGAATTAGCTTGATTAAACCCCCACATGGGGGGAAATCCTTGGGATTAATCCAGAAGAAGGAAGGATAAACTTTTCTGTCTCCTTGAGTGAACTCAAAGTCAACACCAAGCTGGAGAAAGTGAGATTCTTCTTTCAAAGACAAAGTAAAATTTTACGGTGATTGCAAGGGTCACAGCTGTGTGGTTTCTTACTCCACAATTCAGAGTGGTTAAACTCTGAGTGGCAAACTGAAGCTTCTTCCCTTCCTAGGTCTTCACTTACATATTTTGCTTGGCTATGACAGGTCAATAGATAAGGGGAAAAACAATAAATATGATACAGAGAATAAACTGCACTGAAAGGTTGCTTACACTTTTATGAAGAAAAGGTTAGGAACAAATTCTTCTTGGCAAGTGCAGCATTTAGGAAATAATTCAGGATCTGTTTTTAATTATTGTTTTATGTATCTTGATACATAAAAATGAACTCAAGTATTGTGTGGGTTCTCTAAGTCTTTATGTAGAAAGTTCTCTAAGTCACATACTCCAGATCTGACTTTATAATCACCTTTGGCTTCCCCCTGTGTGTGATTGTTGTCTATTTATTAATGTATCCAAGGAATCCTCCTTACCTGTAGGACCTTAAAGATGCTGAAGATGGAGGCCATCTGCCTTGAGGATTTTGGGTTGTGACCTCCAATGACAGACAGCAGAGTTTCCTGATTGTCACATTTATAACCTGGAACCATTTGGCCTCGTGTAGAGAGAAAGGACAGGCTGATTAAGGAAATCTTCCTATCAATCTGGTGATTATCATAGATGTTGAAGCCAAGGGTGATGTTGGGGAGGAGAACCAGATCCTTGTTGATCTATCTGACTGTAAAGACCAAGGCCAGGAGCTGCTGGTAATTCTTGGCTATGACACTATAATGAGAAAAGCATTGGAGCTATTTTCAAAAGCATCTGAAGGCCAGACAAGGAATAAGGAGAAATTTTCTGACCACGAGAACAATCAACCAATAGAACAGAAGTTGGCTTCAGAAGTTGTGGGCTCCTCACCCTTGAAGGCTTTCAAGAAGAGACAGGAGTGCCATTCGTAGGGTGTCCTGCTTGAGTACAGGATTGGAGTTGATGACCTACAAGATCCATTTGAATGAATTATTTCTATTCTATTCTATTCTAAATATTGAGGGTTCTAGTCTATTTTATTTGTTACTTTATTGGGAAAAATCACGAAATATGAACTACACCAGGACAGTGCAAAATACTTGAATGACTTTTTCTGAAGGGAGTCCCTGAATTTAAATCAAAGGGAACAATGATCTATAGTTTCCCTCAAGATAGAACTTACAAAATTTCTCTAGAAATCAGAAATGGATCTTTTTGAAAATCTGGGACTTGGGACCACATAACGTTTCCAAGGGGCAAGTTCCCACCAATAATTTTTTTTAATTTTTTTTACTTTTATTCATATTTATATCTTGCCCTTCTCCGGAGACTCAGGGTGGCTTACAATTTTTGGGATACAACCCAATGCACTCAGCAATAGCCTTCCTTCCATTGTATATGCCTGCTTATTACTAAGCGGCATTTTTACAAAGTCAGCTTATTGCCCCCAACAATCTTGGGTCCTCAGTTTACGTACCCCAAGACGATGGAAGGCTGAGTCAACCTTGAGCCTGGTGGGATTCGAGCCTGCAATAATTACAGGCAGCTGGAAC
This sequence comes from Naja naja, assembly GCA_009733165.1. Taxonomy (NCBI): domain Eukaryota; kingdom Metazoa; phylum Chordata; class Lepidosauria; order Squamata; family Elapidae; genus Naja; species Naja naja. Next base: position 12,169 of record SOZL01000043.1, on the reverse strand, counting down.
TAAGTGCTAGGCTATTAACAGCCTGCACCACCAAGGCCCTACCAATAGTGAGATGACCAGGCCTGTAGTAGCTTTTCTCTGACTGGAAATAATTCCTCACCATACATATGGTTTGCATCCTCTTAGCAGAAGTTGGAGCCAGGAGCCAGAAGGGTAACAGCAGCAGGAGAGACAGTCCAGTCATTCTTGTTACTTTCCCACCTAGATCAGATATCACAGTTTGTACAGAAGCTGAACTGCAGGTAACACTTGAAATCTCACCAGAGATTTCGCTCGATAGCATCCAGCCACCCCACCTGGATGGCTTCATGGTAAATTTATATCAACAATGTTTTCTCTTACTTGTGTTTGGGCTGTGACCAAAGAGGAAATGAAGGCATGTGTGAGCTTCTTGAAACCCAGGTATCATCTCTTTTCAAGACCAGGTAAGGTGACATGTCAGCCCCCCCTCCCCCACACACACACCAGAAAATTCAGATATATATTTTAAAGCAGGTTTATCTTGGAAAGTTTTGTGTTTAGAAATCCACAGGGGATACATTAAGAATTACTATTCTTGTGATAGTTGCAAGGAACAGCAATTGTCCTTAGCAACAGCTTTGCTTCATATACCAGAATGGAAAACATGTTTATGTCTGTCATTGTAATGCACAGAGCAGGTAAACAAGAAAGTCACAATGGACGTGTATTTAACAGAATAACAGAGTTGGAAGGGATCATGGAGGTCTTCTAGTCCAACCCACTGCTCAGGCAGAAAACCCTATAGATAAATGTTTGTCCAATCTCTACTTAAACACTACCATTGTTGAAGCATTCACAACTTCTGGAGGCAAGTTGTTCCACTCATTAATTTCTCCTTAGTTCTTCTAGTTCTAGGTTGCTTCTCTCCTTGATTAGTTTCCATCAGTTGCTTCTTGTCCTGCCTTCAGGTACTGTGCTTTGGAGAATAGCTTGACTCCCTCTTCTTTGTGGCAACCCCTGAGATATTGGAACACTGCTCTCATATCACACCTAGCCCTTATTTTCATTAAACTAGACATAGCCAATTCCAACAATCGTTCTTTATATGCTTTTTTTTAAATTTATTTTTTATTGTATAATCACACACAGACAAACATAAACTTAAACAACATATAACCACACACAAAACATACATTAAATTTGAACAGGTATTGCTAAGCTCATATCACTTATTGTCCAATGTAGATCAAGTCCGGTTTAAGATAGGCTATTGGATCTTTCTCGTGTCCAGCCATCCATAAAAATTGTTCCATATTTTATAATAGTCCGTTTCTTCCTTATTTTTTATTTCCATAGTCAATTTGTCCATCTCCGCGCACATAATGATTTTCCTTAGTATTTCTGCTTCAGTTGTTCTTTATATGCTTTAGCCTCCAGTCCCCTAATCAGCTTTATTGCTCTTAATTATTGTTGGTCTTAATTATTGTTGGTCTTAATCATCTTTGTTGCTCAAACTGAACTCCTGGACATAAGATGGACTCTGTCATAGTTTGGTCAAGTAGTATGAGTCCTAATGGTTCATGGTGGCACATGACAATGAGTTGTACACTGGGAATTGTGAACAATAATACCAATGTTTGGATGGAATAAGTTGTTTATTATCAATGGCAGGGGATGAAATAAGAACCTGAGGTAACAAAAATGTGTCCATATTGTTGTGTGGTTCTTTCCTTTATCTGAAACTAGTTACATCCAGTGTTGTTTGGAGGGAACCACAATCCTCCAATTTCCAGGGTGTGTCAGTAAGCCTTCCTCAGTTCAGCTTCCCCCATGGTGTGCTGAGTAGCAGGGTGATTTTTTTCCTGTCAATAAACAGGTTATTTTGCCAGCAAAGCAGGTTCTTTGGCAGCCTGTCCCCCAGATTGAATGGGAGCAGCTAGAAATGAAAATTTTGACATATGCTGTTAAAACCCAGGCATTCTTAAAACAGCAGGAAGCTGGAAGGAAAAAAGATGGAGGCTCAACCCTCCAACCACTCCCACTGAGAATTGCAACCTCTTAGATCAGGGGTGTCAAACTCACGTCACAGCAGAATCACATGACACATTGGGACTTTTTTCCCCTTTGCTAAACTGGGCAATACATGATGCATCCAGCCCAAGGGCCACAAGTGTGACAGCACTGTCCTACATCCTCTTCTCACATAGCTCCATAGTTATCCAAGGATCATCTTAAGGCATCCCATTCAAAACTGGGAAGTGTGCTGCAAAAAAGCCAGCTTTGACAGCAAAAGCAGCTGTCTGTCAGCAGAAGGAAAAAAATCTTGGGTGGTTGGGACATCTTCTTGGAGACTTCCCTTGCTTAGGAATGATGTGCTGTCTGGGAGTCTTCCTGGACCCTCAACTTCTGCTCAAGGACTATGGTCAGGAAAGTTTTTGTAAAGGTTCTATCAGGTGTGAAAGATCAGGAACACATGAAATTCCACTAAAATGATTTATTCTCCCCCTACTCAACAGACAATTGCTGGACCACAGCATACCAGACAATTTGGGTGGACCCTGAATGAAGCAGGGCCTTTTCACTGGAAATTTAGGCCTGGGTATAGGATGGATAAGGACTCCTGTCTTGGGCAGAGGGTTGGACTAGAAGATCTCTAAGGTCCCTTCCAAGTCTATGTTTGTATGATTCTCTCTGAGGAACCATTTTACCCCAATGGTATTGGCTGATACCAGTTGATCCAGCAGAAGGGGAATGCTGCAGGCCCTCTTGGTCCCAGCACCTGGCTGGCCCTGCTGATCCTGGAATCAATTTCTTTGTCCAAATACCTATCACTAAAAATGATATTTCCTACGTACTTGAAGTACATTTGTCAGGTAAGCATCAAGAGACTCTGCATAGGCATAATTCAATCCAGGCCCAACATCACAATCAAATTTCCTAGCAAAGTTATCCATGGCATGAGAATCACCCAAGTTCCTAGCTAAAGTCAGGAGGAACCTGCAAATCACCAATCCTGTGCTGTAGACCGAAAAAAAAAACACAGCTGAAAGGAATAAAAAGAGAAAATGTCCTCCTTGAAATAATAAACATAATCTTCAATACCAAGCATTGTGTCGACATGTTGCTCCTAATAAATAATTGGATTTCTTTTGAAACTTGGCTCGAGGCTCATGAATTAATTAGGGCATCCATCGGAACCACGACACATTGCTTCTATGTAGTGCGCTGGATCTCACTGAGGTCATTTCAAAGATTGATAAACAAAAGGCTGACTGATTATTGTTGACAACAGGTGTACTGTGACAAATTGTAGCACTTGATATGCAATTACTAAACAGACAAATTCCTCTTTATGTCATCATTTTTTAGATATTTATCACATTCTAAATATGCCTGAAAGACAAATCTAAATAAGGCTGATTTTTATATTTGTTAGAAATTCTTGTTTCTTACTATATTTTCTCTACAATTCAGATTGGGCCTCAGTAGGATAATGTAGCATTTGGGAAAAAAGATGCAAGCCAAAAGAGCAGCTCCAGAGGCCAAAATGGAGAAGATCTCCACAGCCACCATGGACTTCCCTTTGGTGCTCAGGTAGGTAGGGAGGAAGGAGATCCAAACACTGCAAAAGACCAGCATGCTAAAAGTAATGAACTTGGCTTCATTAAAACTGTCAGGCAATTTCCTAGCTACAAATGCCACTGTGAAACTGATGAGGGCCAAAAAACCCAGGTAGGCAAGGACAGTGTAAAACATTAAAGCTGACCCTTGCTTACATTCTAAGATGATTTCTCCAAATAAGGAGTGGAAGTCCAAGCTGGGAAATGGAGGAGAGTAGATCAGCCAGGTGGCACAAAGGGCTGCTTGGATCAGGGGACAAGCTAACACAATGGAGTTGGCCAGTGGTTTCCCTAAGAATTTCCTTGTCTTGTTCCCTGGCTTGGTGGCCATGAAGGCCAGAATCACCATGACAGTTTTTGCCAACACAGAGGAAACTGCCAGGGAAAAGAGAATCACAAAGGCAGATTGTTGGAAGAGACAGGTGAGCTTCCCAGGTTGACCAATGAAGAGGAAGGAGGACAGGAAGCAGAGCAGAAGGGAGACTAGAAGGATGTAGGTGAGATCTCTGTTGTTGGCCTTGACAATTGGTGTGTCATGATGTTTATAGAAAATCAGCAGGACTGCAGAAGTGATGACAGAGAGAAAAAGAACAAGGAAAACTAAAATGTATCCCAGGATGTCTTGGTAGGCAAGGAAATGGATTTTCTTGGCAATGCATTGGTCATTGTGCTTGTTGGGATATAGGTCTTCTGGGCAGGGTTCACAGTGGGCTGTATCTGAAATCAAGAGTATTTGTGTTAGAATTCCAGGGGCATCTACCACTTAGATTTAGAACTTAGACTTAGAATAACTTTATCATCATTTGAATATACTCTAATTGGCATACATATCTCTCCCTGAGAGATGATATGACTGTCCTTTCTCTTGCAGAAAACACACAAATAGAATGATGAAAAGACCTTTTGTGCAATTTATGGAGATTCAAAAAGGAGAAATCATCCTTAATTCCAGATAATAGCAACAGCATTTAGACTTATATACCACTTCACAGTGCTTTTATAGCCCTCTCTAAGCGGTTTACAGAGTCAGCCTGTTGCCCCCAACAATCTGGATCCTCATTTTACTCACCTCAGAAGGATGGAAGGCTGAGTCAACCTTGAGCCTAGTGAGGTTCGAACTGCCAAATTGCTGGCAGCTGGCAGTCAGCAGAAGTAGCCTGCAGTACTGCATTCTTACCACTGTGCCATTGCTGATCTTGAGGATAAGTTATCCAGAGACAAGGATTTGTTCAGTTCCAGCTGCCTACTCACTAGGCACTACCATGACTACTGTAGCTTTCAGTTTGAGATTGTCATCTGTTGTTGCTTGTACCTTATGATTTATATTAATTGTTTTATTTAGTATCTAGTATGATTTTTGTTGATTGCTTAATTAGCATCCTATGACTATCATTTATGATTATGATGAACATCTTTCATGATGATTATGATCATTATTTATCAGTTGTTGCTTGTATTTACACTGAGAGTTTATGAACCAGAGACAAATTCCTTCTGTCCAATCATACATGGTCAATAAAGAATTCTATTCTGTGGTGTTCTGTTCTGTTCTGTTCTGTTCTCTTCTCTTCTCTTCTCTTCTCTGAACCAGAGACAAATTTCTTGTGTCCAATCACACTTAGTCAATAAATTATTCTATTCTATTCTGTTCTGTTCTGTTCTGTTCTGTTCTAATATATACTGAGAACATTTGCACCAAGACAAATTCCTTGTGTGTCCAATCACACTTGGCCAATAAAGAATTCTAATATTCTAATATTAAAATGGATGTTAGATTAGGAGTCATAAATAGGAGTTGGGGATTCTTAAATTGTGCTCCGCCTGGCCCCTGACCTCCGCACCTTCTGCCATGACCTGAAGACCTGGTTGTTTAACCAATCCGGGCTGTGACCTTCTGGGCGGGGTGGTTCTTATCTTTGTATTTTGTAATTATATTTCTGGGGCTTGTTTAGTTTAATTCTTTTTAATTATTTATTGTTGTCATTGTTTTAATTGTGAGCTGCCCCGAGTCTTTGGAGATGGGGTGGCATACAAGTCCCACTAATAAAATAAATAATAAATAATAATAAAAGTGTCCTGAATGATATGGCTGAGGATTGGGGAAGGAGCCTTGTGGACCCAGGACATAAATTGAAAGGTTCTGCTGAAAAATATGAGTGTGTGTCAATTTTATCAAAAAGGTCAACAATAACAGAAAAATTGAACTACTGAATGGCTTCCTTGAATTACATTTGAAGTCTGTTATACCTGTTTTGTTAGAAATGGTCCCTTCTGGACAAGCATCACATTGATAGCAGCAAATCTTCTCTCCCTCTGGAACCTTTCTTCTCTCTCCTGCATGGCACCTTTTTATGCCACACCTGGCAAAGGGGATCTTCTAAAAGAGAAATATTTGAGATGACCTAAGCAATGTACATTCTTAATTAATGCATTGCCATATTCCTATTCCCATTCCTATTTCTCAGAATCTCTCCTAATGAAATGGTTCAACCCAGGGGTGGGATTCTACCAGTTCGCACCTATTCGCTAGAACCGGTTGTTAACATTCTAAGCAGTTTGGAGAACCGGTTGTTATTATTATTTTTATTTTATTAGACTTGTATGCCGCCCTCTCTCCCTAAGGACTCAGGGTGGCGAACAGTAAAAACCCAATACAATTACAATAAAAAGATATTAAACCAGTACAAGCCTAATCGATCATTAAAATTTAAAAATTAAAACAGGTAAAAACAACCCACACCCCCGAAGTCAGTCCAGACTGGCCTGTTGAAACAACCAGGTCTTCAGGTCCCAGTGGAAGGAGCGGAGATCAGGGGCCAAACGGAGGTCCACGGGGAGTTGGTTCCATAGGGCGGGCACTCCCACAGAAAAGGCCCTACCCCTGGGCACCGCCAGTCGACAATGCCTAACCGACGGTACCCCAAGGAGGCCCCGCCTATGGGAGCATACTGGGCGATTGGAGTGTGATGCTGGCATGAGGCGTTCCCGCAAGTACCCTGGCCCCAAGCCATTTAGGACTTTATAAGTTGTTACTAACACCTTGAAACTAACCCGGAAGGCAACTGGCAACCAATGCAGGTTGCGCAGGAGGGGTGTAACATGGGAGTATCGGGGCACCCCCATCACAGCCCGTGCGGCCTCATTCTGCACCAGCTGCACCCTCTGGGTGGTCCGCAAGGGCAGTCCCATGTAGAGAGCGTTGCAGTAGTCGATTTGGGAGGTGACGAGTGCATGAGTGACTATTCGTAGGGCATCTCAGCTCAGGTAAGGGTGGAGCTGGCAAACCAGCCGAACCTGGGCGAATGCCCCCCTGGCCACAGCTCCCACATGCTCCCCCAAACTGAGCTGTGAGTCCAGGAGGATGCCCAGATTCTGCGCCCTGTCCACGGGGGGCAACACCTCTCCCCCCATGACCAAAGATGGTACAACCTGAGAAAACTGAGATGCCGGTATGCACAGCCACTCAGTCTTGGCTGGGTTGAGTCGGAGCCTGTTACTCCCCATCCAGATCTGCACTGCATCCAGGCTCCGGGACATCATGGAGAGAGCATCACTGATATGGTTTGGGGTGGACATGTAAAGCTGGGTATCATCTGCATATTGGTGATACCTCACCCCCAAACCACGGATGATCTCACCCAGCGGTTTCATGTAGATGTTGAACAGGAGAGGCGAGAGAACCGACCCCCGCGGCACCCAACAAGTGAGGGGCCTCGGGGCCGATCTCTGCTCCCCTGCCAACACTGATGGTGAGCGGCCCGAGAGGTAAGAGGAGAACCACTGTAAAATGGTGCCCCCCACTCCCAACCCCCGGAGCCACCGCAGTAGGATACCATGGTCGATGGTATCAAAAGCTGCTGAGAGATCTAAAAGGACCAGGACAGAGGAAAAACCCCTGTCCTGAGCCCTCCAGAGATCATCCATCAGTGCGAACAATGCTGTCTCCGTGCTGTGCCCAGGCCTGAAGCCTGATTGGTACAGATCTAGATAATCAGCTTCCTCCAGGAACAACGGAAGTTGCTGAACCACCACGCTCTCAATAACCTTCGCTAAAAAGCGAAGGTTGGAGACTAGACGATAGCTGTTCAAAACAGCTGGGTCCAAGGCAGGCTTCTTGAGGAGGGGTCTCACCACCGCCTCTTTTGAGGTGGCGGGGAAAACACCCTCCCCCAAGGAGGCGTTGACAACTGCCTGGAGCCAGCCACGTGTAACCTCCCTGGAGGCATAAACCAACCAGGAAGGACACGGGTCCAATAATCACGTGGTGGAAGACAACCTCCGCATGATCCTGTCCACTTCATCCAGGGAAACAGGGTCAAACTCAACCGAAATAGAATCAGCCAGACTCATTGTCACCCTGTCATCCGAGCCCTGTCAGCCAGAGTCCAAGCTGGCCCAAATCTGAGCGACCTTATCCGCCAGATGCTGACTAAATTCCTCTGCTCTGCCCTGCAAAGATTCCTCCCTCACCTCCAAGTGCAGGAGGGAACGAGTGACCCTGAACAAAGTGGCCGGATGCTCATCTGTGGATGCAATGAGAGCGGAGAAGTAGGCACACCTCACCGCTCTAATCGCTTCCAGGTAAGTCCTAATATAGGCTCTTAGCTGGACACGGTCAGATTCAGAGTGGCTCGTCCTCCACCTGCTCTCTTGGCACCTTCTCTGATGCTTCATCCTCCGGAGCTCCTCAGAAAACCAGGGAGCTAACCAGGATCTACGGCGGGGAGGGGGCCACAAGGGGACAACCCGGTCGAGCGCTGCTGAGGCTGCCTGTTGCCAGGCAGCCGCCAAAGTCTCAGCCGGGCTGTGGTCAAGGGAAGTGGGCAAGAACCCCAGCGCTGTCTGAAACCTCTCCGGATCCATCAGGCGCCTGGGGCGGAACCATTGAATTGGCTCCTCATCCCAGCAGCAAGGGACGGCCAATTGGAAGGCCAGCCGCAGGAGATAGTGATCTGTCCATGATAGGGGTTGGGTAACCAGTGACCCCCCAGATCACTACACCACTGCCCCGAGACAAAAACAAGGTCGAGCGTGTTCCCCTCCTCATGAGTAGGTCCTTGAATCACCTGGGTCAGGTCCATGGCTGCCATGGATGTCATGAACTCCCGAGCCAACCCTGACGCCTCCCCCAGAGAGGGGAAATTGAAATCCCCAAAAATCCCAAGCCTAGGGAACTCCATCGCCACCTCCGAGAGGGCATCAAGCAGCTCGGGAAGGGCCGTCGCTACACAGCTGGGGGACAGGTACGTAAGCAACAAACCCAACTGACCCCCTGGGCCCAACCTCAGGAGAAGGGACTCACACCCGCCTATCTGCAGGACAGTGACCTCCCTTGGAAACAGGGTCTCCCTAATAACTACAGCCACCCCTCCACCCCTTCCCTGGGCTTGTGACCGGTGCAGCACTCAGAAACCTGGGGGACATAAATCACACAGAGGGACACCCCCCTCTGCTCCCAACCAGGTCTCTGTGATGCATGCTAGGTCCACAGCCTCCTCCTCAATAAGTTCACGGAGGAGGAATGACTTATTGGCTACAGACCTGGCATTTACATACACCAGCCTAAGCCCAGGGACCACACCTCCCAAAACCCCAGGGGAGTGGGCAGAAACCTGAGGGTCAGAGCACATCACCACTCGTAAACAGTGGGAACGTGCTCCCAGAACATAATTTGGCCCTCTGTCTCACCCCCTCCCACCATGTCCGATCACCTTAGGAATTGCCAGTCCCACCCTACCTGCAATGGACCCCGATGCCCCCTCACCCAGCCCCCCCCCACAATGAGACCCGCTTCCGGCCTGGAGAAACCCAAATTATGTGTCGGGAGTTGATTTCCCATCCCCTCCCTATCCCATTAAAACATTGAATTAAAAAAATTAAAAGTTGTCCCTTAAAGCCATTATTAAAATTTAACCCCTTGGTCGTGCCATGCCACCTCTCGGGATCCCAGGATCCGTCCTTAAGGTAGGCTCTTGGTAACCCAATGGGCCACCCCAAAGACAAGGGAACAGTCTTGAGGGCCCATAACTCCGACAGCGAGTGAACATACATAAGACAATAGATCACATTTCATAAATGGACCTGGCTTGTATCACCGAAAACTGGTTGGGCCCGGAGGGAGGTTGATCAGTGCCCTCCAGGTTTCCGGGTTCTGCACTGGCCACGGGCCCAGGGAAGGGGTGGTGGGGTGGCTGTGGTTATTCGGGAGACCCTGTTTCCAAGGGAGGTCGCGGTTCCAGAGATAGGCGGGAGTGAGACCCTCCTGTTGAGGTGGGGGTCTAATGGTCAGGTGGGCTTGCTGCTCACATACCTTTCCCCCAGCTGTGTGACAGCGGCCCTGCCTGGGCTTCTCGATCTCCTCTCGGGGGTGGCGGTGGAGTTCCCGGGCCTTATGGTCCTGGGGGACTTCAATCTGCCTTCCCTGGGGGGGGGGCATCGGGCTTGGCCCAGGAATTTATGGCTTTTATGGAAGCCATGGGCCTGACCCAATTGATTCAAGGCCTGACTCACGAGGGGGGAAATACTCTTGACCTAGTTTTTGTCTCTGAACAGTGGCGTAGTAACAGAGGGCAAGCCACTTTTACAGCATTGCCCATTCCATGGTCTGATCACTATCTCCTACAGCTGGTCTTCCAACAGGCCTCCCCCCACTGCTGGGATGAGGAGCCACTTAGATGGTTCCGCCCCAGACGCCTGATGGACCCTGAGAGGTTCCAGGCGGAACGGCGGTCCTTTCCCTCTTCCCTTGCCCACAGCTCTGCCGAGGATCTGGTGGCCGCCTGGCAACAGGCTGTGTCAGATGCCCTCGACAGGGTTGTCCCCATGCAGCCCCTTACACGCCGTGGATCCCGGATGGCTCCTTGGTATACCGAGGAGCTCCGGGAGATGAAGCGTCATCGAAAGGTTTTAGAGAGCAGGTGGAGGTCCACCCGCTCCCAATCCGATCGAGCCCAGCTAAGAGCCCATATTAGGACTTACCTGGTAGTTATGAGAGTGGTGAGAAGGTCCTATCTCTCCACCCTCATAGCATCCGCAGATAACCGCCCAGCTGCCCTGTTTCAGGCTACCCGCTCTCTCCTTTGTATGGGGGAGGGGGCGGACCCATTGCGGGGAAGGGCTGAGGAGTTTGGTCAATATCTGTCGGATAAGATCACTCGGATTCGGGGCGTGTTGTCCTCTAATTTGCAGTGGTCTGAGGAACGGGATACAAGCAGTCTGGCCAGTGTGATCTGGGATGAGTTCGATCCTGTTTCCGAGGATGAAGTGGACAGGACTATGCGGCACCTGAGTTCCACCACATGTTTGTTGGACCCGTGTCCTTTCTGGCTGGCTTATGCCGCCAGGGAGGCCACCTGCGGTTGGCTCCAGGCAGTTGTCAATGCTTCGTTAAGGGAGGGTGTTTTTCCCTCCACCTTGAAGGAGGCGGTGGTGAGACCCCTCCTGAAGAAGCCTGCCCTGGACCTGACCGTGTTAGACAACTTTCGTCCAGTCTCCAACCTTCGCTTTTTGGTGAAGGTTGTTGAGAGTGTGGTGGCTCAGCAGTTTCCACTTTTCCTGGATGAAGCGGACTACCTGGATCTGTATCAATCGGGCTTCCGACCCAGTTACAGCACAGAGACGGCATTGGTCGCGCTGATGGATGATCTCTGGAGGGCTCGGGACAGGGGTTTTTCCTCTGTCCTGGTCCTACTAGACCTCTCAGCGGCTTTCGATACCATCGACCATGGTATCCTTTTGCAGCGCCTCGGGGGGTTGGGAGTGGGGGGTACTGTTCTTCAGTGGTTCACCTCTCGGGGCGGTCGCAATCGGTGTTGGCGGGGGGGTTGAGGTCGACCCTGAGGGTGCTCTCTTGTGGGGTCCCTCAGGGGTCGGTCCTCTCCCCTCTTCTATTTAACATCTACATGAAGCCACTGGATGAGATCATCCGTGGTTTTGGGGTGAGATTCCATCAGTACGCAGATGCCACCCAGCTGTACATCTCCACCCCAAACCAGATCAGTGATGCCCTCTCCCTGATGACCCGGTGTTTGGATGCGGTACAGATTTGGATGAGCGGGAACATGCTTTGACTCAACCCGGCCAAGACTGAGTGGCTGTGCATACCGGCATCTCGGCCCAGCCAGGAATATCCATCTTTGGCCATAGGGGGAGCGGTGTTGCCCCCTGTGGATAGGGCTCAGAATCTGAGGGTCCTCCTGGATGTATGGCTCCGGTTGGAGGAGCAGGTGGGGGCTGTTGCCAGGGGGGCCTTTGCCCAGCTCCACCTTGTTCGTCAGCTTTGCCCATTTCTGGACCGAGATGCCCTGCGCACTCACACCCTTGTTACCTCTAGACTCGACTACTGCAACACTCTCTATTTAGGACTGCCCTTGCATACCATCCGGAGATTGCAGCTGGTGCAAAATGCGGCGGCGCGGGTGGTGATGGGAGTTTCCCGATTCTCCCATGTTACCCCCCTCCTGCGCTGCCTGCATTGGTTGCCAGTTGCACTCCGGGTGAGATTCAAGGTTCTGGTTTTAACATACAAAGTCCTACATGACATGGGTCCTCAATACTTAAGGGAGCGTCTTCTGCTGATATCGAGTGCC